>OZ030376.1:3097757-3634971 GCA_964023945.1 Ectemnius cavifrons | reverse complement strand
GAGAGGGGGAGAGAGAGAGGGGGAGAGAGAGAGGGAGAGAGAGAGGGAGAGAGAGAGGGAGAGAGAGAGGGAGAGAGAGAGGGAGATTGACTGATTGACTGATTGACTGATTGACTGATTGACTGATTGACTGATTGACTGATTGACTGATTGACTGATTGACTGATTGACTGATTGACTGATTGATTGATTGTTTGATTGATTGATTGATTGATTGATACTTACTACTTACAGGTACTTTCGTATCCTGTTTACAATATCTAACAATCATATACCAAAAGAGAGAGAGAGGGAGAGAGAGGGAGAGAGAGAGGGAGAGAGAGAGGGAGAGAGAGAGGGAGAGAGAGGGAGAGAGAGGGAGAGAGAGGTGATTAGGAATCATTCCAAGCGACTAGACGTCTGGAGACTCTACAGGCCAGTCCGACTGGATTAAGGAGGAATAATCGGCATTAACACCGCCCGATTTTTGATTGCGGTAAGCCTCACACCCTCTTCCCCTATCCTTTGGGATCTTTCCGTAAAAGTTCCGAGCCCAGTAGTCGGGTTCCTCGTATTTGTTGTATTTGCTATTAGAGTCTAATAAGCCTGTTTGTGCCCTGCCTTCCTTGGTGCGAATTCGCACTTCGCATCTGAGTCGCGTCCTAGCATTGTAGACTGCGTTCGCCGAACAAAGTGGCCGCCATCTTGCCACTTGCGTGCGTTCCCCTCGAGATTTGCGGCGTACATCGTCCGCTGAAGTTCGGCTTCATTAATTGTTGCAGTCCGGCAATCGACCGACCATCTGTCGATCGCTCGCGACGCGTTTCCCTACTGCGTGGTTAAATTGTACAGGGGCCCTTGTGGCCTAGGATCGAGAGCGCGTTAGCTCGATTTGCCGTAGGTTATTTAGTTGTAGCACCGTCGGCCCGCCCGACATAAATAAACAGGGCGCTGTTATTTAACACAACTTTTGGGTAACATTCTTCAACTATTCGTTTGTCCAGTGTGTCGTCACCGGTCTCCCTTGTTCCCCGCCCCTCTCCCATTACATCTAGCCAGCCGGGCCAACATTCGCGTTTCCCACCGAGCTTTCTCTCTCGCTCGAGTTTTCCATCTCCTCTGGGTAGCACATTCTTATAAATTTTGGTCTCGGTCACGGGGCCTGGCGCCCTTTAAGCGCCCAGAGGACTCGGGATTCAGAGAGGAGGCTCGGTCGAAGTATTCCCCGCTTTCCTGACAAGCCAACGAGAACGGCGAAACCGGGAAAGCGGTGGCAACTTATCGTCAAGTTCTTTCAAGAATTCGCCTAGGTATTGTTACGGAAGCAGACGTTTTGCAATTGCAATCGAGGAAAATTGTGTTCCTATCCAACGACAGTGACGCAAGGTTAAGTGAGCTTTGTAATTACATTCAAAGTTTACCGTCAGAAGGAATTTGTTTACTTCCTACCTGCCATTTGTGTGACGTACTTAATGCAGCAATGCTCGAAAGAATTAACAGTGAAGAGGTGAAGCTGACTGCACGCGACGTTCTCGATTGTGCGGAGTATATAAAGAAACGTGTGAATAAACTCGTAGATCAATATGAGGAAGACAACTCTCAGACAGCTGGCTTAAGCAGAAATATTATTGTGAAAGTTGGTGCCAAAATAATGCTGAGACGTAACATTGATGTGACGCTAGGCCTTGTGAATGGTGCTATTGGAGAAATTGTTGGACTTACCGAAGCAGTGGAAGCTAATGGTGATATTCAAACTATACAGTTTCGTTTATCAACTGGTCAGACATATTCAATTGAAAGAGTTACTTCGAAATTTCAAGTAATGGATAAAGCATGTGTCATTCGTCATCAATTTCCAATATCTCTTAGCTATGGTATTACTATTCACAAGTGTCAGGGATTAAGTTTAAAATCAGTTATCGTCGACGCAGGTAACACTGTCTTTAGCTGCGGTCAGACGTACGTTGCACTATCACGTGTAACTTCGTTGGACGGCTTGCATTTAATTAATTTCGATCCGTACTCTGTAAAAGCTAATAAATTAGCTATACTGGAATATAACAGACTAAAAAGCATTTACAGACCTGATCTGGGAGAAATAAATTATGTGATAGAAAGGCAACTGAAAATTACTGACAGATATTGGGCCGGATTACCTAAAACTAATATTGATGCATCGCATGCTGATAATACGGTAATTGTAGTACGTTCCGTTAAAGGCTTTATCAATTCCGACCATGTATCCGCATACGCTAACGTAAGCATGCAATGTATGCTTCATTGCCAGATTATTCGTGAAAAAATGCTCAGTCTCCAAAAACATGATGCACTAAACGCTTTGGCTCAAGTATACATGAGTCAAGGAGTGACACTCCTTAATTCTCTTGGGGTTAGGCAGTATTTAGGTGGAACTTTCGTTGAAAGCATTCCACAAGATGCTGCTGAATTTTTACTCAGTGTTATTAATGGTCATAACAGTATTAGGCAAACCCTGGAACACGAGTTGACTCACAAACTACGTTGCAAAACTTGCCATCAAACGAGTGTCAGTACTGAGAAAAATGTAATTTTGCCACTACCATTATGTGTACTAGAAGGAAAAAGTAAAGGTCTACAAGAAATAATTAAGATGTATTCCAATTGGCATGAATTAGATGGTTCCTCGTGCACTCATTGTGGAAGTAAGGGGATGATATTTAAAACTGATGTTACAATGGCTGGAAATGTTGTACTAATTCAGTTATTACCCTTTCAAAAAAGGGAAGAAAGAATTATTAAAATGCAAAAATACTGTATCACAGGTGCACATACGTCAAAAATACTTATCGCGCAAAAAACATATAGAGCGATAAGCGCTATATTTTATCATACAAAAAATAATAAAAAAAATAACCACACTGGGCATTATACATGTTTTGTAAGAAATAACAAAAACAGATTCATTAACATTGATGATGAAAAGATTAGCCAAAGAATGCAGTGGCCGAGAGGTGCAAAAGATGCCTATCTATTCTTTTTTGAAAAACACGGATCAAAATGATCCCCATAATAAAAAATATAATATAAAAAATATAAACAAAAGTAGTAAAAAATGTGGACCAACAGCCTGTTCGCACATAGCGACAATTTTGTAAAGACCGCACTTTTGCAAAGAAGACAACCTCGTCTGCACCGAGTGACATCTTCGCAAAGAAAACGGCCACGTCTGCATTTAGCGACACCTTTGCAAAGAACAGGGCCACGTCTGCATTTAGCGACACCTTTGCAAAGAAAGGGGCCACGTCTGCTCTTAGCGACACCTTTGCAAAGAAGAGGGCCATGTCTGCATTTAGCGACACCTTTGCAAAGAAAAAGGCCACGTCTGCTCTTAGCGACACCTTTGCAAAGAAGAGGGCCATGTCTGCTCTTAGCGACACCTTTGCAAAGAAAATGACCATGTCTGCATTTAGCGACACCTTTGCAAAAAAGAGGGCCATGTCTGCATTTAGCGACACCTTTGCAAAGAACAGGGCCACGTCTGCATTTAGCGACAACATTACAAAAACATAGACGCAACTAACTACACAAAAAAGTATTACTAATTTAATAGAAATCCTACACAAACATGATCCTTCCTCTCCTCCCACAAACATTAAACAAAAATGGAAACAAAAGCGTCAAGTAGTTTTGTTCCACATCCCAAAAAACATCTACCTATACAAAAAAACATTCCGCATTTTACAGAAATCCTTCACAAAAATTATCCCCCCTATCCTCCAAAACACGACATTAAAATGTAGAAGAAGCATCAAGTATTCTTAAAAATGAACCATCAAATTGCATGATATCACTCCAAACCAAACAGATAATCGTCTGTATCCAGCGACAGTATTACAAAAACAAAGACAGAGCCGACAATACAAAGAAGCATTGTACGTTTAAAAGAAATCCTACATAAAAACGATCCTTCTTCTCCCAAAAAAACATTGAAATGTAAAAAATGCCCCAAGCAATAATCTTATCCCTGACCACACAAACGGTTACCTTCTTCACAATTCCTACATACTGTAAAGCATATTCTTAAAAATCTTAAATGAACGACCAAAAAGACATGATATCATCCCCCCAAAACATTAAAATGTAAAAAAAGCGCCAAGTAGTTTTGCTCCTCACCCCAAAAAACATCCACCTACACAAAAAAGTATTCCGCATTTTACAGAAATCCTACACAATAATTATCCCCCCTATCCTCCAAAACACGACATTAAAATGTAGAAGCAGCATCAAGTATTCTTAAAAATGAACCATCAAATTGCATGATATCACTCCAAACCAAACAGATAATCGTCTGTATCCAGCGACAGTATTACAAAAACAAAGACAGAGCCGACAATACAAAGAAGCATTGTACGTTTAAAAGAAATCCTATTTTGATTACCTATTTTCATTACATTGTAATGAGGCGACCACGCATTTTCGCGTGATTCCATTCGTTTGCCGTGTGAAAGACTTGAAACTGGATTTGTGAAGAACCGGGCGGGCCAAGTATTACGTTTTCTTTGATAAATTGAACGAACAGAAGAGATATATTTTTTAATTTTAATTTAATTTTTACGATTGTTTAATGCTTTATATTCGTAACCGAAGGGTTGGTTTTCACATTCGTATTCTGTTCTTGTTTGTTTGTAGAATATTTAGTTCTGTAAGACATTCATTTTTTTGGAATATTCAATAAATTCTTTTGTGGGACTAGAGTGTTTGAATGAAGACTTGGCTTTCCAATGATATCGATTATGTTTTTGGTCAATTTGATAGAGGTGGTAGAATAAATAATAGTTTTTCATCACACTGTTATTTTTGTGGAATGCGGCACATATTTTTCCCAGGCAAGATCTTTTTTGGGGTGAGGAACAAGACTACTTGGCGCTTTTTTTTCACATTTTAATGTTTTTGGGAGGATATCATGTCTTTTTGGTCGTTCATTTAAGATTTAAGAATATTCTTTATAGTATGTAGAAATTGTGAAGAAGTTAAGTGTTTTTAGGCTAGGGGACAAGACTACTTGGCGCTTTTTTTCACATAATATTGTTCAGAATAGTTCTCAGAACTTCTAGATAATGTACCTTTTGTACCTATATTATCGCTAAGCCCGAACAGGGTTTGTTTTATTTCAAAGTTGTCATCAAATTTGTCGTTGGATGCAGACAAAGACTGTTTTCCTGAAAAATTTTCGTTTAAGTCAGACATCAGCTGTGTCTTCGATATATTTTCGCTTAATTCCGATATCACCCGTATCTTTGATACATCTTTGCTTGATTCAGACATCAGCTGTTTCTCTGACAAATTTTGATTGAAGTCAGACATCAGCTGTGTCTTTGATATATCATTGCTTAATGCAGACATGGCTTCGTTCTTTGCAAAAGTGTCGCTAAGAGCAGACATGGTTCGTTCTTTGCAAAGGTGTCGCTACGAGCAGACATGGCTTCGTTCTTTGCAAAGGTGACGCTAAGAGCAGATATGGCTTCGTTCTTTGCAAAGGTGTCGCTAAGAGCAGACATGGCTTCGTTCTTTGCAAAGGTGTCGCTAAGAGCAGACATGGCTTCGTTCTTTGCAAAGGTGTCGCTAAGAGCAGACATTGCCCTCTTCTTTGCAAAGGTGTCGCTAAGAGCAGACATGGGCGGTACGTTTGTACTTGATAGAGGTATAATATCATGTTGTACTGACGATGCCTTTTCCTCATCATTACTGTTACTTAATGGAGATATTAGGCAAACTGTTTCTAGGCACGCAACTTCGAATTTTCTCTTACGAAATCGAGTTAGTCGCGTCTCTTCTGCTTTCTGCCTTCTTGCCTGTACTGCTGGCAATGGCAGAACTTTCACAAGACTGCGGTATGCTGAATCCTGCGGGAAATGCTGAATAGTCTGCGATGTTAACATTGTGATAAGGTGACCACGCATTTTCGCGTGATCATACATTACTTTATTCGGTCGAATATTGAACAGCAACGAAGTTGCAAACGCTATGGAGAATACGCCACAGTCGTTTCCATTCGGTTGCTGTTGCACTTTCGGGAATGCAATTGTTTTATTATTCAGATCATAAAAGGGAAACAATCCCTTTAAGAATATTTTATGGTCTCTATGCATTTCCCTTTTATTCAGTGAATCGTATATATATATTTTTTTTCTGTCATAATACGCACATACCCAATGTCCATCAAGATCTGAAATACCACTAAATAGAATTTGTATATGTTCCATACTTTGTGGTACTTCATTTATCCTATCAGGACATTGCAATTTCCAAGGTTCTTGTGGAGCATACCCATATTGACTTAGAAGAGAATGAAAAATATCCATATGGGCATCCTCCAACCACCTGTTTTCGGAAATAGTGCTTTGCAAGATATCGGTTAATTTCAGTGTTCTTGCCTTCATTTTAAAAAAACAAAACTAATATTAAATGATAAATAGGGAAGAGGAAACTGGAAATAGGACACGGAAATAAAAAAGAGGAAATAGGAAAGAGGAAAACTAAGAAAAAGGAATAAATATATATATAGGAAAGATAGGAAAGAGGTCGAAATAAATAAATAAATATAATAAAGATCCTGGGAGGTGTTGCGTTGTGGAACCTGGCTCCTCAACAGTTACTCGCAGACTGCCGAGCAAGCTTGCCAGATTTGGAAGGAATTCCTTCCACCTCCCATAAGCATAGCATTGCCCCACCACCAAGACCTCTACCTAATCTGGCAACCGTGCTGTCGAGTCCAGGCTATATTTAGACTCAAGCAGTCTCATCATACATTGTATGCTCGACCAAGCGGCTCTTGGCTTATTCCGCTATAGGCATGGTCAGGGTCGTGCATGCGTAAATCTTATTAGCAAGAAATGAAATAAAAGAAATAATGTTTAGGAATTATAGGAGTCACATATCTATCGCCTCGGCTCGACGACTTCTCAAAATTTCCGATAGGCAGCCATCACCGAATGTATAGCATTGCTAAATACAGTCAACAATATGTATATAAAATACTGCATATCAATCTTAACTTATACACTTGTCAATTTAAGAACACTAAAACTCTGCTGCGTATGAGGGTTTGGATTGTTTAATGAAATTTATAAACACGAGAAAAATTTCAGCTCTTTAACTTAAGTGTTTTTTTACCCAGTATAAGGATACAGCTTGTCTAACTAATGTATCTTATAAAGTATTGGCCCAATTATTTGAAACAAGAGCATGCTAACTCTAGACAGCCGGCATTTATTTTGGAAAACTCAGGTCTTTAAGTGAAGTGATTATTGTGCTATGCACTTGACAATTTCCATACTTTGAAATTGAGCCGAGTGAGGAAACAACTTGTCTATCATATCATATGTATCTTATGAAACGTTGGCCTAATTATATGCAATTTAAAGGCATGCCATCTATTGGCAGCCAGAATTTACTCATAAAATTGTAAGTCTTTACTTTAAGTGATTCTTGTATTACGTACTTGGCAATTTGCAAACTTTGAAATTAAACCGAGTAAGGAAACAGCTTGTCTGTCTTATGTATCTTATGAAACGTTGAAGCATTTATTAGTTAGTAAATTTCAGATCTTCTGCTGAGATTGTGTGCTATGGTGCGCTCTTGGTAAGTCTTATATTTTAAAATTGGAATCTGATATACCTTATAAAGCATTGGGCCTGATTAGTTGGAATTTAAGACCGTCCCAGCTATTGGCAGCCAGCATTTACTTAGTCAATTTCATGTTTTTAACTTAAATGATTTTTGTACTATGCAATTGATAATTTTGAATTTCAACATTATTATTATTTAGTACTAATGTGTTATTAATATTGCTCGCCGCTCGTTCGAATAGCCAAGAGGTTGAATGGGGATAAAATCAACATATATACAATAACATACATATCAGGAGACTCGGTAGAGTCTCGCGCCAAGTAGTTAGCTATAGCTATACAGCGCGAGAAGCGGAGGCTACTTATCCCGACGCGTAGCGGTTTTCGATCGAGATAAGAATTTCACCTCGATTTCCGAAAAAGTTACAGCTTGCAGGCATAACTTATGAATCAAGCACAGCCTAATTTATTTTTCTGAATGCAATAAGCTAAACAGCAAGGAAATTGGTCCATGCGTTCAAGAGATATGAATTTCCTCCTCTTATTTTTTCGCACGAAAACGATTCAGAAGAAGATTCAGACCAAAAATGTAGGTCACATATTTTCCACACTAGGTGGCAGAATGTTCATATATTATATCAATATTTCTAGCTGCGAGATGATGTTATGCTAGAGAGAGAAGGCAGATGTGAGCTGATGTTAGAGAGAGATGCTAGACATGTAGAAAGAGACTAACTAACACGAGATGGGTAGATGTCTTATTTCCTTGACGTTCGAGTGGTTGGTTATGTAGGCTATTTTATGACAGCAATATCTTACGCGAGGATATCTGACAAATTTAACAGTTTTATTCTCTTATTGGTACAGCTTTATGACCCTACTCAATCTAACACTGTTAAGCAATATCCTCTTATTCAATACAATTATAGACTACCAAAGTTACCAGGTGCATAACCAGGACCCACTTAAATGAAAAAGCAACAATTTGTTCACCAAGTGATACTTCAGGTCTTTCATGTAAATGATTTCTGAACTACGAACCTTACTAGTAATCAGTATTTACTCAGTAAACTTTAGATCTTTGACTTCTGTAGTTTTGAATAATGTATCTGTTCAGCAAGTTTGACATGTATAATTGAACTGGTTCTTGGGTACGCCCTTGTCAAATTTGACATTACAAATATGTTGAATAAGAGAATTAATAGAACTTATTAAGTGTTGAGCCTAATTGTAATATTAATTTAGGGCATACTAGTCGTGGAAAAGTAGTAGTGCTCATCAAGTTTGAAGCATGTCGCTTAAGTCGTTCTTAGCCTATACGTTTGACAAGTTCCACACTTTTCACATGTGTCGAATGAGGAGAGGATGTATAATTTAAGCGAAGGACTCCAAATTTGTTACACGAATATGAATTGCCAGTAGATTGCATGCTTTTGAACTCCATATAATGAAGTCCAACACTTCATATATTATATTTGTTACGTCCTTCGGTCCTGAACGTAACACATCATACAGATAAGCTGCATCCTCCTCTTATTCGTCATATTGTTGAAATATTAAACATATCAAATGTGTAGCTTGAGAATTACTTAAGCCAAAGATCTGAAATGTATTCAGCAAATACTGATTGGTAATGGCGGCATGCTCCTAAGTTGTATCAGTATCAGTATCTATTCATCAAATTGTAAACCTGTCGCTTAAGTGGTTCTTAGCTCCACATTTAACAAGTTTCACACTTCACAAATTTAAGCGAAGGACTCCAAATTTGTTGGGCGAATATGAATTGCCAGTAGATAGCATGCCTTTGAATTCCATATAATTAAGTCCAATTCTTTGTATGTTACATTATACAGCCAAGATGTGTCCTTGTCACATTGTTGAAGTATTAGTTAAATCTTTCACTTTTGTAGTATTTGAATGATGTATCTGTTCAGCAAGTTTGAAATCTGTCACTGACGTGGTCTTGGGTACGCCCTTATCAAACTTGACACTACAAATGTATCGAATAAGAGAATTAATAGAACTTATTAAGTGCTGAGCCTCATCGTAACATTATTAATTTAGGGGTATACTAGTCGTGGGAAATCAGTATTTGCTCATCAAATTTTAAACCTGTCACTTAAGTGGTTCTTAGCCTACACATTTGACAAGTTGTACACTTTTCACATCTGTTGAATGAAGAGAGAATGTATAATTTAAGCAAAGGACTCCAAATTTGTTGGGCAAATACATATAAGTTGCCAATAGATAGCATACCCTTGAATTGCATCTAATTAAGACCAACGCTTCGTATGTTACATTATACAGATAAGTTGTACCTTCCTCCTATTTGTCACATTGTTGAAGTATTAAACTTGTAAAATGGGTAATAACAAATTATATTATTATTTTACCGATTAACTAACAAAAAGAATTGAAATCCCCCCAAAACCATTAAAGTGAAAAAAAACGCCAAGTAGTTCGCCCCCACCCCCTCCGCCATCCCGGCTCCCCAACCCACCAACCTTGTCAAAATCATTTAAAAAATTACCAAAAATAGAAATGGATATCATTGGTAAACGAAAGCCAAGTTATAATTCAGATATAACTAATAACATACAAGAAAGCCAAGTTTTCATTCAAAGATATCTCGAGTTAACTCACATTAGCAATTAACAATAAATTCACAATAAATTAGCGATTAACAATAATACAAAAACTTGGCGTGTGCGCGCTTGATTCAAGGCACTTGCTCTGGTAATATTGCTGGAAAACTTTGAAAGAAATATATTCGAGACGAATTGAGAACCTGCTTTTCTGTGTAGTATATAGTATATGTGATTGAACTGTAAATGTAAGATTTCTTAGGATTTTATATTGTAGTAAAGTGAATGTTAGATTTAAATTAATTTCTCATTGGTTTCTTACCTCGCAATGAAATGCGCACACGCCAAGTTTTTTTTATTATTGTTAATCGCCAAGCAAACATTGCAAAGGGTGATAAAGTTTAAGTCTACTAGGATACGAAATAAAAATGCCAGAATATTGGTCGAAAAACACGAATACATTGATACGAATGCGGATTGAAAGCTTTGAATTTTATGTATATGATGAACGTGCGAGATGAAAACTATGCAGGAGGCATACAATTATTAATTTTCAAAACTATTAATATTATTTAATATTTTCAGAAATGATGGAAGAAATTCGAAGGCTGCGACTGCTGGTGGTCGCCCAGGCGCCACCGCCACTGCCACCGCCGTTGCCCGAGCCCCAGCCTCAGGCACCCCCGCCCGTTGCGCAAGTACAGGCGTCGCTAGCTCAGCAGCCCCAGCCTCAGCAGCAAATGGCAGCATATCCACCTCTGCATGCCGTACGAGGCCACTGCAGAAGTGAGCATATCAGCACGAATTAAGGGGGTATTCTGGTCTAGATTATAAAAAATTATTAACAATTGTTGGAATTTAATTACTAAATTAGGACAACATCATTGGATCCCAATTTTTTTTCTACATTTGTATGGATCTTTCAAACTGAAAAAGATTCTCCATAGAAGGCACAAATAAGCAAAGCAAAAGAAAGCAGTTACAATCTCTGGGAAAGCCATTACAATCTCTAAAGATGTCATTCTCGTAGGAACTAAGTTTATTTCAAAATTCGTTTCCCTTGTATCATATTATTTTTTATTTTTTTATATATTTTATTAATATGAAAACACGTAAAAACAGGAAAAGTTAATAATCAATATTCAAAATGTCGCGGTTTACTTATTCTTTAATTTTCTTGTTGTTCCTAGTTTCGGCGAGAATTACATCTTCAGAGAATGTAATAGCACCTATTTTTATTTTTTCAGACGAACCATGAATCCGGAATCATGTCAGCCATGCTCTCTTTTCCTTTGCTTATTTATGCCTTCTTGGAGAATGTTTTTCAGTTCTTCAAAAATATCTACTTGTTGAAAGAAGCATATATAAGCAGAAAAAAGATTGGCACCCAATGATGTTGTTCTAATTTAGCAATTATAATTTAGACCAGAATACCCCCTTAATATTACAAATAAAACATTCTTTTAATGTTATATTAATTTAATTTCAAATGTTCTGTTGCAGATCGAAGTAGGTCTGGTGGTAAATCAAGGAGGGCCACCGCTGCCAGAAGGCGAGGCAGAGGACGTGGGGGTCGGGGAAACCGAGACGGCACCAGCGTCGATGGCTACCTTAACGTTTATCAGTATATTTCTAAATAAATAATAATCAGTAAAATCAATAATTTGCGTTCTACTACCTTCCTTTACTCATATATCGCCACATTATATCGTTTTAGCTGCAGTGTTCTTTGAGTGACGAACTTGACAATCAGGATACATTAAAATTGAAGTGCGTATGAAGATGTGGCTTACTTAATATAATTGTAAAATTGATTCAAACATATAAATCGCAGATTAAATAAGCTACAGCTTCATACGCAGTCCAGTTTTTTGGTGTATCTTGTCTGTCAAGTGCCTAGCTGACGCAGCGCAAACCTAAAGGGCAAAATAAAATTAGTCTAAGCAAGTTCTGATTACCAATAGCCAGCATGTTCCTACATGTCATATGATTGGTAATTATTGCTTGTTCACTCTCTTACCTGTTCAAAGGAGCAGCGAGCAATATTAGTACTAAAATGTTGAAATTCATTTAATAATTTAATTCATTTAAGTTAATAAATTCCAACTAGTCAGACCCAATGCTTTACCAGGTACATCAGATGCACACTCTTACCTCATTCGTTCCAATTTTAAAGTATAAGACGTGCCAAATAACGCACCATAGCACACTACCTGAGCAGAAGATCTGGAATTTCCTGACTAATATATGCTTTGACGCTTCATAAGATATACATATAAGATAGACAAGCTGTTGCCTTACTCGGTTCAATTTGAAAATATGAGATTTGTCAGGTGTGTAATACAGCAACCATTTAAGCCAAAGATCTACAATTTCTTGAGTAAATGCTGGTTGCTAATAGATAATGTGTTCTTAAATTTCAAATAACCAGACCTAATGCTTTATAAAATACATTAGATAGACAAGTTGTTTCCTCACCCGATTGAATTTAAAAGTCTGAAAATTGTTCAGTGCATAGCACAATCACTTAGGCATTTTAGCTCTTTAGCTGAAGCGTGCCTTGACCAACAAACTTGACAGTCTCGATACAACTGCACTAAATTAGGCTGCGTATAAGCATATCGCTTGGTTTATTATAACTCTAAAACGTTAAATCAAACAACAATTCAGATTAGCAAAGGAGAAATTATCAATAGCCAGAATCTACTGAAATTGTAAATGATTTGATTTAATACTTTACAAGTTATATTCGATAAGATATATATGCAAGCTCTCTCATTCTCAGTCTAGTTTTTTTTGTGTATCTTGACTATCAAGTGCTTAGCTGACCGAGTTCAATCCTAAAGTGCTGAAATTAGTCTACATAAGCAAGTACTGATTACCAATAGCTAGCGTTCCCTTAAATTGTAAATAATTGTTAAGTAGTTATTGCTTAAAAGATTCATATGCAAGACGCTTGACAATTTTAGCTATTGATAATGAGCATTCATTTACCAAATCCAGTGATATGTAAATTACGTACTTAACACTTTTAACATTCCATAAACATTTCATAATAATTATCAACAATAGTCACAAGGGCACAGGGACAGGGGCAAGGACAGTATGCTCTTTTATTAATTAACTAAAAATAAAGCATGGAATTTGAAATAAAAGAATAAAGTCGGACTCTGTCACATAACCGTTATTACAAATGACCTGCCATGGCATAGCCGGCTTAACCAATGTGTCGGTAATGTAAACACGACACAGCCATATTATCTCCGCAGCACGCAGCATTTCACAATGATGCCATCTCGTATGCGAAAAGTGAAAGTTACATTTTTAGGAATAGTCAACAAAGAATCTTAATCCGCATTTGCCTTTTCCGCGAGTAAAATAACGAGGTGAAATCCATATCTCTTGAACGACTGAACCGATTCGCTTGATTCTTGGCTCATTGGATTCAGAAAAATCAGCGAAAAAATACAAAATTCAGAAAAAAATTCTTGGAGCTATAATTTTTTCATAAATCGAGGTGAAGTTTTACAGCACAATACGACCGCTACACTTCGGGATAAGTATCCTCGGTAATCGCGCGCTGTACTATATATAACTACTACTTGGCGGAGACTCTACCGAGTCTCCTGATTGTCATTGCACAGCTTCTTTACGAGCACGAAGTTTACGCACTCCTCGAATTTCGTTCTTATAACGATAGTATTGTTGTGCATAGGGCGCGATCACTGCAACATTGTATGCCCTCTGTTGTGGCACTTGCTCGTATGGGAGTCTATCTCTTCTCTTCTCTTCTCTTTTCTCTATATATAAAATAAAAACGATTTTTCTGTTTGGCGCCTATAAATCCAGAACTACTCGACTGATTTTGATACGAGTTATTCCAAATTGTAGCGCGAGTTTCGGGGAAGGTTTTAGGTTATTGATTATCACGATAGCAAATGTAGACAATGAGCAAACAAATAATCAATGTTCCCTGTGTAACACTCCGTAAGCCAGTCAAGCGGATGAGACAGAGATAGATATTATGGAAATAGAAAAGATCTACAATAGTAGGATTTACTGAGTTAGTCGGAGCATGTCACTTGCATAAACAATGATATCGGTAAAAGTATTGCATGCAACTTCTCAGTGATGGTGCACAAACCCATTCTCTTCGAGCCCGCCAAGCGAGCGAGTGAAAATCACGCATATGAGGGATAGTGTGTATGTGGGAAACCAGCTGAGCGCTGAGGGAGAGCGCGACAAAGAGGGTGCGTGAGTGATGCAGTGACGGAGCGTATGAGCCAGAGAGAGAGGGGGGGGGAGGGGGGAGAGAGAGAGACATACATACACCTATAGAGAAATGTTCGAAGAATAAAATATTTTTTTCTTGATTTTAAAAATATGATCAGAATTCCGTTTATGCAAAATCAAAATATTGGAAAATTCTTTAATCGAAAATGGGTTTCTAATGAAAATATGGACATACAATTTCATCAAAATCGGATGTGTGCTGCCAAATATGCGTAGCACACATTCGAATCCCAGTGCCACTGCGATTGCCTGTATAGTACACAAATTTTCCCTACTGTTCCCTATTGTTGCATGGCTTTTAGGAATATGTCCCTCAGGATTGTTCGTAATTGTTGTACAGAATACTGTGTAATTATCGATATTCCTGTCTTGCATACTATCGCATTATTCTGTACACCGTTTATGCTGTAAATATTCATATTAATTTATTTTTTGTCATTCTTCTTACAGGAGGCAGTTGAAGAATGCAGCCCGTCTTCAGGTAAATGCTAACAATACTTGTAGTCCTGCAGGAGACCTGCTGCCTTATAATGGCGCGTCTAGCATGGAAATGGAAGTAGTTGGTGACTCAGGCGCCGCTGGAGTGTGTCCACCTGCTTCCACATGCACGTCTACAGCAGGACGTTATAGTTTCCCCGCACAGGAATTTCAAGGAAATACAAGATTTAGCGGAAACATAACACCGCAAGATGACACGCAGAAATTCACCATGATTGAAGAAATGGTGAACGAAATAAATGAAGACATTGCCGAAGAAATAGAAGAAAAAGTAATTGAAGAAATTATTATAGAAGTCGACGAGACTTCATATAGCCAGGAAGAAAATGTCAGCCTGGAACTCGAACCAGAAGAACAAAATATGCAGCAAAATGAGGAATCTCAAGCAGACCGTATAGAACTACTTGCTTCGCCAGATCCAGATGCACCCACACTCGAACAAATGGAGCAACTTGACACCGATGAAGAGGATTGTTGGGTGGTCGAAAGAGAGCAGACACCGCAACCAGAAGAGCCTGTTGTAGCAAGTTTAGATATCGTCGACTTTGGCTACATCTTTCAGAAAAATAAGGTTCTTGCCGACCACTCCCCTGCTACAAACTGCGGCCTCGAACATTTTAAGATAATTGGATACAACAAAATTGGATTGGAGAAGACGTATAGGGTCCAATGTCAAATTTGCCAATATTTGGCGAGAATACCTTGCTTGCAGAAGGATGAAAACAGAATGGACCTAAATCACGGCGCCGTCGCTGGAACAATGGTGACAGGAGGTGGATTTCGTCAATTAGAAGAAACGTTGTCTGCCATAAACGTACAATGCATGTCAAGGGCTATGTACGAGAAGTGCCAGGAAGACATCATCGATGGCTTTGAAGCGGCTGCACAGCGAGAAATGGCGGAACCCGCGAGAGAGGAGAGAGAGCTCGCCATCGCGAAAGGAGATGTTCATCCAGAGACTAACATTCCCCTCATTGCAGTCGTCGCAGATGGTAGTTGGCTGAAATGGGTATACCGAGGCGGAGAGTACAACTCTACATCCGGCATGGGAGGTATTGTTGGATACGCCACGAAGAAGGCCCTAAACTTCAATGTGAAGAATAAGTTTTGTATGATATGCCTCACAGCAGCGAAGAAGAAGAAAGAACCACGCGAACATCGCTGCTACAAGAACTGGGGCCGTGACGCGACTTCCACTAGCATGGAAGCTGCTGCAGTTCTGGAAGGCTTCATGTGCAGTGTAGAGATGCACTGCCTAATATATAATATATTAGTTGCCGATGGCGATGCTGCCGTCTACAAGAGAATAGTGGACAGTGATCCCTATAAAGAGTATATGGTCCCTGTGAATTGAATGCCGCAACCACATTTTGCGAAGTTTCTGTAGTACCTTGCGTCAAATGGTGTCGAAAGGTCGCTTCAAAGATATAAGGGAAGTCTGTGACGGGGCAGCGTAGCCCGTCCCAAAACTCCCGCTCTCACGCGAAGCCGCCTCGCACTAGCCGCTTAACCTCAACAACCGTTGCTACAAGGGGGACCGCCAAACCTAGCGAATAAATACTAATGCGCCTTTATCTTGTTTCGAGCCCGATATAGCGACGAAATCAGCGAGTCGATCGAGGAGCGGGAGTTAAGCTCGAGGAGAATGGACCCGACGAGTCCTACCTGCGAGCCATACAGAGGGTGCAGATACGCCGATTGACGTGCCGATCAGGCCGCTCTGACCCTGGACAGACGACGGACGACGCAACGGCGACAGACCGACGGACGTACCAAGGGCTCCTAGCTCTCGCTGACTGAAGGCAGCGGCGGAGAGCGCAGCGTAGCGGAACGATCGATCCCTGCGCGCGGGATCGATACGCGAGCCCTCGATACCGATCGAGACCGATCGGCGCGGCGGCACCGAGAGATCGATAGCGTAAGGCGGCAACGTAACGCGAAACGAATTTTGCGTAGGACCGGAAGCTCCTCACTTTGTGAGCGACCGTCGTGACGAGCATAGTGCGAGTGCGAATAGCGAGCAAATTCGAAGACGATTCGAGGAGGATAGCGAGAGTTAGCAGAGCGAATTTATACCGGTAAGCCCAGCGAATTGCCGCCTGCCTATTGCATGTAGAGATCTCGGTGCCGGCCGTTCACGCTCCGACAAGAGGCTACCCTGGCGCGAGTGACCACCGGTCACTAGGCGGCTACCCCTTGGCGCGACTCTTCAAGTCGCCACAAAGTCCCCGGTTTGTGAAGAACAGCGCGAGTCCTTAGATTGGGAGGCGTACGAAAGCCAGGAACGCGCCGGCCGCCACCATCTAGTTTTGTACCTTGCATGCGAACGGTTTTGGGTTTTTCGGCTTCGAGGCTCGCGATCGCCAGGGATATTAGATTGTGTAGCGGCTACGGGAAAGCCGAGGGTCCGAACGCCGATGTTCGGACGCGAGCGCTAGGACGAAGGATTTTCCGGCCAGTTTCCCGGCCAGTAATAAACATCGTTGCCACCCATCCGCGTGGGTTTATCCAGCCTCCTCTCCCAACCCGAATACCTCCGCCACTCTACCGCCAACCAGCTAGCCCGGTCGACACCGGCGAGTGCCGCCGAGTCCAGCCCGGGGTCAAACGGGAGGCACCAGCGAGGACGAGGGAGGACTGAAGAGAAATTTGGCCCTTATCGGGGCCTGGCGCCCAGCATTTTTCCCTTTCCACCTTCCAGGAACCCGGGCCGGACTTAGGCGAAGTTGGAGCGCGTCCACCCGGACCGACGCGGACAGGGGTCCGGCGAAATACGCTTACAAGTCATCAAGAACAATCTTCTCCGCCTTCGAATCGGTATACAGAAAGCTGCGGAGTACCGATACACTCAACAGTTGCCATTGGCCGAATGAGTACGAAGCTTCAAGAAGGATCTGCAGAACGTACCGCGCCATGTCTTTGGTGAGCACAAAGATTACGAGAAATTGGGATATTTCTGCAAGAAATATTCCAACCCAAAGACAAGCAACTATGTACCCGAACTAAGAAAAACAAGATTGTATCAGGATATAGAAAATGCGATGCGGCGGATTTTCGCAAACGCCGAGAGCATGCTATATGGCCTGAATAATAATACGGTAGAAAGTCTAAACGGTGTCATTGCCAAATACATTGGCGGAAAAAGGATTAACTTTGGAAGAAAAGGCTCTTACCAAGGAAGAGTGTCTACTGCTGTTGTCGGATTCAACTCGAAAGCAACGCTGAGCCGGCTAGCTACAGCAATGGGTAAAGAACCGACAACAATTATGAAAAAGATGGAAGACTGTCCTAAACACGCGTTGGACATGGCCAAGAAATACAAGGAAGCAGCAAAAGCATCTTCAACGAAATATCAGAAGAAGCAATCGTATGATAAGGATTACGGCCCCGATGCAGACAGGCCGGACATGGAAGAAGCCGTGTACTCTTCTGAGTGGGAGAGACATATGGTGATGCTCTATGATTGGCAGGCAGTACGATCTACAATTGAAGAGGAAACACGTGATCAAGCCAACGATGCGCGATGGATGTATCGGAGACAATTATTGACTGCGTCCAACTTCGGTACGGTGTGCCGAATGCGAAATAGTACGCCACGCGCTAATACAGTGAAGAGCATACTGTATCGTCAAGAACTGCATTTAGTGGCACTGGAATACGGAAGGGAAAACGAACCAAAGGCTTTGAAGAAGGTAGAGGAACACTTTGAAATTAATTACAACCGTGCGGTCTGTTTATTGATTGCGTCGAGCCATACTTAGGTGCGACACCCGATGGCCTCATTGAAAACGATACGCTTGTAGAAGTGAAATGTCCATACTCAGCGAGAGACTTCACACCCGAGGAAGCAATTGAAACGCTTCCGAATATAAAGGCGATCTACCGTGGCGATGAGCTAAACCGGAACCACAAGTACTTCTACCAAATGCAAGGACAGTTACATATTACGGGAAGACAATATGGCATATTCTGCTTATGGACGCCAAAAGGTGCAAAGTTCACAGGAGTGGAGAAAGGCGACATATTCTGGAGCAATGAAATGCAGCCGAAGTTGAAAAACTTCTATGAGGACTGCATGCTTCCTGAACTTATAGACAGTCGGCACAATAGAGGTCAACCGATTAGAGAACCTCCCTACGTGAAAAAAGTAGAACGGACAAAAAAAGCTGCACACACCGCCGAGGAGGGAGACATCCCAGAAGATGTTGAAGTGTAAGGAGGTGCAGAATCCAGTCTACGCCTCGATGTCTACCACTTGCAGCTTCCAATTACTTGAGTCTGGACCAGGCTTGCCAAATCTGTGTGGGTTTCTTGTATAGTTTATAAGGAAATCCTTACAGATCTAGCAAGCCTGGCCTGGACGTTCACCCGCTGCAGCTCGCAATTGTTCATAATTACAATTATATTAGTCTTACTATTCTATTTTACTTTTGGCTGTTTCATTATCTCATTCTATACACTTCATTTTTTTAAAACCAAGTAAATATGGTATTTTCATTTCTAAACTATATATTTGAAATAACTATCAGTAACCAGTTTGTTGGCTTTTCCAGATCAAACTAAGGGACAGGCATTTTACAAGATGACATAACGATGATAACTTCACCGTGGGACAGCATTAGTGAAAGGTGATTATTTAAAAAAAAAATTATTTACTGAGAAGTGCATCATCTGACTTTTCCAGAAATAAAAATGGCAAAGTCAACGCTATCATTTACAGTATAAGCATGTTTGTTGAAAGTTATTCCTTCATGTTTGTTACAGATGGAAATCCATCAGTACGTCAATACAACCAACTTTGCACCAAGAAGGCTGTACGAAGAAGGGTATTGCAGCAATAGAACAAAGTTAAAGACTGAAGTTGGAGAAAATAAATATAACGATATACGTACTGCCACCGTATTCCCAGCTGCAAACCGATCGCCTGTCCCGGAGGCGGTCCGTGTGCAGGGCAAAACTACGGCGAGCTCGCTTCTCTCTCTATTCTCCTTTACCTTTTCGATTCTCTAGTGGGCGCCAGGCCTCCGTAGGGAGACCAATCTTATGTCTTAATTCGCAATGTTCTGGAGAAGCGAAGCTCGGCGGGGGAGTTTAATGATCTGGGCCCGGCAAGCCCGCTTGAATTCGGGGAGGACGGGGAACTAAGGAATCCAGGACATAGTTGCGAGGCAGGAAACTCACGCGACACGAGTTCGAATTAAACAGCCTTTTATTCACTCGTATGCGGCCGGCAAGATGGCCTTAAATCTACTTATCCCTAATTACACCTAACCAGCTCGAGCTAGCGCGCGTTCGAACCTAGGCCACGAAGGCCCCTGCACAATCTATCCGCGGCGTTATAGGAAGACGGGTATCCTTGTCCCGCGTGTGTCAAGGTGTCTACGGTAGGCGGGGTTCGCCAGGTTGAGATAATCGCGGATTGAGTGCTCTTCCGAAGAAGAGGAATAAGTTGGCGAGTCACAATATAGCCCGCTAACGGCGAAAACTGATAGCAACACGTGAATATACTGCACCTACAATTATGAAATCAAACAACGGAAGGCAAACGCTCGCTTTGTTTGTTGGCACCCTCGTGGTAGCCAACAAGTGGCGAGCCCGTAATGGCGGCCGAACCGCGTGCTTGGCGAACGATCGCCCGCAAAACGCCGGACTTAGAGGCGACCAGACGAGTCGCCCCAAGGAAGGCAGAGCTAATACTTGGCAGAAGGCCCTATCATACAACAAAGCTATGAGTGGATTTGCGAGAAATCGGCACTGGGGGGATAACAAATGCAATGGCGGGCGGCAGAACTGCGTGAGGCGTACCTTCTCCTCTACTCCTTCCCTTCTCTCTTTCTCGCCCTCAAGCGTTGCCCACGGGGCGGATAATCGGCCTGTCGTAGATTTTCCGGCTAGGGCTCTCTCTCGCTCTCTTTCTTTGTTCGTCCTCTGTGTACGTTCTCGCTGTATACGCTCGGCAGTCCGGTCGCAGTGACGGTCGCGCTCTAAGTGACGAGCGCGAGCCCCCTAATTTGTCTAGTCGCCTCACGCAGCGCTGCGCGCCCCTATCTAGCTCCCTATTAGCGCTCCTGGCCATCGCTGGTGTCAGGCTCGATCTCGCGCGCTACGATCGAACCCGGCTGGGTTCCTTGTCCGAAGGCCAGCGCTCTGGCCTCCGTACGGCGCAGGGGTAGCAGGTTCACGAACGCTTCCGTGTACGCGCACCCGCGTTCGGGGAAGTCCCGGTCTCCCGTCGGTTATCTTCAGGGCTTCTCCGTTCGTCCGGCTGCCCTCATGGCCACTCGGGCTGCCAGATATTTCCCCTCGTCCAGCTTGACCCACGGGCGCCTCTGGTTCTGGTCCGTTATCGGCAGCCGCATCCGCCGACACCTAAATGCCTCTCGGCGTTCGCACAAGAATTACAAATAGCTCGTTTTCGCGGGCCTTCCTTGGAGCGACGGTGTGGCGATCGGATAGCGTATGCCGGAGAGAGAGAGAGAGAGAGAGAGAGAGAGAGAGAGAGAGAACCGCGATACCCGGTGGTGCCCGGCCTGCCTCGCGGGGGTGGGGAAGTCTTGGGAGGGGCCGCTGCCCCGTCACAGTACATATTGTATCAAAATATTTGTATATTATATATAAAGTATTATGTGTAGTGTTTCAAAACGTATTTGTATATTATATACAGGGTGTTCCGTAAATGTCGTAAATGACTAAAGCCATCTTGTAGAGGAGCGGGCGGGGATGAAAATGGCTATTTCGGAAATTCTCGATCGGCCCTCAATTCCGAGTTATTTAACAATAACTTAGGCAACGCCTCTCGGGCTCTTGGCAAATCTTGGCCGACTATCTCCTGCTTCTCCAAAGGGGGATGTGATAAAAACATCTTGCCGGTCGGGTTACAAGAATCGCGATGGAGGACGAACGGGTGCTCAGTCACTCGATTCCCTCGAAAAAAAGACTATCGTTGTCGATGCGTCGTACCGATGGTCTAGCCGGCAGCTCCTTGCATGCGTCGTTCTCAATGCCCGAGCGCGGCTTTGCATTTCTTCTTGCTTTTCGACTTTCTTAATATGCGCTTCTTTCGCTTTCCCATTTTCGTTGTATACGCTTGCGATAAGTAGGGTCCCCGATTAGATGTTTCGCGACTCCCGGTTTAATCCAATTAAATCCGTCCAAATCCAATGAATCAAATTTATCAGGTGTCTGTGATACTTTCTCTAACAAGTATGGAAGTGGCGGCGCGACAAAGCGCTCGATCTGTAACCGCGATGATCCGTGTTCGGTTCCTCGTTGTCGCGATTATTGTTTTTACATTTCCTTTCCCTTTTCTCCTTCAGTGTTTAATCTCTACCTCTGGTAATATCTTTTTTTCGTTATGTTTCATTGTTATTCCTTCCTGCCTTTACGTTTTCATAATATTCGTTTATTATGAATAATAATGCTGCTATCGCTGACTCTATCCGGTTATTATTGCAATCGACGGTCAACAAAATAACGAATGTCAGAATAAGTGCAGGTTAAACGGTAGTTATTATTTATCAGAAGCGAATGGATACTATGTGAATCGAGTTGCATGACAAAATGCAATGAGAAGCATGTGTTTGCAGCACTGTTTCACGCACTTCTGTTCGGCCCTATTCTAAAAATCTTAGTACTATTCAGTTGTCACTCGAGATACTTGCAAATCCGGACAACAATGAACGCCCGCGCTGTAAAGTGCTATTTCTGCAAAATAAAAGCTCTGCGTTCAGATGAAAGAAGGTTTCGTTCATCTTCATTTAAGGGGATGTAGGACAGTTAACCTTTACATTTTTATAAATTGTATAAATGTTGGTGTGACTAAACCAATGACTTGGTGAGCACAGTCATTTTACCTTTAATTAGTATACTTGTACAGAGTAATTTGAGGTAAAAACATTTAAAATCAAATAAACAATAAGGCAGTTACTAATTGTTAAACATTACAATATTAATTATGCATAATGGTACTCTGCGGATGATTTTTCCAAAACTATTGGTTCAAATGGGTTCCGCTTTTGCACAATTATTCACTGTACCACCTGTTACAGCGGGGACCACACTTGTTATTATATTCAATCATTTAGTACATTTAGCATAACCAAATAGTTACAGAAAATAGAGTTTTATTGGTTAACAATATAAACAATTGGTTTTAACCAACTTTCACATGACTTATCTGCATGATTTTGGTCCCTGCCTTAGCTATGATCTTAAAAAAGAACTCTGTAAAAACTGATCTTCGCTGTACCAACCGTACCGAAGAAATCCTCCGCAGAGTACTATTATGCATAATTAATATTGTAATGATTAACAATTAATAACTGCCTTATTGTTTATTTGATTTTAAATGTTTTTACCTCAAATTACTCTGTACAAGTATACTAATTAAAGGTAAAATGACTGTGCTCACCAAGTCATTGGTTTAGTCACACCAACATTTATACAATTTGTAAAAATGTAAAGGTTAACTGTCCTACATCCCCTTAAATGAAGATGAACGAAACCTTCTTTCATCTGAACGCAGAGCTCTTATTTTGCAGAAATAGCACTTTACAGCGCGGGCGTTCATTGTTGTCCGGATTTGCAAGTATCTCGAGTGACAACTGAATAGTACTAAGATTTTTAGAATAGGGCCGAACAGAAGTGCGTGAAGCAGTGCTGCAAACACATGCTTCTCATTGCATTTTGTCATGCAACTCGATTCACATAGTATCCATTCGCTTCTGATAAATAATAACTACCGTTTAACCTGCACTTATTCTGACATTCGTTATTTTGTTGACCGTCGATTGCAATAATAACCGGATAGAGTCAGCGATAGCAGCATTATTATTCATAATAAACGAATATTATGAAAACGTAAAGGCAGGAAGGAATAACAATGAAACATAACGAAAAAAAGATATTACCAGAGGTAGAGATTAAACACTGAAGGAGAAAAGGGAAAGGAAATGTAAAAAGAATAATCGCAACAACGAGGAACCGAACACGGATCATCGCGGTTACAGATCGAGCGCTTTGTCGCGCCGCCACTTCCATACTTGTTAGAGAAAGTATCACAGGCACCTGATAAATTTGATTTATTGGATTTGGACGGATTTAATTGGATTAAATCGGGAGTCGCGAAACATCTAATCGGGGACCCTACTTATCGCAAGCGTATACAACGAAAATGGGAAAGCGAAAGAAACGCATATTAAGAAAGTCGAAAAACAAGAAGAAATGCAAAAAGTGAGCGTCCGTGGGGCGATGCCGCGCCGTCACGGCACTGCCGCGCTCGGGCATTGAGAACCACGCATGCAAGGGGTTGCTTGTCGGCTGAGCTCGTTGGTGTGAATTGCGGGGTGCGCGGTGCGAGGCATGCACGAGGCTGCTCGCTGGGGTATCGGCATGACACATCAAGGAAGCGATCGCCTTTCTTTTAAAAGCAAGGAGTGAGACTGAGAACCTCTAATTCCGCCCGTCGGGGAAGTGGGCTGATCCTCGGTCAGTGGGGTGTCGCTATAGCCTTATCTCCACCGCGTAATGCATCTCATTGGCTTACAGTGTTTTCAATTTTCTTGCAAAAAGAAGCCCCAATGAGAAATTTGAAAATAGCCATCTTCATCCCCGCCCCCATCCCTACAAGATGGCTACAGTCATTTACGACATTTACGGAACACCCTGTATAAAGTATTATGTGTAGTGTTTCAAAACGTATGTATTGTGGAGAATTTTGTTACTGTAATAAATAAAATATATAAAATGTTTGAATTCTGTTGCCCTCATTTCATAATCTTCCTCCATTTTTCCTGTCATTCCAAGAGTAACCTCGTTCTCTCCTATAAACGCTTCCCTGGTTTCAATTCATCTAAATAGACAATGCCAGCGACTCCACCTCGCGTTCTTTTCGATTGCTCATGTCTGCAGGTAACACGATCGCGCGTCCGAAAAACCTCTAGTTAGCGTCGGTAATTACCGGCCAGCCGAATCTCCAAAAGTCACCTGCCTAGCCTAGCCCCTTAAAATGTAGTTCTAGTAAGAGGTCACCGCAGCGTGCATTTAGTGCATCTCATTAATTCTTAGAACTGCAGCGTAGTCTCAGACTCCCGGCGTTTATTCCCTACCTATACCCCTTGTCACTGGATTTTTCGAGTATATAAACTCCTAATTTCTGCAGCAAAGGGGGAATCAGTTTCGAACTCTCATCGACGGCGAAGCTGTATCAATCGGACCAGCGAGGAACACCGTAGTAGATCGAGCACTAGTCTCCTTCGAAGCAGTTACGATTACCGTCCGTACATCGTGTCTCATCGCGATCGTTACGCAAGTCACAGTTCTTTCGTTAGTTTCTCCCCCGTTCAAATCGTACCGTAAAACAAATTCATATTATTTGTAACAACATCTCAAAGCCACAGAAACTCTCATTGTATATTTTGTGTTTGTATTATTTGTTCATTCAGAATATATTGAACATTATTCTAGTTTTCATTAGCAAATCATTTGTGTCATCATTACTAAATTCCTGTTTGTTCAACCTTGTTTCAATTAAGCATAATAAGGAAAAGAATAGTAAAAGATCCCACGAGGATACATCTTTACCGCTCGAGGTGTATCCGGCGAGCCATAGTAAGGTTAAATCTAGCTTAGGGCATTCTTCCATGATCAATGAGCAGTCTTGAGTCTGGTTAAGGTGAAATAGCCTTTAGCACGATCCCAAATCTCTGTTCTGAGCTACTGGAAGCAACTAGCCATTCTTTTATTTAACAAGGTCCAGTCTTGAGTCTGGTTAAGGTGAAAGAGCCCTTAGCACGATCCCAAGTTCTGTTCTGAGTTATTGAAAGTAACTAGTGTAAAGGGGTTAAAAGGAGTTTAGGGACCTGAGTGCCCCCTTCGATGGTGTCCCGCCTTGTCGTGGCGGAGGGGCTTGCGTGGGGCAATGATCCTGAGAGCTATGCCGGCGGGGACTCGTTCCCTGGCAGGTACTACCATGCCGGATTGGTCTCAGGGGAGCCTCCAGACTAAGAGGACACCAAGCACACATACACACACTCTTCACATTTTACACACACGCATACACTCACACTCACGATTCGGGATCTCGTTGCGGGGCCGTTCTCCCTGGGCGGGGGGGTGGTCGGCCGTATTGCCGCGGTGGTACCACGGGAGGGTACAGGAGATAAACCGGGTTAGGCACTCCCGGGCCGCTCCCTAGTACAGGTGCCCGAACCCCGTCTAACCAACGGGGAGGCTGCACTATCAGGGGCGAGTAATCTCGGGGCGGGTTGTAGTGCCGGTTGGTGACCGGATGGGACCCTGCAGCTCGCTCCGGGGGGCTCTCCCGAGGCCACCCGTGGATGCCGTAAAAAAGCTTAGCCGCCGCGGCTGTGTGGCCGGCCCCTCCTCGTTTCGGGGGGTTCGGATTTTCCTGCACGAGATCCCGTTTCAACACACTATCGCACTCACACATACAAACATACACACACACGCACTCACACATTTAGACGTTGGATTTGGGAGAGATAAATATGGACGGACAACAAAAAGAAAAGAGTTCCGAAAAGTGCCGAGGAGAGGAGGAGGGGCTTCCCAGCCCAAAGCAGACGACGGGGGCGGCACAAAGTGCGGCGGCTCAAGCCACTGATGGCTTGCGCTCGTCGCCGGTGCCGCCTTCGCCAGTGATGTGCTCCCTCGGGGAGTGCACCGTGAGGCTCCAGCGCCTAGGGAGTGTCGACAAGACGTCGGCGCCTGCACCCCAGCCTGCTGGTGCGGACTCTTGTGGGGTCGATGGGGTGTTCCTCAAGCCCCATCGGCCACACAAGAGGGCGAGGGTGTTGGAGTCGGATACCGACTCCGACTCTTCCACCCTGTCCGGCGGCTCGCTCGTGTCGGTGGCCTCGCGGGTCTCAACGAGATCTGCGGGGTCCGCCGGGGCGAGGCGGGTTGCCGAGCGGCCCGATGCGGCGGAGCGCGTTGCCTCTCCCGAGGCGACTGGTCCTCCCGCGTCGGGAAAGAAGACAAAAGTGAGGACCAAAAAAAAGAGTGCCGCCGAGCTCCTCCGTGAGGAGGCCAAGAAGGTTCGCCAAATGCGGGTGAGCTCTACGGCCAACGTAGCGGCCAGGGTCCTTGAGGCCATGGACGTGGTTTGCCATTTGGCGGCCACGTCAGAAAACCTCAAGGGCACTTATAAGGCCGACTTCAAGGAGGCTGCCCGAACGGGAGTGCGGGGAACCACAGAGTTGGTCTCGAGGATCAGCTCTGGGGGCAACGCATCCCTCACGGAGGCCGAAAACAGGCGCCTGGAGGCCAGGGTCGCCGAGCTCGAGGGGGAGATTCTCTCCCTCTCGAGAAAGGTTGAGGTCCTGGGCGGCCAAGGGGCGGGACCGTCAGGCGCCTGCGTGGCGGGGCCGGCGACGGCTCCGGGCTGGGAGGGGGCTCTCCTCTCGAGGATAGAATCTATCGTCGAGAGGAAGCTGTCCTCTCTCGGCCTCGGGCAGCCTCCGAATGCGGCGTCGCCGGCGAAGGCTAAAAGCCAGCCGGCGCAAACCCCCGTTTCCACTCTCGCTGACGCCTCCGAGAGGAGGGGTCAGACGAGGGGCCGGCAGACAAAGCCGGTGCCACGCCCCCACCTCCCACTCCTCCAAGTGAGGAGTGGGCTAAGGTGGTGGGACGGAAGGCCCGTAGGAAGGAGGCGGCAACGGTGGCGAAGCCGCCTGCCGCGAAGGCAAAGCCTTCCGAGGGGGCTAAGACCCAGCTGCAAGCTGGGCCGAAGGCCACCTCGGCCACAGGCGGCACGGCGCGATTACCGCGGTCGCCGAAGACGGCCGCGGTGACGCTAACCGTGTCGCAGGGGGGCAAACTGACCTATGCCGAGGTCATGTCCAAGGCGAGAAGTCAAGTCTCGCTGGCTGACCTCGGTATAGGGGAGCTGAGGCCCAGACGGGCCATTACCGGGGGTCTCATTCTGGAGATCCCCGGCGAAGGCTCTCTCGCCAAGGCCCAGGCGCTCTCGCAGCGCCTGACGGAGGCGTTGGCGGGAGAGCAAGTGCGGATCGCCCAGCCCACCAAGCGCGCGGAACTGCGCGTCAGGGGGCTGGACGACTCCGTTACTGTGGAGGAAGTGGCTGCTGCGATCGCGGCGGCCGGCCAGTGCACGCCGGGGGACGTTAAGACGGGGCAGATCCGTCGGTCCCCCGACGGGCTGGGCACTGCATGGGTACAGTGCCCACTGGCGGCCGCTAAGAAGATCGCGGCAGCCACAAAGATTCGTGTGGGGTGGTCCACCACCCGGGTGGAGGCCCTCGAGAAGCGCCCCCTCCAGTGCTTCAGGTGCCTGGAGTGGGGCCACGCGAGGGCGGCGTGCTCCGGAGCGGTTGACCGCTCCGGGGTATGCTATCGGTGCGGCGAATCGGGCCACATGGCCGTCGGTTGCCAGCTCCCGCATAAATGCGCTCTATGCGCGGCGCGGGGGCAACCGGCGGCTCACAGGTTGGGCGGCACATCCTGTGCCGCCGCAAAAGGGAGGGGGCGGGGGTGCCGTCGGTGACGGCGCAACGCGCTGGGGGGCAACCCCGTCGCTCCCTGAGAAGCCAGCCCCGGTGCCCGTGGGAAGCCCCACGGCACCTCCTGCCCCCTCTCCATCGGAGACTCCGGCGGAGGCTCTCCCACCCCTTCCCGCCGTGAAGGGGAAAGGGAAGGGCAAGAAGAAGCCCCAGAAGGGCCTGCGGGAGGGGGAGCGCCTGGAGGAGGCCATGGACATCGCTGAGTGATGGCCAAGATTCTCCAGGCGAACCTGAACCGTTGCCGGGCGGCTCAGGACCTCTTCCCGCAGGCCATGCTGGAGAGAGGCGTCGCCCTGGCGGTCGTCGCAGAGCCTTACGGCGTTCCAACCCATCCATTCTGGATGGGGGACGAGCGCCAGGACGTGGCGATCGTCAGGGGCGGCAACGCGCCGCCCGGATGCCTGCTCGTCTCCCTGATGGAGAGGGGCGAGGGATTCGTGGCGGCGTTGTGGGGCGACACGGCGGTGGTGGGGTGTTATATTACCCCCCAACTGTCCCCTCGGGGAGTGCCAGTGCTATCTCGACCGGCTGGCCCGCTGCGTTCAGCGGTGCCGGCCGCGTCCGGTGCTGGTCCTCGGGGACTTCAACTCGAAGTCAACGAGTTGGGGTTCCCCGAGGACGGACCCGAGGGGACGGGCCTTGGAGGCCTGGGCGGCGGGTCTCGACCTCTGGCTCGCTAACCGGGGGTCGGCCCACACATGCGTGCGGCGCGGGGGCGGCTCCATCGTGGACCTCACGTGGGGCTCGCCCTCCGTCGTGCGCAGACTGCGCTCCTGGCGCGTGGAGGGTGAAGTGGAGACGTTATCGGATCATCGATACGTCTCCATGGAGCTCTCCGGCACAGGGGCGCGTGTGGGCAGACGACCCGACCGCCGGGGACGAAACACCTCACCACCGCCACCCAGGTGGAGGCTGAGGAGCCTGGATGAGGACGCCTTGATGGCGGCCACCCTGGCCGTTACGTGGCCGGCCGACAGTATTGGCGTGGAGGAGACCATCGCCTGGCTCCGGGGCGCCATGACGCAAGTCTGCGTCGTGGCGATGCCACGGGCCAGGGGCGGCCGGCCACCGCGGCGCTGTGTGTACTGGTGGTCTGGTCAAATCAACGAGCTCAGGGAAACCTGTGTTCGGGCCAGACGCCGGTACACGCGAGCGTGGCGTGTGAGTCGGCCGGACCCTACGAGGGTGGAAGCGCTGTACGCTGCATACCGTGAATCCCGCACGCAGCAGCAGCGCGCCATCAGGGCGGCCAAGGCCAGGTCCTACGATGAGCTCCAGGGGTTGGTGGACGGTGATCCGTGGGGGCGCGCCTACAAGGCGGTGCTGGGCAGGCTCCGGCAGTGGGCCCCCCCTGTCACCGAAACCCTAAGCCCGGGATTCCTCGACCAGGTGGTGGGGACCCTCTTCCCAGCCGGGGCGAGGGTCGAGCCCGCCGCCGTTGGGGGTGTCCCGGGCCCCTCCAGGGAATTGGGCCAGTCCACATGGTCCGAGGAACTGGAGGTGACCCCTGGAGAGCTGCGGGATGCAGCCAAACGGCTCCGTGCCGGCAAGGCACCGGGGCCCGACGGCATCCCGGGAAGGGCCTGGTCTTTGGCATTGGGGGCGATTGGCCCCAGGCTCCTCAGCCTCTTTAACAGATGCTTGGAGGAGGGGGTTTTCCCGTCCTCCTGGAAGTTGGCCCACTTGGTCCTGCTCCAAAAGGAGGGCAAGCCCGCAGACTCTCCCTCGGCCTTCCGACCGATATGTCTGCTGGACGAGGCTGGCAAGATCTTCGAGCGGATCATCGCTCGTCGCCTTGTCCAGCACCTTGTCGGTCTGGGTCCCGACCTGGATGACCGCCAGTACGGCTTCCGTGGAGGACGGTCCACCGTGGATGCGGTGAACCGCGTCAAGTCCTTCACGGAGGCGGTGGTCTCCAGGGGAGGCGTGGCGTTGGCGGTGTCGCTGGACATCGTCAACGCCTTTAACTCCCTACCCTGGGAGAGGATTATGGGGGCGCTCGAATACCACCGAGTGCCCCCGTACCTCAGGAGGGTAGTCGGGGCCTACCTGTCCGGCAGATACATTGAATTTGTCGGGCAGGATGGAGGGTCGAGGCAGAGGAGAGTGGACCGCGGCGTCCCGCAGGGGTCGGTGCTTGGACCGCTCCTGTGGGACATCGCCTACGACGCGGTTCTGCGGGTGTCACTTCCCGCTGGTGTGGATGTCGTCTGCTATGCGGACGACACCCTCGTTATCACCGGCGAGAGCGACTGGAGGAGGACCAAGCGGGTCGCGGAGATGGCGGTGGCGCGGGTGTCCGCCGCCATTCGGCAGCTCGGTCTGGCGGTGGCTCCCCACAAAACGCAGGCCATTTGGTTCTGCGCCCGTGGGAAGCTAGGTCCGCCCCCTAGGGTCGGGCTGTCGGTGGGTGACGCCGTGGTCGAGGTCGGGGCCGATATGAAATATCTCGGCCTCGTCCTCGACAGCCACTGGCGCTTCGAGGTGCACTTTGACCGCCTCGCCCCCCGCGTTGAGGCTGCAGCGGGCGCACTTTGCCGGCTGTTGCCCAACGTGGGGGGAGCGGGAGGACGTGCTCGCCGTCTGTATGCCGGGGTGGTGCGGTCCATACTGATGTATGGCGCCCCGGTCTGGGCGACCAACATGGTGGCCAGTGTGCGATGTCGCCGCCTAGTCGGGCGGTTGCACCGCGGTGTGGCCATCCGGGTCGCCCGGGGCTACCGCACCATCTCCGGTGCGGCGGCGAGCGCGGTGGCGGGTATTCCCCCCTGGGAATTGGAGGCTCAGTACCTGGCCGAGGTGTATCTCGGTCAGGCTGACCTCCGGCGAAGGGGCGGGCCCGTCGCGGCAGAGGCGGTCAAGGGCCTGAAACGCCAGGCTCAGCAGACCCTGTTGGAGAGGTGGCGAGCGTGGCTGTCCGAGCCGCGTCACGCCGCTAGCAGGGCTGTCGGGGCTATCCTCCCCTCGTTGGCGAAATGGGCGGATAGCGGTAGGAGACACGGCGCCACCTACAGGGCGTGCCAGATGCTCACCGGACATGGTTGCTTCGGTGGGTATCTGGCACGCATAGGGCGGGACGCGGACACCCGCTGCCACCACTGCGGGGCCGACCGGGACGACGCTCAGCACACCCTCGAGGAGTGTCCCTCGTGGGACGCTGAGCGTGCCGTCCTGGTCTGCCAGATAGGGGAGGATCTCTCGCCGGCGGCCGTCGTGAAAGCCATGGTCGCCGGCGAGGAGAATTGGGTGGCGGTGGCCTCCTTCTGTGAGACCGTTCTCTCGCAGAAGGAGGCCGCCGAACGCGACCGGGAGCGGCGCCAAGCTCCCGGTCGCCGAGGACGGGCGAGGGCGAGGGGCGGACGTCTCTGGCGAGGGGCCTATCGGCTCTAACCGGACCGCCCCTGCCCTCGTTCTTTTGTAGCGTCAGCCTCGCTTTTTGCGAGAGCGCGCGGCGGGGAGCCACGGCCCCGTCGCGCGCAAGCTCCATCGGTCCTTGGGGGGTCCCTGCTGAGGACAGGGGCCCCTTCGCGAAAAGGGCCCGATGAGGGGCGACTAGGTGTGTGGTCCGCCTAGTCGCCAAAACGCAGGTAACCGGGGGGTCCACGACACGCCCCCCCCCCCCCCGGGAGGTAGCGCGTAGCGCGCCGAGGGGCCGAGCAGGGCGGGCTCTGGATGTTGTTCGTCCAGAGTTCCCAGAGTCCGCCCTGGAGGGCCCCAGAGGCTGGCCACCATGGGGGTTTTAGCCGGTAAGAGTCCGGCATATCCCCGTCCCCTCCTCAGGGGGGCGGGGAATCCATGAGGATTTCCCCCATGTAAAAAAAAAAAAAAAATGGGACCTGAGTGCGGTTGAGTTGAAATAGCACTCAGCAGCATCCCAGGATTGACGTAGGGCCGATTGGGGGAGCGTGGGGCAGCCCCCCGGACAACGCAAGGGGCGGGGTGTTGCTCGACTGGGCGGCGCAGCACGACCTCCGGTTGGTGAACCGGGGGTCCATTAGCACGTACGTGCGGTGGCAGGGGGAGTTGATCGTCGACTTGACTTTCGGCTCTCCGGCCGCCGTGGGTCGTGGAAGAGCGCGAAACGCTCTCGGACCACCCCTATCTTACTATTCGAAAGAGTTATTGCCAACCGCCTCGGCTTCCGTCGGGGACGATCGACGATAGACGCGATTAAGCGTCTAAGGTCCCTGACGGAGTCGGCTGCAAGCCGGGGCAGGGTGTGCATCGCTATATCATTAGATATAGTTAATGCATTCAACACCCTGCCCTGGTGGGTCATCAGGGAGGCGCTCGAGCACCATCGAGTGCTACGATTACGTCCTGCGGGCTGCACTCCCCGCTGATTCCACGTTGATCTGCTATGCAGACGACACCCTCGTGGTAGTCAGCGGGGAGGACAGGATGAGGACCATCTGTGTCGCGGAGATGGCGGTAGCCTGTGTCGTCGCCCGAATCCACCGACTGGGCCTTCGTGTGACCCCGCAGAAGACCGAGGCGATCTGGTTTTACAGTCGCTGAGGCTCTGCGGGGCCGCCACGCCAGCGGTGGATAGCGGTGGGAGGCGCCCGTGTCCAAGTGGGAGATACCATGAAATATTTGGGTTTCACCCAGGACGGCCTCTGGCGCTTTAACATGCACTTCGACCGGCTCATCCCCCGTGTTGAAAAGGCGGCAGGCGCTCTTGGTCGCCTGCTGCCCAACATCGGGGGACCGTGGGAAGGGGTCCGACGCCTGTATGCGGGAGTCGTCCGTTCCATGGTGCTCTATGGAGCCAGTCTGGGCGGACGACGTGGCGGCCAGTCGGCGCAATCGTACCCTGCTGTTCGGGGTACAGCGCCGGATGACCGTCATGGTCGTGCGAGGGTATCACACGATCTATCTGACGTCGGCCACCCTATTGGCGAGGTTTCCGCCCTTCGATATCCTGGCGGTGGGCAATGCGAGGACCTACTCTGGTCTTCGCACCCTCCGTCGGGACGCGGATGGAGCCCCCACGGAACGGTCGGTCGAGACGCTCAAGCGCTAGACCCGGCGGCTCGTTGTTGAGATGTGGCGGGAGAGACTGGAAGATCCAGAACACTCCCGCCACAGACCCGTCGGGGCGATTCTTCCAAGACTGGAAGCTTGGTTGAGTCGCGGCAGAGGGCAACTCACGTACCGCACGACGCAGGTGCTCTCCGGGCACGGTTGCTTCGGGGAGTACCTGTGTGGCATTGGGAAGGAGGCGACGGCACAGTGCCACCACTGCGATGGGGACCGGGTCACGGCGCAACTCAAGGCACTTGCTCTGGTAATATTGCTGGAAAACTTTGAAAGAAATATGTTCGAGACGAATTGAGAACCTGCTTTTCTGTGTAGTATATAGTATATGTGATTGAACTGTAAATGTAAGATTTCTTAGGATTTTATATTGTAGTAAAGTGAATGTTAGATTTAAATTAATTTCTCATTGGTTTCTTACCTCGCAATGAAGTGCGCACACGCCAAGTTTTTTTTATTATTGTTAATCGCTAATTAATTGTGAATTTATTGTTAATTGCTAATGTGAGTTAACTCGAGATATCTTTGAATGAAAACTTGGCTTTCTTGTATGTTATTAGTTATATCTGAATTATAACTTGGCTTTCGTTTACCAATGATATCCATTTCTATTTTTGGTAATTTTTTAAATGATTTTGACAAGGTTGGTGGGTTGGGGAGCCGGGATGGCGGAGGGGGTGGGGGGCGGACTACTTGGCGTTTTTTTCATTTTAATGTTATTCTTTTCTTATCCGCGAAAAAGTACAAAACAAATTGCTCACTGAAAGAGCAAACATTTTATTATAAACTATTGCGTACGTATTTTTCTCGTTTTCAACGAAGGTATGAGACACTCACTGAAAAAGTAGTAGATTAGTGATCTGAGCGGTGGCATTCTTCTACTTTAGAAAGCCAACGAAATCGCAATCGATGCAATTGTTTCTGTGGATGAGCGTATGATGCGTAGCGTAAACTATCGCGACGATATTCCTTCGTTTATGAAGTCTGTTACTGTGGAATTGGTATTACGAGTATTATATTCGACAGACTGAAAAAAAAAACAATCGCTACAGCGAGGAACTGAACTCGGATCCTCAAGATCGCAAGCACGACCGTTTGCTGCGCTGCCACTCCGACACTTGTGTGAAAAAGTATCTCAGACGCCTGATAAATGTATTTCACCGGATTTGGATGAATTGAATCGGGCATCGCGAACCAACTGATGAGGGATATTAGTTATCGCAAGCTCATATTAAGAAATTGGCAAAAGAAAAGGAAAGGCAGAGGAGGGGCAAACGAATGATGCCGTGCAGTGTTGTCTTGCTCGGACATTGAGAAAGAAACATGCAAGGTGCTGTTGACTTCCGCCGGTGCAAGCGCACCGAACCAGTGATACGATTTTGTTTCCGGGGAATCGAGCGATTGAGCTCCAGCTGGTTCTTCCTCGTGATTCTCGCAGGTTGGCCGGCAAGAGATTTTTTGTGGCCTCCAAACGCGGTCCTAATTCAGTTATCTTAAGCCCCCGCGCACCCTAAACCCCTATCACTTTCAACTTGATAATGCGAGTACTATTTTTTCTACAGCCGGCAGAAGTAGTAGAAAATATGCCAACTTTCAATGGTATTATAAAATGTCAACGCTGCAATTTCACGTACCATTCCCTTTTTTAACTTCTAAATACGACGCGAATAATTGCATGTCTCAACGAGAATGCCGTCGCAGGGCGGAATTCTGTTCGCTGACTCCCACAACTCTCCACTAGTGAGCAGGTGGCACCCACAATCAATTTGAAAGGTTCTAAAGAAAGCATCTCTTTGATTAAGGACTACGTAGCGAGACTTCTCTGCTCTTACGTAGTGATCGCGCTACGAAGAGATCGACGGGAATGGCCGCCAGCATATCGCCGCCTCGCAGAGACGTGACAACGCGTTAAGTTGTCTTTTGCTCGAGATTCGGAGCTCATCATCCCTTAACTACTGACATCTCGCGCTAGGAATACCGCCTTATCGACGCTGATTTGTTCTGATCCGATGTCCTCCCGATTTTGAGTATAGGTCACCGTAACCTACTTTGCCATGCCTGTCCGACCGGTCAAAAAGTGACTGCAACTCGTCTGACGGCGCTTTTCTACTGATTGTTTAACTTGCTATAACTAACAAACGGGACCGCAAAATTCAAAGTTGTATTAGAGTTTTTTTCTCCCCTCAGCGTGCAGATTAACCCCATGGAACAGCAGATACATGAATAGTTTCACCCGTATATATGTCTTTTTATGTTTGTCCGGCATGATCTCTGAGATGGATGGACCGATCGGGATGAAACCTTGCCTGTCTTATACAACAAGCTCACAGTTTGGTCTCATTATAAATTTTTCGAAATTCCTTAACACTAACCATTGTTATTGTATAAAAACCAAACTTCCATTGTCCGGCGATAGCTTTGGGACAGCTTGTTCAATCGGAACGAAACTTTTACTAACTTATAGGGGAAGTTCTCGAGATACTCCCTTCTGCATAAATTTCGCAATGAATAGTGCGATAAATTTCGCACTCCTTGATGAAATTTAAAATAAAATCGACCGCGAACCATCGTTTTATTCATTTCCCATACTAAAAAGCATTAAATAAAAAAAAGTATTTTTAAAAAAATTTCACCGACTTCGAAAACTGACAGAGTTCCAGAGAACTGGAAACTAACAGAGCTGAAAACTAAGAAATAAGCAGCACAAAAAATGCCCTGAAAACTAAAAAATAATTTGTTGTTTTTATGCTTACATAACTTTGCTGTTTGCGATTTTGCCAACCTTCCACCATTGAGCCAAAATATGCTGCAACTTTTCGGAAGCAGCGCAAATATAAGTAAAATAGTACAAAATTCACGGAGCCCCTACACTGAAATCTTCGAGGATTTTCTGTTTTGGACTATTGTGCTGTCTGGGAATACAGGTGGTCTCTATGCATATGTATTTCTACAAGTTGAACGGTTGAAGTATACCCTATCCAATATACTAATATTATTACCATTAATTGGTCTGGTATACGACAATTCCGTATAATTCCAATATCCCATACGTGTTGTGACGGGGCAGCGTAGCCCGCCCCAAAACTCCCGCTCTCAGGCGAAGCCGCCTCGCACTCGCCGCTTAACCTCACTAACCGTTGCTCCAAGGGGGACCGCCAAACCTAGCGAATAATTACTAATGCGCCTTATCTTGTTTCGAGCCCGATATAGCGACGATACCAGCGAGTCGATCGAGGAGCGGGAGTTAAGCTCGAGGAGAATGGACCCGACGAGTCCTACCTGCGAGCCATACAGAGGGTGCAGATACGCCGATTGACGTGCCGATCAGGCCGCTCTGACACTGGACAGACGACGGACGACGCAACGGCGACAGACCGACGGACGTACCAGGGGCTCCTAGCTCTCGCTGGCTGAAGGCAGCGGCGGAGAGCGCAGCGAAGCGAAACGATCGATCCCAGCGCGCGGGATCGATACGCGAGCCCTCGATACCGATCGAGACCGATCGGCGCGGCGGCACCGAGAGATCGATAGCGTAAGGCGGCAACGTAACGCGAAACGAATTTTGCGTAGGACCGGAAGCTCCTCACTTTGTGAGCGACCTTCAACGCGAGCGTGTGACGAATGCGAGAAGCGAGCCAAAGACGAGCGATAAGTGAGGAGTCCAGAGAGATCAGAGCGAGTTTAGACCGGTAAGCCCAGCGAATTGCCGCCTGCCTATTACCTGTAAAGATCTCGGTGCCGGCCGTTCACGCTCCAACAAGAGGCTACCCTGGCGCGAGTGACCACCGGTCACTAGGCGGCTACCCCTTGGGGCGACTCTTCAAGTCGCTACAAAGTCCCCGGTTCGGAAAGAACACCGCGAGCCATTAGATTGGAAGGCGTATGAAAGCCAGGAGCGGCCCGGCCGCCACCATCTAGCTTTGTAACTTGCATGCGAACGGTTTTGGGTTTTCCGGCTTCGAGGCTCGTAGATCGGCCGCCGATCTTGTACGATTGCAGTGCGACTGCAGGTTATCGAAAGTTCTGTTCGATTCTCTGGCGTGTCCGAGCCTTCCAGCAGGCGGGCGTCCGGCAAGCGCGACCGGCCGGGATAATAGATTGTGTAGCGGCTACGGGAAAGCCGAGGGTCCGAATTTTCCGGCCAGCTTCCCGGCAAATAATAAACACCGTTGCCACCCATCCGCGTGGGATTATTCAGCCTCCTTTCCCGACCCGAATACCTTCGCCACTCTACCGGCCACGAGTTAGCCCGGCCGACACCGGCGAGTGCCGCCGAGTCCAGCCCGGGGTCGAGCGGAAGGCAACAACCAGGACGAGGGAGGACATAGGAGAAATTCGGCCCTTATCGGGGCCTGGCGCCCAGCATTTTCCCCTTTCCCCCTTCCAGGAACCCCGGACGGACTTAGGCGAAGTTGAGGCGCGTCCACCCGGACCGACGCGGACAGGGGTCCGGAGAGACCGCTTACAGTGTATGTTAATCTACCAAATTTCTAGCAAACCCGGAGAAGCGCAAGTAAGACACATGATTGCAAGTAATATTTTACTTATATCTGCGCGGCCTCCGAAAGCTTGTAGAATATCTAGGATTAATTCGGGAAGGTTGCCAAAATCGTAAACTGCAAATTTATGTAAGCATGAAAATAAATTATTTTTTACTTCTCGGGGCATTTTTTGTACTGCTTTTTTTTTAGTATTCAGCTCTTTGACTCAGCTATCGATCACATCGGTCGATATGATCATATATCGATTCATGTAAATACTCATTGTACATACTGTAAATAGCACACGGCAACACGAATGCCACCGGGCATTCCCAATTAATAAATCCAGAATATCTATCTATTTTACCAATACAGTCCACTAATTATTTATCGAACATTCGACCTTCCTCATCCATTCCCATACACATTGTTATCCCCAACTTTGCCACATAATGTATTATTCCAGCATGACATAAAAGTTTAGGTCTTCCGGTAACTCGGCGCTGGCACTAAAGCACCACATAAACAAAACATTACACGTCCGAGCGATAGTCAACATTTCCGTATCACGTGTGATAAAATATGGAAAGTTCACGAGTTCGATGCTACTTATTAGTTAGTGCGAACAAGTTGAAAAACAGAGTCGGTCTGTAAACGGAAGCGTCAGAGACTAGAGGAATATGAAGGGTCTACGTTTCCTAACGAGTTTCGTTCTTTTCTTTCTCACTGCCACAATTAATGTCAATGAGGTTAATGGAAAAGCTCTGGCCTTTCCTGTTGCCGATCCCAAACCCCCGCAGGCGGCACGGCGCCGTTCTTCCGGTAGAAGAAAACAGACCGCGAAAACTTTGAATACGGAGCCTTCAGTGCCAAGCAGCTCCGACAACAATAGAGGGAAGGCAAGTATTCCACCAGTGCTATACAACATATCAGGAGACTCGATAGAGTCTCGCGCCAATTGCTTTATGGCACCTTCTAATCGCATAATCTGGATGCGGATGCGTACCACGGGTTCACATATTGTCTTTTGGCAGGTATACTGTAAGGAACTGAACAGGTATGGCCATTTTGAATGTACGTACCCCGAGCGCCGAGTCTAACATCCGCGCGCCAGTCAAGCGTGGCGCGCACCGCCGGCAGATTGACCGGGCGCGCCCGACAATAAAAATTTATAACTCGGTCCCCAAGTCATGTTTCCGAAAACCCTTTGGAGGACATCTGCAGGAGACTTAGAGCAACGGTTAGCATTTTTTTTTATCAAAATCGATGATCCCCTTTGGAAACGGCAAGCATTTGTTATAAACTTTTATCATTAACATTTGTTCCAAACGAGTATTTCTCAATGGAGTATTTTTTTTATCAAACTTCAATTCCGTTTCTTCATTTTGGCGTCTGAACGATATGGCTATTTGTAATATTTACCGAGATATAAATTATTGAAAAAAAATTGACCCAAAACTTTGAATCCTTGTAACTAAAAAAAAAATTGTGTTAGCGAGCAACGGATTTTTGCATTTGGATCGGCTCTTTGCGAACTATAGATACAGAAATTTTCATCGAAATCATCGAACATGTGTGAATAAACTTCAACAGTTGACGCGGAATGACCCAGCTATACAGTGCGAGACGCCGAAGTTACTTATCCCGACGCGTAGCGGCTTTCGATCGATATAAAATTTTCGCCTCGATTTTCGAAAAAGTTACACCTTGCAGGCATGACTTATAAATTAAGCACAGTCTAATTTATTTTTCTGAATCCAATGAGCTAAAGAGCAAGGAAATTGGTCCATGCGTTCAGGAGATATGAATTTCTCGTCTTATTTTCTTGAGCGTTGAAGGAGTTCAGAAGAAGATTCAAACCAAAAATGTCCATCACATATTTTCCGCGCCAGATGGCAGAACGTGATGAAAGTGTGAAATGATGTTAGAGAGAGAAGGTAGACATATAGGAAGAGACTGACTAACACGAGATGGGTAGATGTCTTATTTCCTTGACGTTCGAGTGCTTGGTAGTGTAGGTTATTTTACGACAGTATCATACGAGGATATCTGACAAATTCAACAGTTCTATTCTCTAATTGGTACAGCTTTATGAAAATAATTAAACTCATTCCTTTTTCTTTTTTTTTCTTGACGCAGTGAAAATCCCTGAACGGATACCCCGTCTCTCTGGGGGGAGAGGCGGGGTTATGTGGGGCTTGCACCCACTACAAACACTGCGGTGACCTCGAAGACATGACGGGGCGGGCCCTGGGAAGACCAAAGGATGCTACCAGGACCCGCCACTGTCTTGGCACGGGTAGTGCCACATACCCGGGGGGAGGAGTTCCCTCCCCCCGTTCAGCTCCACCTGTAGTTTGGTTGACGGACGGGCCACACGCCCATCACCCCCTCACACGGCCGGAGTGCAATGGAGGGACCCAGCCCCCTAGCTGAGCCCCACACCGACCGCGCGGACGTTTTTTATGCCGCGGGAGAGCCGTGGCTCTCTCCCGCGGCCGTCCCCCGTTGATGTTCCCGGCAGGAGGGGAGGGAAGAGGAATGGGCGGCACCGTCACGGTGGCGCCTGGAGGTCCGGTCTCTTCGCGAGCATTACCTGGTCGCAGAAGGAGACGACCGAGTCCCACTTCTCCGCGCTGTCGAGCATCTTGCTTACGATGCTCGACAGCGCGAGATCCTCTCCGATAATGCCGACCAGGACGGCGCACTCCTCCGCCCACGCTGGACAGTGCTCCAGCGTGTGCTGCGCGTCGTCCTGGTCGGCCTCACAATGGTGGCAGCGGGCCGTGGCCTCCCTGCCGATTCTGGCCAGGTACTCACCGAAACAACCATGCCCGGTGAGCACCTGGCACAGGCGGTACGTGACACCCCCGAAACCCCTATCCGCCCAGCGCTGGAGATGCGGGCGGATAGCCCGGACTGCCCTGCTGGGCTCGATGCCAGGCTCGTCGAGCCAGCTGGCCCACGAGTCCAGCAGGTACTGTCGGGACTGGCGCTTGAAGTCGGTCTTCATCTGTGTGGTGACCACACCCCTCTGCCGCGCATCGACAAGGTCTCTGTAATAGAGACCCTGCGAGTGGGCTACGATCTCCCACGGGGGAGATCTGGCCACCACACTGGCTGCACGGTGGGATACAGTTCTGTACCCCCGACAGGTCCTTATGGCTACACATCGATGTAGCCGGCCCACCCGAACTCGGGTAGCAGCGTTGCCAGCGCCGCATAAGGCCGCATAAGGACCATACCGGGGAGCCGTACAGGACTTGCGCCCTGACGACTCCACCGTACAGCCGACCGACTTTTTCGAGAGGACCCCCCAGGTTTGGAAGATGCCGGCATAACGCGCCGGCTGTTTTCTCCGCCCTGGGGAGGATCCTCTCGAAGTGCTCCTTGAAGCGCCAGCGGTGGTCGAGGTGAACTCCGAGGTACTTAAAGTACCCCTTCACCGCGACCAGGGTGTCACGCACCATGAGCTCGGTCTCCGGCAGCCCGGCGTGCAGACCCCGAGGACGGCTGATCCAGGCCGCCTCGGTTTTCTGCGGGGCTATGCGGAGACCCAGGCTCTCCACCTCGGCAACGACCCGCGCGGTTGCCAGACCCGCGAGACGGCTCGTCCTTCTCCAGTCCTCTCCGCTGGCCAGCACTAGGGTGTCGTCTGCATAGCAGACCAGTGCTGTACCAGCGTGGAGGTAAGCCCGCAGGACCTTGTCGTACCCGAGGTTCCACAACAAGGGTCCCAAAACCGACCCTTGCGGGACACCTCGGGCGACGTCCTTGACCCCCCACCGGTCGCCGCCGGCTGGAAAGCCGAGGGTCCTGTCCGACAGGTAGGCGCGGACGACCCGCTGCAGGTACGGAGGCACTCGGTGGTACTCGAGCGCCTCCATGATCCTACCCCAGGGGAGGGAGTTGAAGGCATTGACGATGTCCAAAGACACCGCCAATGCCACCTCACCCCGGAAGATCGCCGCGTCCGCGAAGGCCCTAACACGGCTGATGGCGTCAACCGTGGAGCGGGCCTCGCGGAACCCGAACTGACACTCGCTCAGATCGGGCCCCACCTCGGACAGGTGCCGGACGAGTCGGTTGGCAATTACTCGTTCAAACCACTTTTCCGACTCGTCCAGCAGACAAATCGGCCGGTAAGCTGACGGCGAGTCAGCGTGCTTTCCCTCCTTGTGGAGAAGGACGAGCCTCGATTTTCTCCAAGCCCTGGGGAAACAGCCCATCCCCAGGCCCTTGGAGAAGAGGTCCCGAACCCTCGGACCCCAAACCCTGCTGGTCAGAGCCCAGGCCTTGCCAGCGATACCGTCCGGTCCAGGAGCTCTCCTGCCGGAGAGCTTCCTGGCCGCCCTAGCAAGCTCCTCGTCCGAGACGGCCAGGTCGTCGGCCGCCTCGGAGTCTGCCACCATTGGAAGTTCAACCCCGACTCCCGGAGGCACAGCCACCTCCCCCGCCGGAACGTCCGGCGGAAAGAGAGTGGCTATCACCTCATCGAGGAAGCCGGGGTCGAGGGTTTCCGTCAGTGGGGGCACCCATGGCCGAAGCTTGTGCAGACCATGCGGTACGGGCGCCCCCACGGATCCTCGTCGACGCAAGGGCTCCCTCGCTGGCCAATTTATGACCAGGGCAGCCGCAACCAGCAGGTCTTCGTCCAGGGTTCGGGACCTCCATCCTGACGGCAGTGTCCCAGGCCCGCCATGGTGGCGGCCTCGGGCAGCCGAGGGGTGCGTGCTCGGGAGGAGGGTCATTGTCACGTATAGGTGATCGGAGAATGACTCCAGACCCTCCTCCACACGTCAAATCGACGATGGACACCCCCTGCACCCGTACGCAGGTGGGATTGTACCCTTGGTTCAACAACCTCAGGTCCAACCCCGCTGCCCAGTCCCCGAGAATCATCCCCCTACGGTCAGTCCTGGGCGAACCCCACGCTGTCGCGTGGGTGTTGGAGTCCCCCAGCACGAGCATCCGACCGCATCTCGGCGGCTCCCCCTCGGTGGAGTCCCCCAGCACGAGCATCTCGGCGCATGCTGGCGCTCAGCTGGTCGAGCGCCGACTCGTAGTCGGTGATGGGGATGTTCGGGGACAGGTAGACCGCCACCACCACCAGATCCTTCCAGTGGGCGGCTACGAAGCCCCGGCCCCGCCCGATAAGGCGGACGGTACCGAAACTCGCAGCCGCGGCCGGCCCTACCGCGATGGCAGAGACCCCCAGCAGGTCCCCGACCCATAGAGGCGAGTCGGGGATCCTGTGGGGCTCGGGCACAGCCGTCAGGGCCACTCCCCTTTCCACCATGGTCTGGGCTAGCAGACCCTGGGCGTCAGGGGAGTGGTTCAGGTTCGCCTGGAGGAGGAATATCGCCATTACTCCGCGATGTCCATCCCCTCCTCCAGGCGGGCCTCCGTTGTTGCGGGTCTGGCAACCTCTGCCACCTCGTGGTGAGCTGCAGCGGGGGGTGGATCACTCCCCCCACTGATAGGTGCCGTTGGGGCGATCTCCACCTCCTGAGGGGAGGAGGTGGAGGCCCCTTCGGCGAGGACTGCACCACCGGATGCCTGCGGGGTAGAGGGGGGGAGGGCGCGCTTTCCAGCGGGAAGACTCCTCGTCCCCCTCTTAGCCGGGGCTTTGCAAGTCGGGCCATCCAGACGGTGGTCCGACTTGAGCCCCTTCTCCTTGCATACCGGGCAGCATACGGTTGCCCGGCATGCGCTGGCGAGGTGTCCCGCACCGCCGCACCGGAAACAATGACCGGTGCGGTCAGTGGGCGCCGAGCAGCTGGCCCCGCACATGCCCCCTCTCCAGACACCTGAAACACTGGAGAGGGCGCTGTGCCAGCGCCGCTACCCTGGCCGACGACCACCCGACCAGCAGTCGTCCCGCAGCCACCAGCTTCCTCGCGGAGGCCAACGGGCACCTCACCCAGATAGAGCCAAGAGAGGAAACAGTGTTTATTACTTTATGGCACATTCTAATCGCATAATCTGGATGCGGATGCGTACCACGGGTTCACATATTGTCTTTCGGGAGGTATGCTAGGTAAATATTTACAATCGCTACTCATGTGAAGCATTGATGTTTTTTATATTTTTTTGACGGAAATGCAAGTATTAACATACTATACATACATTGAAATTGGGGGAGCACCATAGAACCCCATAAGAACACTATAAAAACACCAAGACTTGGTAAATATTCAGAAATGCTCCTTCTGTGAAATTGAAGAAAGCTGCTATGTGTCATAGTGGAAATGAACTCACGGGCATTCAAGAGAATTATTCATGGTGGGGGAACACCATAAAACCCCATAGAACCACATAAAAAATCACCATAAAATTATGCACACCCAAGATATATCTTATCAGAGGTCTGTATAATCGGTTAGGACTCAACATTAAACCACTCAAGTACATTCGGAGTTGGATGGCTTTATTAAGCAACGTTTCGTTCAACATGTATGTAACTTTCATAAGCACCTTATACCTGGTAGATACCTAATACAGATATGTGACACGGACGTAAAATCCAGACCCAACCAACCCAGACTGCGGCAAATATGGGCGATTCCACGCAAAGTGATCACACCTTTTGACACTTTGTCTTCGAATTTGATGAAATTTGGTGAGTTTGGAGTAGTCGGGTTCCTCGAAGTTGTTGTATTTGCTATTAGAGAAATATGATGATTTCGAATTTCCTGTTCGAGGTAATCCCATAAGTGTTCTATCGGATTGGGTATACGACGCTTCTATCGTATACAGTTTATCGTGGGACAATTTATCGTAAACTTTTTATCGTATGGACAATTTATCGTATGAACAATTTATCGTATGAACATTTTATCGTATGGGCGGTTCCACGCAAAGTGATCACAGCTTTTGACACTTCGTCTCCGATTTTGATGAAATTTGGTGAACATGTAGTCCTTAATATACAGCCACATTATCTGCATTTCGTTGGTAAAAATGTCAATCATTATGCAAGTTATGTGCGTTGCAAAATTGGTGCTACTTTTTTTAAAAAAAATCATAACTCTGGAACGATATGAGATATCTAGGAGCTCGAAACGCAGTTTTACGCCGAAAAGATTGAATTTTCATTAAAAAAATATATGAGGAACGTAGCGACCTTCTTAATTTATTTAAAAATTGTTCAAAAACTTTTATTGTTTATAATTCCGAAAAGGCACTTTTGTCCGTTTTGAAAAAAATCATGGAGGTGCATTGAAGTCTCCTCTAAAAGCCCTGTAAATTTCAAGATGGTCAATTTAAAACTCTTTGAGATAAAATTCTTCATGCGATACCGGAACACGAGTTCGGCGTTCAAAGACCAGCGCGCGCCCGTGCGCCACGGATGCTTGCTCACGGACCGCCGCTACCGATCACGGCCAACCGTCCTTTTCACCTAAATAAAGTGCTAATTCTCCGGTACATGGTTGAGTTATTCAATCTTTGCCTGAGTGGATGACTCCCGGTTAATACTGAACCATAAAGTACTGAACACTGTTTCCTCTCTGTGTTATTCGGGCTTGAGACCAACCAGAGGCCACATTAAAAACTGTGATTGTGTACTCGTAGTACACAATATATGTAGATTGTTTACATCAAGGAGAAAAAAGGTAGACAGATAGAAAAAAAATTATTTACTCACGTAGGATTAACAAAAAAAATTAACTCGACTCGATATTGAAACTTTGGTACTTGTCAGTCAATGAGAAGCGTTTCGCGTTTATTAGATTTTTACTAACTGGAATAAGTGCGTGAAATTTAAGAGTATCGGACAATGTTTTGGCTTTTGCATATCTTTTGGAAAGCATTTCCTCGTGATTATTATAATCCACATTAGTGGAATAGCTAAACGAAACATTAGGAAAGTGAATTCTGGTCCAATCATACAATTGTAAGGGTGTTGTTATTTGACCTTCTGTTACTCTTTGCAAGCTAGCTCGTGCTGCTGCTCTTCTTAACGATCCCCCTAATCCATCACATAGACCTTTTCCATGAGATGTCGCGAAAAAGTGCCATTCTGCTGGACAGTTGAAGTCCTTAGAATGCAAACATAAATTAAAAAAGTTCTTTTTATTTTTAAATTGAGCGGCAGCGCCATCAGAAAAATAATATATTTTATTAATCGCGGGATTGATATTTCCGAAAGTATCATAAAATTTACTTTGATACAAATGGACTGCGGTAGTGTTGTGGTGTAATATGTCCGAAATTGCAATGTAATTAAAATGTTTTAACGCTTCTCCTACTCTGTAGTATGCAACGAAGGGGTGAATAGTCGCTTGATTATTATTCCAATGGAACCCAGGAACCGCATCTTGAAGCAACTTGGTAGCAAGCTTGGTAGCAACTGTTTTAATCCGCGGAGAAAATCTTGAATAAATGAATCGGGAGAACATTTTTATAACTTCGGAAACCCAGGAGTGACCAGGAAAAATTTGAAAAACAGACTCACGACCCTTTGATGCACCTACACAATTATTTTCAGTTCGGTATACGATGGGGTCCGTTGGATAATTGTAATCTGCCGATACTTCGTTCTGTAATTTAGACCGTAAACACAGAAAGGAAACAGTGTTCAGTACTTTATGGTTAAGTATTAACCGGGAGTCATCCACTCAGGCAAAGATTGAATAATTCAATCCGTCCAAAAACATTAAAATGTAAGAAAATGCGACAAGTAGCAGTTGGATTTCCCCACAAAAATATAACAAATATAATATATAGTGAAATATAAAAAAAAATAGATATCATACAAGAAAGCCAAGCTTTCATTCAAAGATACCTCGATTTAACTCGCATTAGCAATTAACAATAAATTAACAATAAATTACCGATTAACAATACAAAAAATCTTGGCGTGTGCGCGCTTCATTCGAGGCACTAGCTCCGGTAATATTACTAAAAAACTTTTAAAGAAACATATACGCGATGAACTGAGAACCTCCTTCTTATCAATATCGGGAAAAATGATTTTCTTGTCAGTTATAAGGCACTGGACAATGCTCATGAAATCGGAGAAAATTCATATATTGGAGGCAAATATTGGGATAACAAGGCCGCTGTATATAATATATATGATTGAAAATGAAAGATTTATTAAGATTTACTTATTTTGTAGTAAAGTCAGTGTTAGGTTTAACACCAGTACTACCGAACGAGTTGAAATGACTTTTTTTTACGTGGTTCGTTATAACAGCATAACAATCGTTGGTAGTTCTAGTGTTAAATCAGTTTTCCATTGCCTTTTTACCTCGGAATGAAGCGCGCACACGCCAAGATTTTTTGTATTGTTAATCGGTAATTTATTGTTAACTTATTGTTAATTGCTAATGCGAGTTAAATCGAGGTATCCTGAATGAAAGCTTGGCTTTCTTGTATGATATCTATTTTTTTTGTTATATTTCACTATATATTATATTTGTTATATTTTTGTGGGGAAATCCAACTGCTACTTGGCGCATTTTCTTACATTTTAATGTTTTTGGTTAATGTTAATGCTTAACAATAAAGACAATAAAAATTCTAAGTATTTATCAATGGTTTAATTAATAAATTTAAAAGTAAAATTTTATTAAAATGTCAAGTGCCATTTCTGTTCAAATATGCACCATCACCTATGTGCCTGTTTATGTTATAACGTAACTTTAATGTTACAATGTATTTATAACTTAATCATGCACATAGGAGGAGATCTAAGAAATTGAGCTGAATGTGAAAATATAGATTCCTCAGATAATATACTTTGCACTTGACAAATTCACATTAGCAAAAGAAAAATTACCAATAGCTAGGATGCATTTAAATTGCAAATTAGATAAGCTATACCCTCATACGCACTCTAACATTGGTGTATCTTGACAGCCAAATGCGTAGCTCAGGGAGCGCATAATCTAATGTAATAAAATTTGTTAAATAAGTACTGATTACCAATAGCTGGTATGTCGGTAAATGACACATGATTGATAATTATTGCTTGCTTAATTCATTTTATTCTTTAGCTGAAGTATTCCTTGAGCGATGAACTTGAGTCATGCTCATGATACAACTAAATTAGATTGCCTATGAGCATTCTGCTTGGTTTATATATTATAATTCTAAAGCGTTAAATCGAATAATGATTCAGAGTAGCAAAAGAGAGATTCCCAATAGCTATAATATATTGAAATTTTAAATGATTGGACTTAACACTTTACAAATTATTCCTGACTGTCAAATACCTAGCTGACAGAGCGCAAACCTAAAGTGCTGAAATTAGTTTGAGCAAGTACTGATTACTAATACCGAGCATTCCCTTGAACTGTAAATAAATAATTGCTAATATTGCTTTAAAGATAAATATGCTACACTCTTGACAATTTTAATTATTGGAAATCAGCACTCGTTCACCAAACACATTTGACACTTCATAATTCTTAATAATGACAAGATTACAGGGACAGGGGCAAGGACACTATACTCTTTTATTAACTAAATAAAAGCATGGAATCTGGAATAAAATAAAATTATAAAATTGGACTGTGTCACATAACCATTATGACACATAACCAGCCATGGCATAACCGGCTTAACCAATGTGTCGGTATGACACAGATTACAGATTCTAGATCGGTAACGTAAATACGATATTTCCGTTTGCTGCCATCTCGTATGAGAAAAGTGAAAGTCACATTTTTAGGAACATGTTCCCCTGAATCTTAATTTGCCTTGCCGTTTTCACGAGAAGAATAAGCAGGAGAAATCCATATCTCTTGAACGACTGAACCGATTCGCTTGATTCTTAGCTCATTCGATTCAGAAAAATCAACGAAAAAATACAAAATTCGGAAATAAATCCTTGGACCTGTAACTTTTCCATAAATCGAGGTGAAAGTTTTATAGCGGACGAAAACCGCTACACTTCGGGATAGGTATCCTCGGTAGTCGCGCGCTGTACTATATACAGGGTGTCCCAAAAATGTTGGATAATATTATAGCCATCTTGTTGGGAAGGGGGCGGGGATGATGATGCCGTTTTTAAAAATTTGCGTTAGGCCTCCAATTCCGAGTTATTCAACAACAAAGTTAGGTAACGCCCACCGAGCTCTTGACGAGTCCTGGCCGGTTATCCCTTGCTCCTAGAAAAAGGAAGGTGACGAAAAACATCTTGCCGGTCGGCCTGCAAGAATTGCGATGGAGGACCAACCGGTGCTCAACCGTTCGGTTTTCCCGAAACGAGGTAATTGCTGTCTTGGTGTGCTCGCACCGATGGACCAGCCGGCGGCTCGCTCCGTGTGTCGTTCTCGACGCCCGAATACGGCACGGCATCGCCCGCTTCTTTGCCTTTCCTCTTGCTTTCCCACTTTCTTAATATGCGCTTGCAATAACCAATACCCCTCATTAGTTGTTTCGCGACGTCCGATTAGACCCAATTGAATCCGACCAAATCCAGTGAATCAACTTTATCAGAGGCCTGTGATACTTCTTCTTACAAATATCGAAGTGGCGCCGTAGCAAAGCGTTGGAACAGCGACCGTTGTGACCCGAGTTCGGTTCCCCGTTGTCGCAATTGTTTTTTTTGCATTTTCTTTGCCTATTATCATCATGTTCAATACCCGGCAGTCGTGATACTTTTTCTTTGACAGTTCCCCGCCTTTCCTCCTATTTCCTCATTTTCGTTGCATGCTTGCGAAAAGTGGTCCCGGACTAGTTGTATCGCGATTCCTGATTAAATTCGTTCAAACCCAGGGAATCGACTTTATCAGGGACCTGTGATACTTTTTCTTTCAAGTATACAGCAATCAATATGAAACTCGATGGTACCAAGTTTCATAATGATAGTTCTGATAGGTTTGCTGGACAAAAATTCGGAAGAACGTGTATTTTCTGGCCATCTCAATGGGAAAAACGATTTTCAGAGTGAAGGTTGCTTATCGGAAATGAATGCTACAATAATGAAAAAGTAGGTGGATGGTAAACAGTCGTAAAAATAAAATATTACCGGTACTACTAGGTATTGAAGAATTAACGAAGAAAATGCGGAGAAACGCAAAAAAGTAATCTCGCGCCGACGGGAAGCCGAACTCGGGTCTCACGATCGTTGTTCTAAAGCTTTAATACGGTACCACTTCGGTACTTGTAAAAACAAATTTACAGGAGCCTGATAAAGTATAATGCAGCTGGAAGTGTAAAGTACTCATTGAGAAAAAGAGAAACGAAGCCATGTTCTCAAGATTAGAGACTATCGTTTTAAACTACTGACTACATTTCGTACCATATCAAGAAATGTGTACCGGGAGTAATTGATGCTTAACATAATTTAACAAGATAATCCAATTTCAATAAAGTTTGCACAATCGTGGTTCAAAAGGTTAACATTTATTCTACTTTATTTGGGTGTCGCGAGACGACTAATCAGGGGCTTTACTTATCGTAAGCATATACAAGGAAAATGAAAATGTCGGAGAAAAGACGTAAAACTGTAAAAGAAAAAGTATTACCACTGCTAGGTATTGAAGATGGATCAAGACAGAGCAAGAGAAACCAAAAAAATAACCGCGACGGCGAGGAATCGAACTCGGATCATCACGAGTACCGCTCCAACGTTTTGCCACGGCGCCACTTCGACACTTTTGAAAAAAACGTATCATAGGCTCCTGATAAATTTGATTCACTGGATTTGGACGGATTTAATTGGATCTAGTCGGGAGTCGCGAAACAACTAATCAGAGATATCAGTTGTAAGGAATTTTCCTGGGGCTGCTCGGGGATAGAACTACCCGCAGCCAGTTACCCAGGAAAATGTGATAATGCTATTTGCAACGAAATTTGCGAAACGATAATTAGATTTGGTAGCGCTCTTTCGAGACGCCTGAATTGAATCGCCCGAAGGGCGGAACGCGCACTAGCCCTAGCCCTCGACTACGAATTCGGAAGTCTTAAAAGATGGGCGCCAGGTACCCCGCGGTACCACGTAAATCTAACTGAACTGGCTACTAGCCGGACAACTTCCGGCGATTCGTAGTCGGATTCACTACCGCGGCAGCTCAGAGGCCGGATTAGAGGAGAGCGGTGGAGTCGGCAGGAGACGCAACCAAGACAGACAAATTTATTATGCACCCGAGGTTTATTGCTAGGTCTATGATGTTACAAATACCAGAGGTGAATCGATAACGGCGGGAAACGGACTTCGCTCACGGGAGTTACACGGCGCCCGTGAGGAGCAGATCGAAAAGGAATGCTATGGCCTGCGGTGGCCGGAACTAACCAGTAAGAAGGTCTCGGAACGACGAGACTCACGGATAAGCAGTGGTCCTAACTTCACAAGGGAACCTCGCGACGCGAACTTAAGCTAGTGGACGGAATGACTCGTCGTGAAGACGGGAGTCCTCCAGGAAGGTCGACCAGATTCTCGCGGAATCTCTGCAGCAGGTTTTCTACTATGGAAGCACGAGGACGAGACGTGAACACGACTCGGCCAGGACAATCCCCTGACCGGCCAAACGTCGAAACGAAATAGATTGGTCCCAAAAGTGGATCGCTTACCAAATGGTTTTGAGGCGTGGTGTCTGGCGGAACACAACGGATCACGAAACTACACTATCAGAATCAACACAACGAGTGTTCGCTCCTTCCGCGCGCGGGACTTTAATAGACTAATTCTAATTTCCCCCTGCACCCCTGACGTGGCCGATATTGTCACCAAACGCAGTCCGGGCTCCAAGGCTCGGGGAGCCTCCGCAACAGGGCCGTGCCCCTGCGCTGTCGGAAGATCCTAGCGACCGCTGCCGATGAATCCTTCCTCCTGGATGTGCCTTCCCAACCGCCCAGATTTCCCGCGGTGTGGCCAAAACTGCATGGGAAATCCTTCGTAGGCTGCTACCATCCGCAATGGAGTCTCCACGTCGAGCCGAAGTCTCGTGGCTGCTGGTGACGAAACTTAAGATAGGTGCCAGGATGCAGGTGGCGATGCGACGTCCCTGGTCTATGGTGCCTAAACGGCTCACGCGAAAATCAAATAGGATTAGGAGCGAAACAAAGGCTTTAAATTAGCTTAACTGTCGACCTTGCCTGGAGGCTACGTTTTTATATTCCCTAACGGCGCTTATGATCAACCTTCCGGTCTTATGCTCGCTAGGAGAGGACACTTCGTCACACAGTTATCGTAAGCGTGTTTTAAGAAAGAAGGAAAGCAAGAGGAAAAGCAAAGTGTGTCCATCGGGCTATTGCATACCGTGCCATGCTCGGGTCTTCAAAACGGCACATGCAAGGGGCTGCTGACCGCTCGGTTTCGAAGGAACCGAGCGGTTGAGCACCCGCCGGTCCTCCATAGCAATTGTTGTAGGCCGACCAGCAAGATGTTTTCTGTCACCTCCCTTTTTCTAGAAGTAAGGGATAACCGGCCAGGACTCGTCAAGAGCTCGGTGGGCGTTACCTAACTTTGTTGTTGAATAACTCGGAATTGGAGGCCTAACGCAAATTTTTAAAAACGGCATCATCATCCCCGCCCCCTTCCCAACAAGATGGCTATAATATTATCCAACATTTTTGGGACACCCTGTATATAACTACTACTTGGCGCGAGACTCTACCGAGTCTCGTGACCATGGTCCCGAGGATTAGCCCTTTATTTAGGTGAAAAGAACGGTTGGCCGTGATCGGTAGCGGCGGTCCGTGTGCAAGCATACGTGGCGCACGGGCGCGCACTGGTCTCCGAGCGCCGAGTTCGTGTTCCGGTATCGCATGAAGAATTTTATCTCAAAGAGTTTTAAATTGACCATCTTGAAATTTACAGGGCTTTTAGAGGGGACTTCAATGCACCTCCATGATTTTTTTTCAAAACGGACAAAAGTGCGTTTTCGGAATTATAAACAATTAAAATTTTTGAATAATTTTTAAATAAATTAAGAAGGTTGCTACGTTCCTCAAATATTTTTTTAATGAATGTGACGGGGCAGCGTAGCCCGTCCCAAAACTCCCGCTCTCACGCGATGCCGCCTCGCACTCGCCGCTTAACCTCAACAACCGTTGCTCCAAGGGGGACCGCCAAAACTAGCGAATAATGACTAATGCGCCTTTATCTTGTTTCGAGCCCGATATAGCGACGATAACAGCGAGTCGATCGAGGAGCGGGAGTTAAGCTCGAGGAGAATGAACCAGACGAGTCCTACCTGCGAGCCATACAGAGGGTGCAGATACGCCGATTGACGTGCCGATCAGGCCGCTCTGACCCTGAACAGACGACGGACGACGCAACGGCGACAGACCGACGGACGTACCAGGGGCTCCTAGCTCTCGCTGGCTGAAGGCAGCGGCGGAGAGCGCAGCGTAGCGGAACGATCGATCCCGGCGCACGGGATCGATACGCGAGCCCTCGATACCGATCGAGACTGATCGGCGCGGCGGCACCGAGAGATCGATAGTGTAAGGCAGCAACGTAACGCGAAACGAATGTTGAGTAGGACCGGAAGCTCCTCACTTTGTGAGCGACCTTCGGAGCAAGCGTGTGCGAGTGCGAGGAAGATCTGTGAGCAAAGACGATTCGAGGAGTAGGACGAGAGAACTTCTTACGAGCGAATTCATTCCGGTAAGCCCAACGAATTGCCTGCCTGCCATTAAAGTACTCGTAGATCTCCGTGCCGGCCGTTCAGGTTCCGACAAGAGGCTACCCTGGCGCGAGTGACCACCGGTCACTAGGCAGCTACCCCCCTTGGCGCGACTCTTCAAGTCGCCGCAAATTCCCCGGTTCGGAACGAACATCGCGAATCCTTAGACTGGGAGGCGTACGAAAGCCAGGAGCGGCCCGGCCGCCACCATCTAGCATTGTAACTTGCATGTTAACGGTTTTGGGTTTTTCCGGCTTCGAGGCTCGTAGATCGGCCGCCCATCTTGGACGATTATAGTGCGACTGCAGCTTATCGAAAGTTCTATCCGATTCTCTGGTGTGTCCGAGCTTTCCAGCAGGCGAGCGTCCGGCAAGCGCGACCGGCCGGGATATCAGATTGTATAGCGGCTACGGGAAAGCTGAGGGTCCGAACGCTCTCTCCCTCTCTCTCTCGCGTCACTCACTGTAGTAACCACGGAACGCAAAACGCACCGAAAGCTAGTTGTCGCTGGCACAGTCGCAATCTGAGTGACGAGAGAGTCCCTAATTCGCTAAGCAGCCTCACCCCTCAGCGCCGCTACCCCCGAATCCTCCCGTGGCTCCATTCGTTAGACGGTGTTGAAATCGATCCCGCGCGTTAGGACCGACTTCGACCTCATGTATCGACCGTCTTGGACGATCCATGGAGCTGAGCAGGTCGACCATTAGAAGTGACGAGCATCCAACGTCGTCTCCCCGTCGTCCCTCGGTTGGCTGTTCGTCCTCAGGGGCGTCCCCAGCATTGGCTGGACGGGCCCCAGCTTATCCGGCCTGGCAGAGTGTGCACTTCTGTGAGCCGGACTCTCCTCCCCGTCTACACGGATAGCCATTCCACTAGGTGGCTCAGTCCGTCGTGCCTACCTAGGTGCCTCTCGGCGTTCAATCCCGCATTAGTGCCTGTCTCTTTTGCCTGTGCCTGCCTTGGAGCGACGATGGTAGGTTAGCCTGCGCCTACTAGTATGAGAGAGAGAGCAACGGCGGGCGATCGCCCGGCCTCCCTTGCTGGAGTAAAGAGTATCTTGTGGCGAGGCAAACTAGCCCCGTCACAAAATATGTACTGTACGAATATTTTTTACGAACCATTTTTCGCACGTTTTGCGATATTTTTGGTGTTTCGTGTGAAGATTGGACGTACATTAATTTTGTTAATATACAATTTATTCACAAGACTTCAATGAACATGATATGTGTATTAATTTAGTTAAAATCTGTAAATACAAACACTTAATTAAATATATGTGACCAAATTATCACTGTACGAATACTTTTTCCACTGACTGTAGGCGTTACTCTGCACGTTTCCTCCAAGCTTGACTTGAATTACATGGTTCGGGTTGCAAACTCTCGTTTTGCAAAACAACAGTTTCACCAGAACAGCCGGATGCAAGACTACAATTATCGTCATCTTCCGCATCACATTGTGCTTTTTCAAGGAGCTGTGATATTTTTAATATTTCCGTATGAGGAACCGGTTGCCGATAATGGGATTTGTGTATTTCTTTTTCATGATCCATGAAAACACACATTTGGTCGTGATATGTTTACGTAATTGTGTTCCTCTTACACTGTTAGGCAGTTTTGCTCCACATTCTTCAGGGTATTTTCTCATTAAATTGCATGCACGTAGGTAGGGATAACGTTTTTTACTGTAGCTCTTAATTCCGAATAGATATGGATTAGTATCGGATATATGTACTTCAGTCCTGAGGCGTAAAAGTAGGTCTATGCATTCAATAAGAGATGAAGTTAGTAGAACTGGAACTGTTCTCCCCAATTTTCTTCGGATCGTGAATCTTGGATACTTTTTAGCAATCTTCTTCAAATCCATGGAAAACGTGGCATACAAATCTTTATATGTCTCTTTATTTATACATTCATGATTTTGATAATCTTGAATTAATACACTTTCAATTTCACCAGCTCTTCGCCGATTAAATAACTGAATAGATATTAATACAACGCTGCCTAAGGACACCCAGTTTCCGTAAAAACACACTTCTACGAGGCTTGCATAAGCTGTTTCACGCATGTTGGTTAAGAAATCATGAAATTTCTTAATATCTTCTGAAGAGGGCAAAACTGTTTTTTTGTGGTTCTAATTGTTCGATACCGTTTCTATTACGGTTTTATTTACACTAACTCCATAATCCTCTTTGAGGAGTTGCAACTACTCTTCTGCATTATTCTTTTTTTCGCATTGTTAAGTTTTAATACACTCCGAAATCCAGATCGTACCCACATGTTTGACCATTGTTCCCAACCGTGTTGCAACAGAGGGTATTTTATAAATATCCTTCTCTTCGTCAAATTCAGCGAGTTCATGTACTACTCGCATAGTATCGTCATAGAGCTGAGGGTCGTATATACTAGCGAAATCCGTTACGTTAAAATTGAATTTTTTTATACTGTGACGTTGCGCACGGCGCCTGTCACAAAGCGTCCCCTCACTCAAATTTAGCGCCGCAGTACTAGCGACAAATAGCGTCTCCAATACTGTTCGAGCGAGATCAAGGAATTCAATATTAACGCCAATACTATCGTCCGAGCGTATAAGGAAGCAGCAAGCAGGGACGACCATCTACCCTGCGAACCCGAAGTCACCAAATCTGCCAGCCCAGAGGACTCGGCTCGACCAGGACGGACCTTAAGGGGTCAGCAGCCTCCGAAGAGATCTCCAGCGAAGGGTCATCGAGGGAGATCACTGCTCAGAAGAGGACGACCACCTTGCCGTCTCTTCAAAGCGGGGTTGGCGCTCTGGGGCACACGGCCCTGGCGTCGTTCGTCCGAGGGCACTGCGAGTCCCTGAGCGCGCGGTAGGACCCGGCGACCAGCCTGGGACGAGCTCGTCGCCACCCTGGATGGAGATCCGTGGGGGCGCCCATACAACATCGTCATGGGACGATTGCGTCCATGGGCGTCCCCGACGATGGAGCTCCTTGACCCCCAGCTACTAGACCGGGTGGCAGATACTCTGTTCCCTGCGGGAGCAGAGGATCCCATCCCCAGTCTGCCTCGCACCACCTTTGAGTGGGACGAGGCCATTATGGGGGTCAGTGGAGACGAGCTCATAGGGGTGGCGAAACGTCTGGCGGCTCGGGCGAACAAAGCTTCGGGCCCGGACGGCATCCCAGGCAGGGCCTTGGCCATGGCCATCAGGGTCCTGGTCCCGCGCCTCACGCGGTTCTTCAACAGCTGCCTGAGACGCGGAAGGTTCCCTCGCTGCTGGAAGCGGGCACGGTTGGTCCTCATCCGCAAGGAAGGGCGGCCCGCGGACTCTCCCTCCGCGTACCGGCCCATATGCTTGTTGGACGAGGCGGGCAAGCTCTTTGAGCGAGTCATCGCCGATCGCCTTGTCCGGCACCTGTCGGCGACAGGCGCGGACCTCAACGACGGGCAGTTCGGCTTCCGTCGGGAACGCTCCACGCTGGACGCGATTATGCGTCTGCGGTCCTTGACAGATTCGGCTGCAGCCCAGGGCAGGGTGTGCTTGGATTGGCTATATCCTTGGATATAGTCAACGCCTTCAACACCCTGCCCTGGTGGGTCATCAGGAAGGCGCTCGAGCACCATCGAGTGCCCCCTGAGTTGAGGGCCGTCGTCGAGGATTACCTCGCCGACAGGTGCATCGAGCATATGGGCCGGATGCAACAGAACGAGACGTACGCCGGGGTTCCTCAGGGGTCCGTGTTGGGCCCCCTGCTATGGGACCTCGGCTACGACTACGTCCTGCGGGTCAGCCTCCCCGTTGGCGTAGCACTCATCTGCTACGCCGATGACACCCTCGTGGTGTCCAGCGGAGAGAACGGAGTGAGGACCAGCCGCGTCGCGGAGACGGCGGTGGCCTGCGGGTGGCCCCCGAAAAGACCGAGGCGATCTGGCTCTACGATCGTCGTCGGTCTGCGGGGCCGCCCGCCCAGCGGTGGATCGCGGTAGGAGGTGCCCGTGTCCGGGTGAGCGATACCATGAGGTATCTCGGGCTCACCCTGGACGGCCTCTGGCGCTTCAACGAGGACTTTGGCCGGCTCATCCCCCGAGTCGAGAAGGCAGCAGGTAGTCTGGGTCGCCTGCTGCCTAATATCGGGGGACCGTGGGAAGGGGTCCGGCGCCTGTACGCGGGAGTCGTCCGTTCCATGGTGCTCTACGGGGCACCAGTCTGGGCGGACGACCTGGCGGCCACTCCGCGCAATCGCACCCTGCTCTTTCGGGTGCAGCGGCGGATGGCCGTCAGGGTCGTGCGGGGATACCGCACGATCTCCCTGGCGTCGGCAACCCTGCTGGCGAGGTTTCCTCCCCCTTGATATCCTGGCGGTGGGCAGTTAATGTCAAGGATTTAGCGTGCGGTTCCTGCTAGATGGCCTTACCCACACGTCCCCCATGGGCGCGGGATTGGGATACGCCCAATCAGCGCGTCCCCGCGTAAACGGGGACTGCCAGTACGACGCCGGTGTACAAGCACCGACGCCCTCACTGGTAGGAGCGAGGCCTATCCACACCTCTTCCAGCTCAGCAGGCTGGTACCCGAGCAGGTAACGCTGCTCACCCGTCGAGTCCGCAGAACTTTGCCCCATAAGAGACAAAGACCCGCAGGCTCTAGCCTGCGACGTAGGCTGGCAACCACTGCCCCCGCGTAGGACCAACCCATGGTCGGGACGGGATAAATCCCGTGGGCGCCCGACCCCCGCGGTACCGGAAAGGCGTACCTCCGGTCAGGTACTCGTAACCGGCATTGCTGCCGCTTACTCCCAGTAGCTGGACTTGCACCGGCGGAGAAGTATCCCCAGCCAGCAGCAGCCCCCCTGCGCCCTCAGAACACTCATCTGTCATTGATTCGTCAGGTCTGGCCTCTCCTTCTTCTCTCAAACACACACTCCGCAAATTTACACAACGATTCATACCTTTCCTTGCATGCTATCACGCCACTCACATCCAGATTACCATTCACAGATCGAATCACTCCCAACTCATTCAAATCACGCAAATCATCATACAACGGACAGTCACCCAGAACATGCTTCCAATCCTCACACGCAGCACCACACGCACACTCCTCAGATTCAACCAGACGCCTTTTAAACAGAAAACCATTCAAACTACCATGCCCAGTCAGAATATAACAAGCATACAAGGGGGGATCAAACGACAGACATTCATTCGCAAATCTTACGTTTCTTATAAACTCGTACGTCACGCGTCCTTTCTCACTAGTGTCCCATCTTTGCTGCCACGCGTCATGCAATCTTTCCTTCAGCATCTGTGCACATTCACCCGGGCTCTTTCCATCCGCTTCTGCATTAGTCATAATATCATCATCATTCAAACACACACCCTTTCTTACTTTATATAATACACCACGCCTCATGCACTCTAGGTCCCACGGTAGGCTACCCATCAACACTTGCATAGCATCCGTAGATACCGTGCGGCAGATATTCAAACATGCGCTCAGTACAATTCTCTGACATCTATTCACCAGGTCCCGCGCATACTGAAATTTCATCAATTCGTACCACACACTCGCACCATACATAATACACCCCAAGAACAAGCCCTTGTATAACACTCTCATCGCTCTCTTCTTCAGTCCCCATTCACTTCTCATGACCCGTCTCAGTTTGCCCACCACGTTCGATACTCTTGCTCTCATGTTCTCCAAATGCACCCTGAAATTCATACCTTCGCTCATCCATATACCCAGGTATTTTACACGCTCGGCATACTTAATAGCCTTGCCATATACTCGCACATTCGGCCTTCTCGTTCCAGCTAGTCTCCCTTTCATCAACATCATAACCGTCTTGCTTTCAGATACGCGCCACCAACTCTCTCACCCCATTCGCAAATAATTCCCATATACTCCAATCCTTTCCTCTCCAACTCGAGACGGTTCCGACCCTCCACTAAAACAAGGAGATCATCCGCGTACGCGACCAACCTGCACTGTCGCCGCCGTAACGCCCACAGGATCCCATCCATCATAAGGTTCCATATAAATGGACCACAGATGGACCCCTGCGGGCAGCCACGACGGACGTCTTTCCATACAGTCTCATTCTCGCCAATCACACATACCTTCCTCTCATTGAAGTAGCTTTGCCACAACCCGATCTCCTCGCACCCAATATCATGCAGTTTCCGAAGAACCCCCATCCATTCGAGATTATCAAAGGCACCCTTAAAGTCCACAAACAGGCCTAGAACATACTTATCATTCGCAGTACTCACCCATTCTTTCACTTGATACCATGCATCCTCCGTCGATTTCCCACACATAAATCCGTATTGCCAGTCACACAACGCATTGCCTATCTTCCGTTATAATCTTTTGACCATCATGCATTCAAGAACCTTGCCCAACACCGATAGCAGACAAATAGGTCTGTACGATGCCGGGTCCGACCGGATCTTCTCCGGTGATTTCAGAAGCACCACCAGACGCGCAGCCTTCCACTCGGCGGGGAAACAGTTGGTGCTCAGACATGCATTGTACAACATACGCAGCCATTCTGGTACCGCATTCCATACAGCTCTCAGCATTCCCGCGCATATCCCGTCCAACCCAGGGGCTTTCCTCATTTTCGCACGCTTCACAGCATAATCAATCTCATCCCATTCAAAGCTTCTCTCACACACGTTCAGGTCACTCAAACTGTCATCCACAACACTCATCTGCGCTGCAGGGAAAAATCTGCCCAAAAGCACATCTACACTTTCACTCCAACTGCTCGTCATGCGATCATCCACTTTGAGGCTACACAAACTCTCTCTCTTTTTCTTCCCCATACAAACCCTATAGACATCCCCCCAGGGATCCCGGTTACCAGTTTCCTGAACAAATCGCTTCCAACTCTCCTCCTTAACTCTACAAATTTCACGTCTATATCGTTCTAACATTCTATGGTATTCCCTTTTCCTTACGTAGAGTAGCACACCATTCTTTCGGCGTTCCTTCTGAAATACCCTTCTGCATCGGCGTACCTCTTTCTTCATCCTCTCCAGTTCCCGCGTCCACCACACTAACTTGCTCCTACGCACTCTCTCATACCTCCCTAGCCTTTCATTATTCACAGCTACAATCACCCTCATCATGCCTTCAAGCAGTCTCTCCGCATCTTGTTCATCAGCTAGGTCTGTTAAACATGTCGCAGCTCTCTCTCTTATATCAACCACAAGGGCGACACCGCATTCGCGTCCATACCAATCTGCAGACGTCTCCCTCTCACGACCTCACGCTCACTATCCATATCCCCCCAAGACCATTAAAATGAAAAAAAACGCCAAGTAGTCCGCCCCCCACCCCCTCCGCCATTCCGGCACCCCAACCCACCAACCTTGTCAAAATCATTTAAAAAATTACCAAAAATGGAAATGGATATCATTGGTAAACGAAAGCCAAGTTATAATTCAGATATAACTAATAACATACAAGAAAGCCAAGTTTTCATTCAAAGATATCTCGAGTTAACTCACATTAGCAATTAACAATAAATTCACAATAAATTAGCGATTAACAATAATAATAAAAACTTGGCGTGTGCGCACTTCATTGCGAGGTAAGAAACCAATGAGAAATTAATTTAAATCTAACATTCACTTTACTACAATACAAAATCCTAAGAAATCTTACATTTACAGTTCAATCACATATACTATATACTACACAGAAAAGCAGGTTCTCAATTCGTCTCGAATATATTTCTTTCAAAGTTTTCCAGCAATACCAGAGCAAGTGCCTTGAATGCTTTTTCATTTAAGTGGGTCCTGGTTATGCACCTGGCAACTTTGGTAGTCTATAATTGTATTGAATAAGAGGATATTGCTTAACAGTGTTAGATTGAGTAGGGTCATAAAGCTGTACCAATAAGAGAATAAAACTGTTAAATTTGTCAGATATCCTCGCGTAAGATATTGCTGTCATAAAATAGCCTACATAACCAACCACTCGAATGTCAAGGAAATAAGACATCTACCCATCTCGTGTTAGTTAGTCTCTTTCTACATGTCTAGCATCTCTCTCTAACATCATTTCACATCTGCCTTCTCTCTCTACCATAACATCATCTCGCAGCTACAAAGCTAGAAATATATGAACATTCTGCCACCTAGCGTGGAAAATATGTGACCTACATTTTTGGTCTGAATCTTCTTCTGAATCGTTTTCGTGCGAAAAAATAAGAGGAGGAAATTCATATCTCTTGAACGCATGAACCAATTTCCTTGCTGTTTAGCTTATTGCATTCAGAAAAATAAATTAGGCTGTGCTTGATTCATAAGTTATGCCTGCAAGCTGTAACTTTTTCGGAAATCGAGGTGAAAGTCTTATATCGATCGAAAACCGCTACGCGTCGGGATAAGTAGCCTCGGCTTCTCGCGCTGTATAGCTATAGCTAACTACTTGGCGCGAGACTCTACCGAGTCTCCTGATATCTCAAATGCGACCCTAAGTCATTGCCAAATTGGCAATATACAGACACCACGAAAATCTCACCGAAATCACCCTTCAGCCACACACAGACGCCAAATTCATTTGTGCATTCGCTTACACATATCGCATCCATGCCCCGATCATTCACCACAATTGCTGCCTTAGCAGCGCCCTGCTCGCATTCAAACACATTCATACTCAGCGGAATCCCACGTACGCAATCATCTCTCACAAATGGCTCTTCAATTAGTGCCACACTCACACCTCTGCTACATATTGTCTCAGCTAAGTCACACATCACACTAAACGATCTTTGACAGTTACACTGGATAATCTTAATATCTCTTTCACTCATCATTAATTCTTGCTCTTTCTCTCGCTAATGCTCTTACATACTCCGGACATTCTGTCGAAACAACCGAGTGGCTACATTCATTCCCTTTCATCTTACAATTACGGCAGACACAATCTTTCTTACAATCTTTCACAACATGCTCAGATTCACCACACTTCTGACACAGTCGCTCGTTCACACTACACTCGCGCATCATGTGTCCAAATGCATAGCACTTCTGACACCGCAGCACACTCACATACTCTCTTACTTTAAACGCACTCCAATTCACATATACCCTACCTGCCAAACACACACCTCTCTTAACAGCACTTGGAACTTCCAAAATTACATTCCCAGTCGAAGCACCCTTCTTGCCTGCTCTACTCATTATTCGCACACGTTCTTTAAATTCGGCCTCCGATACATATTCTCTGACATTCTTCGCATATCTCTATCATAAACTCCTCACTGCTTAACTCACTAGAGACATCATACACAATTATCTTCGGACCAATCTTCCGCGGTAAGTCAACTTTCAGACCACTTTCACCAAATTTAGGACATTCACAGAGTTTCTTTAATTCACCCTCAGATGCAGTCTCAATTGCCACGCCGCCATTTCGGGTCATTCGCACAGCTTTCACTCGCACATTCAAGTCTTTACTTACATTCTTCATCACTCTATCCTTCACCTGCGCACTCGTTAATCTCGCATTCACATCCTTGGGTTTCACCACCACCGCATACGTCCTTTCTTTCATAACACTGGGCTTTCCAGGGGCGCTGATCTCCGCACCCCTGCCAGCCCTGCTCACCACACTGGCATATCCATCACCCGCACCACTCATACCATGCGTAACATGACCACAAACAACACTCTGATTCACACTACGTTCTTCCAGCTTCCCTTCCAGCCTCTCATTCTTACAGATCAGTCGCACCAGCTGTTCCTCGTATTCACTCACGCAGCCCAGAATAAAATCACTCACAGACTTCGACACTCGATTCACGTCATTCAGAATAAACTTTCGCAACTTGCACCCAATAGCTCTCATACCCGCAACATCATCCAATTCCTCGCACTCCACATCACTTACATTCGTCGGCTTTTTCCTCTTACTGCTTCCACTCATTGCACTCGCTCTGCTGCTCACAGAATCACTCCTGTCACGCTCAACAGTCTCATCACGGTGGGCTGAGGACCCACCCTCCCTACCTCCTTCCTCCACCTCCATCCTATCACCCCCCTCCCCAAAAATATTTCGTTGCATTTTAGTCCCACGAGTCGGGTCGAGTAAATGTCACCCCGGAGTTTACACCCCAACTCCGGGGAAGGCTTCATACTGCAGGAGGGCGCCAAGTATCCTGAGGTGGTCGCTCGCTGCTGGACTTCCCCCCAGCCATGCATCCAATCGCCGCGCACCATAGCTTAGGATTAGGGGGCGTTTTTTATAGAGGTCGCCGTCCTCGCAGCCCGGCCAATTAAGGCAGGGCCCCCGCTCTCCGAAGCCTGCAACATACCGTCGCCACGCCCTGCGACGGTTGCTGAAGCAGACTCGGAGGTTACGGTATTAGGAGACGGATGGCGCTCATCCGCCCCCAGCTCAGGCACCCCGGGTTCGCCAAACCCGTACTGCAGGTGCCACAAGGACACCCACAGCCCCACCTGGCGGTGGGCAGTAAGAAGACCTACGATGGTCGTCGCGCCATCCGCCGGGATGCGGGCGGAGCCTCCCCCACGGAGAGGACGGTCGAGGTGCTCAAGCGCCAAACCCGGCGGCTCGTTGTTGAGATGTGGCGGGAGCGTCTGGAGAACACAGAGCCGTCGGGGCGATTCTGCCGTGCATGGACGCTTGGCTGAGTCGCGGCAGAGGGCAACTCTCATACCGGGCGACACAGATGCTCACCGGACACGGCTGCCTCGGGGAGTACCTGTGTCGCATTGGGAAGGAGGCGACGGCACAGTGCCACAACTGCGACGGGGACCGGGACACGGCGCAGCACACGTTTCAACTTTGTGAAGCGTGGGCGGAGCAGCGCCGTGTCCTGGTCCGATACGTTGGAGGGGACCTCTCGCTGCCGACGGTCATCAAGGAGATTCTCGGCAGCGAGAGGTCGTGGATAGTCTTCCTCGCATTTTGCGAGGAAGTGCTCCTCCAAAAGGAGGAGGCGGAACGGTGACGGGAGAGGACGGACTTAGCCCCCCCTCCCGCAGTGAGACCCTCGTCCCGCCCTGTCGACGGGCCGGGTTGGCGCTAAGGGGCCGCGAGGCGGCAGAGTGTGTGTCTGTCATGAGAGTGGCTCTGTCGCCTCCCTAAAGCGGCCCCGAGGTGGGGCGAGGCGTGTAGTGGTCGCATGTCCTGCCCAGCTTAGTTGAGTATGGCGGGAGTCGCGGCTCGTTCCTCCTTTGGCCTAGACGAAGGAGCAAGGCGAGTGCGACTCTCCGCCAGGGTGGGGGCGCCTCTCCTCTCCCGCATAAGCGAGGGGGGAGATGGTCTTCCCCCCACCATGCGACGGGCCGACATTCTGGGCAGCGCGGGGCGGTACCGGTAGTGTTCGTTAAGAGTTCCCGGTGCCGCCCCAGTAAGCGCGGAGGATGGCCACCGTGGGGTTTTAGCCGGTAAGAGTTCGGCACTACCCCGCCGCTCCCACCACGCCGGCCGTGTGTCCATGAGGATTTCCCCATGTTAAAAAAAAAAAAAGGGACCCGGCGGCCAATAAGCAATCCATTTCGGGGACAAAGATGGCGAGGCGAACGTTAGGGCAAAGCGCGTAGAATTCGGCACTCTTGTGCAGAAGATCCAAGCGAGCGGACGTACGAATTTGGGCGACTAGCGAGCGAACTATCAACGACAAACCACCCGACTAGCGGGCAAATTAGTACAGAGAAGGGAGGAAGGACGATTAGCCCTTCAAGGGATTCCACGCCACCGCGGACCCATTAAACTAGCGGTAAGCGAACACCCTTCCAAGCTAGCCTCTGTAAGGGACCACTTTCTTTGGTGGATCTCCGCCAGCAGTTCGTTGTCTCTCTGCACTTCTGGCTTCTCGATCTATCGACTGTAAGCTTCTGTTTAGCTCTCGCGACTCGATCTTTTCTTTTGGTGTTCAATCCTTTGCTTTTCTAAATGAGATATTTTATAGACTGAGATCTTCTTGCAGGCTGATAGCGTCAGCCAAGAGTCAACTCCGTAGAGTTCAGTTCTAGCGAATTTTGATAGATTATTAGCGCCGGTTAACGGCGTCGAGCTACCGAACATCGTAATGTAAATTCGACTTAACCAACTCGCAACCACGTGCTACGCCCGAGGTTGCTGATGAACACCTCGAGCGAAGGGCTTTTTCTCTGCTTCACTGTCGAAATAAAACATTCATTAGCTCAATCCTGGCTTGTTCACTCGTGTCGAACCCACGTGCTCTCCTGTGTCGATTTTGTCTAGTCGAGGCAAACTTGTAAGCCGCCTCGGGAGATTCTATGTTACCGTTCCTTAGCGTTCTTGTATTTCGAGTGGCTGTTCCGATGCCTATTTCTTGATTTTTTTGAGTGGCTGTTCGATGCCGAAAGAGTATATTTGAGTGGCATCTCTGATGCCTGGCGCCCATTCCGGACTTGCTAAGGAATAGCAGGCTTCGAATCTCCCGAGCCGAAGTGTCGGGAAAATAACATTTTGGGGGGACAATTACAGTAATGGGGATTTCAGTCTTCCCCTGCTTAAACTAACGTCCCGAGTAAAGCCGAAGTAATAGTGACATTCTTTTATTAATAAAAATTATTCTCGAGTCTAGCTCAAAATAGCGAGGCTCGACAATATTCTTTTATTTTTCTGATAATACATATTAAGAATCGTCCAAACGAACGCATTTTTGATCGGATCATATCATGTTGGTGTTGAAGTTTATATTTCGTACATAATTTGTTACCGTAACCAATTATTAATTCATCGTAACGAATTGCACGAACTACATTATCATCTTTCAAAATAGGAAACACTTTTTTTCGGAGTGTGTCAATAGCAACACGATGTATGCGACCAATAATTTTGCGACCTAAAACCTGCACTGCCCGAAACCGGAGGTTACCGTGACACCTTTTAAAATGGGGTCGAGTATTACTCTTCGCAAAAAAGCCTTTACACTTTGTTTTCTACTGACCAGGAGTTGTCCCGTATTTATATCAGCGTTTGTATTGAACAAAAAATTTTCATTCCGGCGTATCTTTTCTATTAGTGTTCTTCTCTCGCCGGTGCCTATAATAAGATATCAATCGTTAAATACTTGTACATTATTGTTCTGCGGCATGAAAGTTTTGTCGATTCAAACTTGCCTTTCGGTAATGACATAAAGTTTTTTACGTCATCTTCATTGCTGTGAATACGCTCCCGATGTCTGACAATTTGGGCTTGAAATTTTTTACAATAGATACAGAAATTCTTGTCCCGTCCTCAACCTTGTGGAAGTTGCAAGTCTTGGTCATTGGCAAAATTCATGCCGTAAACAGACTGCCTAGATGTATCCAAACTAGCAGCAGATTGATTATTCCCTTGACATTTTTCAGCAACAACAGTTTCAGGTGCGGTTCCTTCGCTCGAGCAAGACACACTCGAATCCGAATGAATTGATGGCTCGTAATCGGGATCATCAACTTTTGTGCTTTCTGAAACAATATTTCCTATGTATTTAACACTATTCTTCTAAAGTATTAATAAAGTAACTAATAGATGACTACAAGACAGTGTAAAACATTACTTATACAAATATTTTCCCAATAGTCACATACCGCATTCTAGTTGAATTGGAGTTATGGGTCGTTCTACACAACTTTCATCATCTGATTCACGTTCTGTATTTTCTACCATAAAGCACCCGATTTCCGAAATTGTAACATTTTCGCAGGATTCATTGCCAAATACCAAAACTGCAAATAATAACTTTCATTCTGATTTCATATTTATATACACAATAATTAAGGGGCTAGGCTAGGCACGTGACTTTTGGAGATTCGATTGGCCGGCAATTACTGATGGTTTTTCGGACGCGCGACCGTGTTACCTACAGGTATTGAACGTGAAAAAAATGCGAGATGGAGCTGCTGGCGTTGTCCCTACTGACAGGTCTTGTTTGTCAGGCAAATAAGGCTAAGTGTCTATTTCAGAGCAAAAATCTTGAAAGTATCTGTCGAGAGTGATATTTGTCAATGTAATGTGACGAATATTACTCTCGAGAGCTACTTCCAAAATATTTGCCCGGGAATAGACCTGTCGCAGAAGAATAAAGAAGTATTTGCAAATGTAGCGTTTGAATGAGAAACAGCAATTGAATCTTTCAACGTGTTTAGTAAATGCAGTACGATGTCAGCGACATATTCTTGTGCTTGATAAAAGGAGAACGAGCTTTCTCCCCTATGTCTATGTTTTTTTAGAGCAGAAAAGATTGGTGACAAATGATCTCCAGTTTTGGTGTTTGGAGCAGGCTGTTTCGACCAAATACTTGGTGAACATAGCTGTTTGGCTTTAATCAATAAGTATCTGCAGGGCTTTCTCATAGTGCTATATTACGCACAATCAATGTTTCAATGTATCTAGAACATATCTGTCGTAGGACCTGTAATGACTCTCTTATGATTTTGAAGATTCGTAAACCTCTAATTATTCTGTAAATGTGTAGCTACTCAAGTTGCAATGGCTGCGTGTACCAAGTATTTGGTTCAATCAGTCCAATCATTGCCATAACTAGAAAATCTGTTCTGATACAAAGTTTGTAAATGTCTTATATACCCATAGTCCATTCACTCAAAAAGAACCCAGTCCAGCATGGCTTATAATAAAGAGCTCGCCTGCGGAGAATCTAGAAACTAATATGTTGTTTGCAAAACTTTGACAAACGTTAGAGAAAGTTTGTTTTAGCAAAATGAGAATCTGTCCTCCAGCGAGCCACAATTACGTATATGTTCCTTCTGATCTCTCCTCATCAATATGATTACTATAAATGTACATTTTAATGTGCTCATATATGATGGAACAATGTGCTTTGTATATATGAGTATAAAAACGATCACACAAGTCAAACGGAATACTGGAACTATGATTGAAATACTTGTTCTGTGAGAGGGATGCCTTGCTTTACCAAAGACAGTACTCAAGATTTTCATACTAATTTGTGTGAAAATGGCAGCATAGCTACTACTAATAGTCTAGTTACAGTTTTGTTCTGCAAAAATAATACTTTATTAGTGTATGTACTCCCCTCTGATGCTTCGTAGTGTGTTGAGTCAACGACTTACCCAAGTGTTTCGTTGATATCTCTCGGCGGCCCGACTTATAGGTGGAGGTCTAAATAAAGCTTTCGGCAGTACTTTGACAATGCAAAGAATGAACTCCCTAAACCTACGATTGTGTAGATAAAGAGAAAATAAATGAAAGTAAACAATTATTTTAGTTTGCTGTTATAGAAATATATTACTTTATGCAATCAAAAAGTTATAAATGTTTGACCCGCTTTCACGGTCACTACCTCCACCACCACTTCCTTCACCTGCCTATCCTATAAATTTCTTATGGAAAAGTGTGATAAGTAAACACCTCATTGCTTGACTGACTAATGGACTCAAACTCTCTAACACAGCTGATCTTCTAGATCAAATACTTGATAATCACAAATTCGATTTGAACCTTTTGATCTAAATTATTTCAATTGAATAACTTGGACTAATTCCATATTTGCTTAGTAATGTGCCATACTACATTACAGGGGATAATTTTCCGTAAAAAAATAATGTTTATTATAAATACTACTGTTTCCTCCTTCGCCTTCTGCGACGATAGAATTTGTAGTAAAAAGCAGAATTATGCAGTTTTAGATTCAGTCCTATTTCATTTGCCATGTTCATAGTAAGTATGACAAATCAGGAGACTCGGTAGAGTCTCGCGCCAAGTAGTTAGCTATAGCTATACAGCGCGAGAAGCCGAGGCTACTTATCCCGACGCGTAGCGGTTTTCGATCGATATAAGACTTTCAACTCGATTTCCGAAAAAGTTACAGCTTGCAGGCATAACTTATGAATCAAGCACAGCCTAATTTATTTTTCTGAATGCAATAAGCTAAACAGCAAGGAAATTGGTTCATGCGTTCAAGAGATATGAATTTCCTCCTCTTATTTTTTCGCACGAAAACGATTCAGAAGAAGATTCAGACCAAAAATGTAGGTCACATATTTTCCACGCTAGGTGGCAGAATGTTCATATATTTCTAGCTTTGTAGCTGCGAGATGATGTTATGGTAGAGAGAGAAGGCAGATGTGAAATGATGTTAGAGAGAGATGCTAGACATGTAGAAAGAGACTAACTAACACGAGATGGGTAGATGTCTTATTTCCTTGACATTCGAGTGGTTGGTTATGTAGGCTATTTTATGACAGCAATATCTTACGCGAGGATATCTGACAAATTTAACAGTTTTATTCTCTTATTGGTACAGCTTTATGACCCTACTCAATCTAACACTGTTAAGCAATATCCTCTTATTCAATACAATTATAGACTACCAAAGTTGCCAGGTGCATAACCAGGACCCACTTAAATGAAAAAGCAACAATTTGTTCACCAAGTGATACTTCAGGTCTTTCATGTAAATGATTTCTGAACTACGAACCTTACTAGTAATCAGTATTTACTCAGTAAACTTTAGATCTTTGACTTCTGCAGTTTTGAATAATGTATCTGTTCAGCAAGTTTGACATGTATAATTGAACTGGTTCTTGGGTACGCCCTTGTCAAATTTGACATTACAAATGTGTTGAATAAGAGAATTAATAGAACTTATTAAGTGTTGAGCCTAATTGTAATATTATTAATTTAGGGGTATACTAGTCGTGAGAAATCAGTATTTGCTCATCAAATTTTAAACCTGTTGCTTAAGTGGTTCTTAGCCTACACATTTGACAAGTTGTACACTTTTCACATGTGTTGAATGAAGAGAGAATGTATAATTTAAGCAAAGGACTCCAAATTTGTTGGGCAAATACATATGAGTTGCCAATAAATAGCATGCCCTTGAATTGCATCTAATTAAGACCAACACTTCGTATGTTACATTATACAGATAAGTTGTATCTTCCTCCTATTTGTCACATTGTTGAAGTATTAAACTTCTCAAATGGGTAATAACAAATTATATTTTTATTTTACCGATTAACTAAGAAAAAGAATTGAAATCCCCCCAAAACCATTAAAATGAAAAAAAACGCCAAGTAGTCCGCCCCCCACCCCCTCCGCCATTCCGGCTCCCAACCCACCAACCTTGTCAAAATCATTTAAAAAATTACCAAAAATGGAAATGGATATCATTGGTAAACGAAAGCCAAGTTATAATTCAGATATAACTTATCAGGAAAATAAAAGAATATTCTCGAGTCTCGCTGTTACGCTAGACTCGAGAATATGAGAAAAGAATAGCTTTACTTTACTGGTTAAATAGCTAGATCATAGATAGATTATGGGGAGAACTGAATTTCCCATCTCTTATATTTCTCTCTGGACGATACTTTTCCCGATACTTCGGCCCGGGAGATTCGAAGCCAACTATCCTCTAGTATCACAAAAATGGGCGCCAGGCATCGAAGATGCCACTCAAAATCTCACAAGAATCGCAAAGGGAACGGCCACATTGAATCTCCCGAGACGGCCAAACAGGTGCTTCGGCTAGATCAGACCACAAGGAGAGCACGTGGGTTCGACACGAGTGAACAAGCCAAGATTGAGCTAGTACTGATGTTTTATTTCGACAATGAAGCAGAGAAAGAGGCTTTCGCTCGAGGTGTTCATTAGCAACCTCGGGCGAAGCACGTGGCTGCGAGTTAGAATAGTCGAAGTTACAGTTGGATGTTCGCTAGCTCAACGCGGATGATCGGCGCTAATAGATTTCCCGAATTCTCGGTGTTCAGAATTCTACAGATTTTCTACAATTGACTCTTGGCTGACTTCGTCAGCCCGCAGGAAGATCTCAGTCTACAAAATCGATAGTACAGGAAAGAATTGAGGCTAAGAATAAGATCTAGACATCAGATCGAAAATGGAAACTTACAGTCGAAAGCGAGAAGGCCTTAAGGGCCGAGCAACAGCGAATCTCTAGCTGGGATCTCACCAAAAAGTCAGTCCCTCACAAAAGCTAGAGAGGAAGGTGTTCGCTTACCGCTAATAATTATTTGTTGTTAGCACGTCGCTAGTAAGGAGGATTTGGGGATCGCTAGCTTCCTTCCTTCCTTCCTTCCTACGTCCGTGCGTTAGTTCGGTAGCCTCGATACGGTATTACTTCGCTAGTTTTCGCTCGCCTCGACAGTCAGCACAAGAGTGCCGAATTCTGCGCGCTATTCCCTAACGCTCGCCTAGCCGCCTTTGTCCCCGAAATCGATCTCTATTGGTCGCTGGATCCTACCGCGCGCGCAGGGCTCGCTGTGCCCTCGGGTGAACGACGCCAGGGCCGTAGGCCCTCTGAGCGCCAACCCTGCCTCGTCGAGACGACAATTGGTCAAGCCTCCCACGATGCAAGGGCAACTCGGGGTCGCTTGCCTCACCACCCGGCTCCTCCAACGGTGACCGGTCGTCTTCGGATGCCATCGGAGACTGCTGATCCCCTTAATGTTCACCCTGGTCGGGCCGAGTTCCTCTGGGCTGGCAGATTTAGCGATTTGGGGTGCTGTGGGTTGATGGTCGTCCCTGGTTTGCTTCTCCCTTGTTGGCTCAGACGAATTCGCAGTCGTTAATATTGTCGTCAGATCGATAGGATTTCCCTGATTGGAGACGCTCTTCTCTAATATCGCGCGGCGCTAGTTTTAAACGGGTGGAGATAGCCTTTTTGTGACTTACGTTGAAAACGTAACATCACAAACTAATAACATACAAGAAAGCCAAGTTTTCATTCAAAGATATCTCGAGTTAACTCGCATTAGCAATTAACAATAAATTCACAATAAATTAGCGATTAACAATAATAAGAAAAAACTTGGCGTGTGCGCGCTTCATTCAAGGCACTTGCTCTGGTATTGCTGGAAAACTTTGAAAGAAATATATTCGAGACGAATTGAGAACCTGCTTTTCTGTGTAGTATATAGTATATGTGATTGAACTGTAAATGTAAGATTTCTTAGGATTTTATATTGTAGTAAAGTGAATGTTAGATTTAAATTAATTTCTCATTGGTTTCTTACCTCGCAATGAAGTGCGCACACGCCAAGTTTTTTTTATTGTTGTTAATCGGTAATTTATTGTGAATTTATTGTTAATTGCTAATGTGAGTTAACTCGAGATATCTTTGAATGAAAACTTGGCTTTCTTGTATGTTATTAGTTATATCTGAATTATAACTTGGCTTTCGTTTACCAATGATATCCATTTCTATTTTTGGTAATAATTTACTTTCCGCACTAGTGCGGTAAAGCGATCGATAAAATGAAATAAAATGCTACTTTCAGCACGCATGCAATAACAGAATGAATATAGATTAGAGTGCGGAAATCAGCCACTTTCTGCACAATACGCAGGCCTCGAAAAGTGAACTTTCGCACCATGCGTTGCATAAAAGAGTATAGTGTCCTTGCCCCTGTCCCTGTAATCTTGTCATTATTAAGAATTATGAACTGTCAAATGTGTTCGGTGAACGAGTGCTGATTACCAATAGTTAAAATTGTCAAGAGTGTAGCATATTTATCTTTAAAGCAATATTTGTAATTATTTTTTTACAGTTCAAGGGAATGCTCGGTATTAGTAATCAGTACTTGCTCAAACTAATTGCAGCACTTTAGGTTTGCGCTCCGTCAGCTAGGTATTTGACAGTCAGGAATAATTTGTAAAGTGTTAAGTCCAATCATTTAAAATTTCAATATATTATAGCTATTGGGAATCTCTCTTTTGCTATTCTGAATCATTATTTCATTTAACGCTTTATTATTATAATATATAAACCAAGCAGAATGCTCATAGGCAATCTAATTTAGTTGTATCATGATCATGACTGTTAAGTTCATCGCTCAAGAAACACTTCAGCTAAAGAATAAAATGAATTAAGCAAGCAATAATTATCAATCATGTGTCATTTAACGACATACTAGCTATTGGTAATCAGTACTTATTTAACAAATTTTATTACATTAGATTATGCGCTCCCTGAGCTACGCATTTGGCTGTCAAGATACACCAATGTTACAGTGCGTATGAGGGTATAGCTTATCTAATTTGCAATTTAAATGCATCCTAGCTATTGGTAATTTTTCTTTTGCTAATGTGAATTTGTCAAATGCAAAGTATATTATCTAAGGAATCTATATTCTCACATTCAGCTCAATTTCTTAGATCTCCTCCTATGTGCATGATTAAGTTATAAATACATTGTAACATTAAAGTTACATTATAACATAAACATGCACATAGGTGATGGTGCATATTTGAACAGAAATGGCACTTGACATTTAATTAAATTTTACTTTTAAATTTAGTAATTATACCATTGATAAATACTTAGAATTTTTATTCTCTTTATTGTTAAGCATTAACTAACAAAAAGGCATGAAATCCGTCGAAAAACATTAAACTGTAAAAAAATGCGCCAAGTAGCAGTTTGATTTTCCCACAAAAATATAACACATATAATACCGATTAACAATACAAAAAATCTTGGCGTGTGCGCGCTTCATTCGAGGCACTTGCTCCGGTAATATTACTAAAAAACTTTTAAAAAAACATATACGCGATGAACTGAGAACCTCCTTCTTATCAATATCGGGAAAAATGATCTCCTTGTCAGTTATGAGGCACTGGACAATGCTCATGAAATCGGAGAAAATTCATATATTGGAGGCAAAAATGGGATAACAAGGCCGCTGTATATAGTATATATGATTGAAATTGAAAGATTTATTAGGATTTACTCATATTGTAGTAAAGTCAGTGTTAGGTTTAACACCAGTACTACCGAACGAGTCGAAATGACTTTTTTTTACGTGGTTCGTTATAATAGCATAACAATCGTTGGTAGTTCCAGTGTTAAATCAGTTTTCCATTGCCTTTTTACCTCGAAATGAAGCGCGCACACGCCAAGATTTTTTGTATTGTTAATTGGTCATTTATTGTTAATTTATTGTTAATTGGTAATGCGAGTTAAATCGAGGTATCTTTGAATGAAAGCTTGGCTTTCTTGTATGATATTTATTATCTTTTTTGTTATATTTCATTATACATATATTATATGTGTTATATTTTTGTGGGGAAATCCAACTGCTACTTGGCGCATTTTCTTACATTTTAATGTTTTTGGATGGATAAATTACCTACGCACTGCAACCCTATCAACAAACTCAGGGCTGAGCTTCCCCATCGACATTACCCTGGAAAACATACATGCTATATACAAAATAGCTAAACTATCCGCGTATTCGGAAAAAGCCTCCATCACGGCAATTCTAGAAATTCCACTCCGCAATTCCAACAAGTTTTTTAACCTCGCCAGAGCACACCCCGTACCTACCAGAGTCGGATCACTATACGCGTACATGGACACGTTAGAACCTTACATTGTGGTAGACACTGCCAGCGAAAATGATCTCAACTCACGCACCGCTATAAACGATAACTACCTCTGCGCCTCACATCACCCAATTTTCAAGGCCCCAAATAACCGCCCTTGTGAGGTACAGCTTTACGCAAAACTAGAACAAAAACCCAGCAACTGCAAACTACGCCTTATACCACTAAACCAAACCATACTATTAGAACTCCACCAAAGGGGTACCTGGATTTTCGTCACATCCAAACGAAACCGACTAGCAATCACGTGTAACAACAAATCAACACGCTATACCTTCATAGAAAACTCTGGCATCTTAACTATAAACGGCAAATGTACAATCACAAGCAATGAGTTCTCAATCGAAACGAACAAACAATATGGCATAGAAAGACAATATTGTAGGTCAAGTAATGTTTTGGCCTAGCGAAGAGAGGCCAAAACATTAGGACGATGTCCCTGCTTCGGGACATCGTTGTTGTTCTGTCCAGCCGTTGCGACGCGTGCCGGACGTGAAAGACGAAAAAACAAGCGACTGATGTATTTAAAACGTTTTAGGGAAGAGACCGAACAATAGGCAGTTGCAGTAAGACCAGCGAGCGAGAAAGAGCTGTACAAGAGAGGGTGGCGACTCATGAAAGAGAGAGAAGACGAATAAAGTGTAGCTTTAAACCAAACAGAAAAAACAACACCTATTAAAACCCTACGATTTTGGGGGCTCGTCCGGGATTATCCTAGCCAAATCCCAAAACCTACGAGTGTGACAGTGTTAAGTGGTACACTGTGGAAAAGTGCGTGAGAACAGTTGCACAGGTGTAAAGAGAAAGAATGCAAGCAGCACCGACAGATCCCGTATTTTTCAGCGTGATACAGCTCAAAGAGAAGCTAAGAGACTTGGGTTTGTCTACAAGTGGAGTTAAGACGGACTTAGTCAGCCGGCTCATGAGTGCCGACCCGTCGGGGTCTTGGATGACTATGTCGGCACAGAAAGACTCGTCCCAAGAAGAAGAGACCATTGCCAACGAGACAGGTGCATCTGCGGCAGAGCTCGCGATGTACCAGCAACGAGAAGAGCCCCATCGGAAGAGTTAGCAAGAGTTGGAGCTAGCGAGGAGGCTCCGCCAAAACCCAGCGCAAGAGAGTTCGTGGGTTGACGAAAGCAGGAACGCCGAGAGTGAGCCCATCGGTGAAAGGCGCGATTCTCAGCAAAGCAGCTTGGGATTCACGAATCCCAACATAAAGATCATTGCCGAACTCCTCAACACCTACGGTGGAGAGCCCAATGAGTTAGATAGTTGCGAGAAGCAGTTGCGACTCCTGACCAACGTCTATCAGTTCGAAGAGCAACAGGCGAGGCTGTCGATAGCTATGAAGTTGAGAGGAAAGGCGTTGCAGTGGTTTCACTCAAAGTCGGAGCACTTGGCATTGCCAACAGACAGGCTGCTCGAAGAACTTGGGAGCATGTTCCACTATGCGCCGAGCCTCTTCGCCCTGAAGAAAGAGTTCGAGTCCAGGACATTGAAGAAGGGAGAGACCTTTCATCAATACGCACATGACAAAATCATACTGGGAAACCGAGTGCCTATTAACGAAGGCGAGATAGTCGAATATCTCATACAGGGCATCCCGGATGAGAATCTGAGAGACCAGGCCAGGCTGCACAATTTCAGTACAACGAACGCAATTATGATTGCGTTCAAAGACGTCATGTGGAGGGCAGCCAACTACAGCAAGGGATCGGTGGCGGGGGATCAACGCCAAGGAAGCACCGGAGACCGACAACGCACCAGGAGGAATGAAGGAGACAAAGATGTTCACATCGGGCGCCGATGTTTTAATTGTGGCAGCGACGGTCATCTGGGAGCTCAGTCTCCCACGAGAGGAGAAGGCCCGAAATGTTTTGCCGTCCCAAAACTCCCGCTCTCACGCGATGCCGCCTCGCACTCGCCGCTTAACCTAACAACCGTTGCTCCAAGGGGGACCGCCCAAACAACCGAATATATTCTAATGCGCCTCTATCTTGCTTCAAGCCCTATCTAGCGACGATACCAGCGAGTCGATCGAGGAGCGGGAGTTAAACTCGAGGAGGAAGGACCTGACGAGTCCTGCCTGCGAGCCATACAGAGGGTGCAGATACGCCGATTGGCGTGCCGATCAGGCTGCTGGGTCATTCCGCGTCAACTGTCGAGGTTTATTCACACATGTTCGATGATTTTGACGAAAATTTCTGTCTCTATAGTTCGCAAAGAGCCAATCCAAATGCAAAAACCCGTTGCTCGCTAACTCAATTTTTTATTGAGTTACAAGGATTCAAAGTTTTGGGTAAATTTTTTTTCAATAATTTATATCTCGGTAAATATTACAGATAGCCATATCGTTCAGACGCCAAAATGAAGAAAAGGAATTGAAGTTTGATAAAAAAAATACTCCACCGAGAAATACTCGTTTGGAACAAATGTTAATGATAAAAGTTTATAACAAATGCTTGCCGTTTCCAAAGGGGATCATCGATTTTGATAAAAAAAATTGCTAACCGTTGCTCTAAGTCTCTTGCAGATGTCCTCCAAAGGGTTTTCGGAAACACGATTTGGGGACCAAGTTATAAATTTTTATTGCCGGGCGCACCCGGTCAATCTGCCGGCGGTGCGCGCTACGCTTGACTGGCGCGCGGATGTTAGATTCGGCGCTCGGGGTACGTACATTCAAAATGGCTATACCTGTTCAGTTCCTTACAGCATATCTGCCAAAAGACAATATGTGAACGCGTGGTACGCATCCGCATCCAGTTTATGCGATTAGAAGGTGCCGTAAAGCAATAAACACCGTTTCCTCTCTGTGTTACCCGGGCTTGAAACTGGCAACTGGCCGCATGAAATAGATCTGTATATTTAGATTCTTACTGCATACCATACTTAAATATTTCCACATGATGACAAACCGTAATAACCGATAATAAACGTAGTTTATTATAGAGTCAATAACACTTTGCACCATAAAAGTTTCGTAATAATTTCGGAAATTTTGCACCATAATACAATCGCAGTATATTTGTTCCAACAAAAACTTTTACAGTTTCTAGTAGACCATTTTTCTGCATCTGGTATAAGTAAGATTTATTACTTCTCGGATGGGGCTGTGTCTCAATATGAAAACCGGAAGAATATTGTTAATTTATGTCACCATCGGATAGATTTTGGTTGCACTGCTGAATGGCGTTTTTATGCTACATCTCACGGTAAAAGTCCAGGTGCTGGCTTAGGTGGAACCATAAAGAGAACTGCTGCTCACGTTAGTCTGCAAAGGCCTCTCAACAATCAAATAACGTCACCCTGTGAATTTTATGATTGGGCAACATCCAGTTTTGAAACAATTTCATTTAACTTTTGTACCAACAAGGAATATAACACTGCTGACAAATTTCTTAAGGACCATTTTTCTCAAGCAAAACCGAATCGCGGAACCCAAAAACACCACGCGGTTATACCATTAAATGAATAGGCACTTTTAATAAAACGGTATTCGCATTTAGATAATTAACACGGTCAGGTAATTAGATTAACACGTAACTAAAATTCTGTTATATATCGGTATTTCTAAATAATTCAATTGCATTTGGGTCCTGCAAAACACGTTTTTAATGCGGCCAGTTGACAGTCTCAAGCCCGGGTAACGGTGAGAGGAAACGGTGTTTAGTGCTTTATGGCACCTTCTAATCGCATAATCTGGATGCGGATGCGTACCACGGGTTCACATATTGTCTTTTGGCAGGTATGCTGTAAGGAACTGAACAGGTATGGCCATTTTGAATGTACAGGGTGAGTCAGTTGCCTTTGAATCAGGTATTACCGACCGCGCCTATGGGATAGAGGGATAGACGCTGGTGCGGTCGGTAATACCTGATTCAAAGGCAACTGACTCACCCTGTACGTACCCCGAGCGCCGAGTCTAACATCCGCGCGCCAGTCAAGCGTTGCGCGCACCGCCGGCAGATTGACCGGGTGCGCCCGGCAATAAAAATTTATAACTTGGTCCCCAAATCGTGTTTCCGAAAACCCTTTGGAGGACATCTGCAAGAGACTTAGAGCAACGGTTAGCAATTTTTTTTATCAAAATCGATGATCCCCTTTGGAAACGGCAAGCATTTGTTATAAACTTTTATCATTAACATTTGTTCCAAACGAGTATTTCTCGGTGGAGTATTTTTTTTTATCAAACTTCAATTCCTTTTCTTCATTTTGGCGTCTGAACGATATGGCTATCTGTAATATTTACCGAGATATAAATTATTGAAAAAAAATTTACCCAAAACTTTGAATCCTTGTAACTCAATAAAAAATTGAGTTAGCGAGCAACGGGTTTTTGCATTTGGATTGGCTCTTTGCGAACTATAGAGACAGAAATTTTCGTCAAAATCATCGAACATGTGTGAATAAACCTCGACAGTTGACGCGGAATGACCCTGCTCTGACCCTGGATCGACGACGCACGACGCAAGGGCGACAGACCAACGGACGTACCAGGGGCTCCTAGCTTTCGCCGGCTGAAGGCAGCGGCGGAAAGCGTAGCGTAGCGGAACGATCGACCCCTGCGCGCGGGATCGATACGCGAGCCCTCGATACCGATCGAGACCGATTGGCGCGGCGGAACCGAGAGATCGATAGCGTAAGGCGGCAACGTAACGCTGAGCAAAATTTGTGTAGGACAGGAAGCGCCTCAGTTTGTGAGCGACTTTCCGAGTGAGCGTGTGCGAGTGCGGAAACCAGCGAGCTAGCAAAGAGCGAGAATCGAGGAGTAGAGAGAGCGATTACGGTAAGCCCAGCGAATTTGCCTGCCTGCCTAAAGTCATTGTAGATCTCGGTGCCGGCCGTTCACGCTCCAGCAAGAGGCTACCCCGGCGCGAGTGACCACCGGTCACTAGGCGGCTACCCCTTGGCGCGACTCTTCAAGTCGCCGCAAAATCCCCGGTTCGTGTAGAACACCGTTAGAGCCTAGATTGGAAGGCATGCGAATGCCAGGAGCGGCCCGGCCGCCACCATCAAACATTGTACTTTGCATGTTTAGCGGATTTGGGTTTTCCGGCTTCGAGGCTAGTAGATCGGCCGCATCAAGCTTACGCGTGCAGTTCGACTGCGAGATACTGAGATTTTCTACCCGATTCTCTGCCGTGTCTGAGCCTTCCATCAGGCGAGCGTCCGGCAAACGTGACCGGCGGGAGAGTAAATTGTAAAGCGGCTACGGGAAAGCCGAGGGTCCGAACGCCGACGGTCGGACGGTAGGGTTTCCGGCCAGTTCCCGTCCTAGATTAAAACATCGTTGCCACCCATCCGCGTGGGTTTATTAAGGCTCCTTTCTCCCAACCTGAATAACTCCGCCACTCCACCGAGCACGAGCTAGCTTGGCCGACACCGGCGAGTGCCGCCGAGTCCAGTCAGGGGTCACGCGGGAGGCACCAGGGAGGACGAGGGGAAGCACTACGAGAAATTCGGCCCTTATCGGGGCCTGGCCTGGCGCCCACTATTTTCCCCTCCCCCTTCCAGGAGACTCCAGACGGACATCGGCGAAGTTGGAGCGCGTCCACCCAGGCCGACGCGGACGCAGATTCCGGGAAGCGCACTTACAATACCTATCACATCGATCATTTAGGCCCTTTACCAACAACGAATAAGAGTTATAAGCACATTTTAGTTATCATCCACTCACTTCCCAAATTAGCATGGTTGTATGCTACTCGGAGCACCATGTCCGCCGAAGTTGTAGCGATATTGCGTAAAAAAGCGATCATTTCTGGGAATCTAAGGCAGATAATAAGCGATCGCGGTACAGTGTTTACATCCAATCAGTTCAAAGAGTATTGTGATGGAGAGCACATCAAACACATACTTACGACCACGGGAATACCGCGCGCGAATGGTCAAGTCGAGCGAGTGAATCGCACATTAATTCCAGTACTCACGAAATTGTCCGAGCCTCGAAAGGAGGAGTGGTATAAACACTTGGAGTTCACGCAGTGTTGCTTGAACACTACACATCATCTTAGCATTGGAACGGCATATTTGCGCTGCCTCCGAAAAGTTGCAGTATCTTTAGGCTTAATGGGGGACCGTGCCGCGGTACCGGTGCTGTTGGGGCGACTCTAATTCGTTCCCACGACCCGCCGGTATCGTGGAGGGAGTTGCTGGACTTCAACACGGCACGTCCGCGGGTTGCGGATAGGGGGCCCCTCCGGTTCCAACTGCAGGTTTGCGCCTTGCGTAAGCCGTCGCCGCGGACAAAAACCAGGGGCGCGATTCTGGTTCTGGCGCTATCGATAGCGCCGGTCGCTAAGTTAGCGCCTAAGGTCGCTTGGTAGCGCTGGCGCTATCGCTCAGAGCGATTCTGGTTCGGGCGCTACTTTGCGACGGTCGCTAAGAACTATAGTATGTGCCTTGGGTTCAGCCTGAAGGTGCTTACTGAAGACACCTTCAGATCATATAAGCCGGCTATTTAATCGCGCCAATTTTGATATAAGAGAACAAGGTTGGGTTCAATGGCAGGCGCGTTCGAAAATGAAAGACAGTGAGGAATAGTATTTACCAATGCGAATCTCAGTGGCCTTATGAAATTTTGAAATTGTTGAGAAGCGACAAGTAGATGTTTAAATAATTAACATACATATGTTAATACTGTGCAAGCGCAAAACGGGGATATTATATGTTACTTTTCAACGGTGATATAAACTTTTCAGCTGTCATCGTTTTTGAAGATTCTAATATTGTTGAAAAATATCTCGCGTAGCATAGAAAAGTCAGAAAGACCGTAAAAAGAAGTTTTGGTCGATCGAAAACTATTCAGGAAAAAGAGTTTTTTTAAGGTCTTCCTGGCTATTGTGCTAATTGTGACAATATTGCAGGATAAAACTAAAAATTTGCAAAGGAAAAGGAAGGGGGCAAAGATTTCTTTATCGACAGCTCGATAGTGCAGTAAAAGACTGAGTGGCGATGCTTTAAAAATAGCCGCCACAGCTCTCTCATAGCAGTTTCCCGCCGTAATTTCTTGTCCGATTTCCCCCTCCACACGGCTGAATGGGTCGCTAACTCGGTAGCGCGGGCCTCGGTACCGGCGCTAACTCCAGCCGCAGATATGGCCCCAACTTAGCGACCCGGCGCTACTTAGCGCCCATCGCTAGCGATCCAGACTCGCTCGAAGCGCTACCTTACCGCCTACTAGCGCTAACTCGGAGATAGCGACCGGCGCTATCGATAGCGCCAGAACCAGAATCGCGCCCCAGCACTACACTTACACTTACACACACTCTACACACATTCCCCCGTGGTGTACTGCCTCTTGAGGTGGTCCATTGCGGGGGAACACTCACACACAGAAGCACACACTACATTACACTCACACGCACACGAGAGACGGCCGCGTTGCGGGGCCGTTCTCCCCGCTCGGGGGGATGGTCGGTCGTTCTGCCGCGGTGGTACCACGGGAGGGTACAGGAGATAAACTAAAAAGATGGCACATCCGGGCCGCTCCCTAGTACAGGTGTCCGAACCCCGTCTAACCAACGGGGAGGCTGCACCATCAGGGGTGAATAATCTCGGGGCGGGTTGTAGTGCCGGTTGGTGACCGGATGGGACCCTGCAGCCTGTCCCGGGGGGCTCTCCCGAGGCCACCCGTGGATGCCGTAAAAAAGCTTAGCCGCCGCGGTGGCGCGGCCGGCCCCTTCTCGTGTCGGGGGGTTCGGATTTTCCGCGCGATGATCGTCTCTCAACACACTTTCATACACACACACACACAGTTCCACATACACACACTTACACAAGACGAAGGTGGGAGGTATGGGCGGAGGCCCTTAACCTCAAAACATGGAAGTTCAAGAAGAAAAAACCCATTTTGAAACGTGCCGAAGAGGTATGGAGGAGCTTCCCAGCTCACAAGCGACGACCTGTCCTCGTGGACACCACGAACCAGGTATTTTTAAAAGGGGGGTTGAGGTGCCGACCCATTCCGGCAACGGAATGGGGCCGCCTGCGACTCCCTCGGAGGTGCGCAAGAAGCGCACCGGGAAGAAGCGTGTAGTAGTTCGACCAGCGGAGGGCGGCGCACAGTGGGCTCAAACGCTGAAAACGCGGACATTGGCACTAAATTGTACTTTATCGTAACAAGAACGTATTTATTGGTGTTCTTTGGGTAATTTATCATATATGTTGTATGATTTTGATGTTATGTTTTCATTTAGATATTATAACTGTAGTCTGTAGCCTATGACCTACCATATAATGGCATTATTATCTGATGCATAAAATGGATGATTTTTTATCTTGAAAACTTCAACAGATTTCACATAACAGACATAGGTCAAAATATTCGTCCAACCTTCTACTTTAACGCCCTGAAACCAGATGGTGCGTTTTTTTTGCAATTTTGGAAATGCCAGCACATTTTGTCGACCATTATACGCGATGACCGCAATTTATGAACTCAGATGAGTCAATTAATGTAGCTCTACCTTGCAACGACTCGAGCAATTAACATTTGTACCTTTCCATTATATTTTTTGCCCACCCTCTACCTGCGTACCACTGATCCCGTAAAAGTCTTTTTGGACTTAAGTCGAGGCCAGCAGCCAAACTTCTTTCCACGTATACATTGAGGTTGCGCATGAACGCAAATCCCAACCTGGTTCGGGGCCTTTCCTTTAGGGTGCTTATTTCCAACATCGATATCCTATATGGATTGTCCCATTAATTAGTGGTCAACAAAATGTGCTGGGCGTTAAAGTAGAAAGTAGAAGCTAAAGTAGAAGGTTTAACGAATATTTTGACCTATGTCTGATATGTGAAATCTGTTGAAGTTTTCGAGATAAAAAATCATCCATTTTATGCATCAGATAATAATGCCATTATATGGTGGGTCATAGGCTAGAAATAACAGTTATAATATCAAAATGAAAGCATAGCATCAAAATCATACAACATATATGATAAATTACCCAAAGAACACCGATAAACACGTTCTTGTTACGATAAAGTACAATTTAGTGCCAATGTCCGCGTTTTCAGCGTTTGAGCCCAATGTGCGGCGTGGACGAGTCGTCTGACTCGGATACGTCTGTTGCCTCCGTGGTGTCGGCCACCGAGCGGGTAGCTCCGGACTGCGCGGTAGTGCTAAGCCGGCTGCCCGCTGTGTTTACGCAGGAGGCCCTGTCCCGGCGGATGTCGGAGGCCTCACTGCCCTTCGTCGACGAGGACTCCGATGCCTCAGGCCCTCCATAGGGAGGCTGAGCTCGCGCGACAGCTGCGGGTCGCCTACTCTGCGGATGTAGGTGCCCATATTATTGAGGCAGTGGACGTGGTGCGTCACCTGACGGCCACCTCTTTTAACCTCAAGAGCACCTACAAACAAAGGTACCGGGAGGCGGCCCAGACAGCGACCGTGGCGGTGACGGAGTTGGCAGCCAGGGCCAACTCCGACGGAGAAGGGGCCCTCATCAGGGCCGAGAATCGGCGTCTGAAGGCCAGGATCGCCGACCTCGAGGGGGAGATTTTCTCCCTCTCGAGGAAGGTGGAAGTCCTGGACCGTCAGGGGGCGAGACCCTCGGGCGCCGCGGCGACGGCTCCCTGCGTTCCCAGCAATAGCCCCGTCGGCCTCGCTCTCGAGGAGAGAGCGATGGCGCAGATCGGGGCTCTCGTGGAGGCCAAACTGACCCGCTTCCGGGAGGAACTCTTCCCGGGGCGGGCGGTGAGGTCATCATTGGGAGCGAAGGTGGCGACTCGGACGGATGGGTGTGAGCCCGTCCGGACCCCCGCTTCTTCCGCGGAGGCTCCGGCGGTGGACGATACAGTGCGCCGCCGGAAGAAGAAGGGAAAGAAGGATGGGGCAGCATCCAAAGCTGCCCAACCACCCAAGGGTTCCCCGAGCGCCGGGGGGCCCCCCGCGCCACCCGCGCTCTCACTTCCACGCACGGAGAAACGTGGGCGACGGTGGTGGGAAGGAGGGGGAAAGGTTAGGCCGCGCATAAGGCACCGCCACCCGGGGCTCGGCGAGTGGCCACAAAGGCGGCCAAGGTCATCCCTGGACGCCCTCCGAAAACCGCGGCGGTAACGCTGACGGTTCCGGAGGGGTCCAGGATGATGTATGCCGAGGTGATGTCCCGGGCCCGCGAACATATCAAGCTCGCCGAGATAAGGCCGAAGCGCGCCGTCACCGGGGGTCTCATTCTTGAGATCCCCCGTGCCGACGGTGCCGCTAAGGCGGATAAGCTGGCGGCGGCGATGGCCGGGATCTTTGATGGGGCGGAGGCACATGTTGCCCGCCCCTCAAAGAGGGCCGAGCTGAGGGTGACCGGACTCATCGAGTCCGTCACCGTCGGCGAGGTCGTTTCGGCCATTGCTAAGGGCGGAGGCTGCAAGGGGGAGGAAGTGACGGCCGGGGAATCCGGTCGTCCTCCTCCAAGCTGGGCTCGCTTTGGCTGCGATGCCCGGCCACCACCGCCAGGAAGCTGGCCGGCCGCCTAGTGATGGGGTGGACCTCCGTCAAGGTGGAGGCACTTTTTTTTTTTTTTTTAATGTTTTCCATACTAATGCGGTACCCGAGATTTGCTCATCCCCGCCTTTTACCAAAAGTTTTTGTTTTCTAAATGTTATTGAATAGTTACTTATTTTTATATTAATTTTGTTTGTTTGTCTCATTTTACTTTATATAACCTCTTTGCCACTGTTCCCAGCGTTGCCCGTCCCTGCCACGTGGAGGCGGGTTATTATCTACTCATTTATAATATTTTGCCTTGATTTTACTACTTCCTGCATATATTTTACAAATTTTATGTATTCTTCTTTAGTGCCTATAAGGGCTGTATAATTTTTAGCAAGTATATCTTTATTTTCATTTTCTTTGTAAATATCAATTATTTTACTGTACCTATAGCTTCCATATTTCGGACATTGGAAGATAATATGTTCGGAATCTTCGACTTCTGCATCACATTGGTCACAGTTACCGTTCTCATGTTTATTTATCCGATATAAGTAAGAATTTGTCAAACCATGGTCAGTTAATATAGCAGTTACATTTATGTTTGGTTGAAACCATGGATTATTCTTGGTAAAATTTACATTTCTGATGTAGCGATAGCAGGTTCTGCCCGTTGAGCTATTGTCCCATTTCTTCTGCCACTGACGCATTATACATTCATCCAGTTTTTTGCTTTCTGCTTTCATTTCTTTTTCATTAAGTTCTCCTTCTTCCTTGGTATATTCCAACCATGTTACACTCTCACCTCTTTTTAGTTTAAATTCTACCTCTCGTTTCTTTAGTATTAACTCTATCGGTATTTCTCCTCTTATAACTTGTAGGGCGTCTGTGGCAGTTGTTCTATATACCTTCCCAAAGCTTAGCAACATATTTCTTTGCGCTGCATTGAAATGTCGGATAACATGCGAGTGTTTTGCGTAGCCACACCATCCTCCAGCTGCATACGTCACTATGGGCAGGAATACACAGTTATAATATAATCGAAATGTTTTAGAGTTTATTCCCCATTCTTGTTTTGCTAGTCTTTTAATTTTCATACTGTACGATATAACCTTTTCTCTGATATATTTTGCATGTTTTATAAAATTTAGTTTATCATCCAATATCAGTCCCAGATATTTATATTCACTAACGTATTTTATTTTATGGTTTTTATAATACATTCTTGGTCGCCTTTCTGAATCAAATTTGCCTTTCACTAACATGGCTTTTGTTTTATCTATAGATATTTCTAAATTTGTCTCATTGCACCAGTGTTCTATTCTAGTAATTAAGATCTTGCCTTTTTCTTCTAAGTTCTTTCTTGAGTTGCCTCCAATCAAGCATAGAAGATCGTCAGCAAATGCTATCATCTTTACTCCAGGTGTGTTCGATTTCATCAGTGAATCCATTGCATAATTCCATAGTGTCGGTCCCATAATTGATCCTTGTGGACAACCTTTCTCCATATATTTTTGTATGTATTCTTTTGTATCATCCTTATAGACGACCATTTTGCGAGATGCAAAATAATTTTTTAGTATGTTTATTAATGTTGAAGAACATTTCGATTTTATCACTGCGTTCAGTATTGCGTGCCAAGCCAAATTATCAAATGCCCCTTTAACGTCTATAAATAAGGCTATTATGTATTTACTGTTGCATTGTTTAATGTATGTTAACGCATCATAAATTGCCGTTTCAGTTGAGCAACCAATTTTAAAACCATATTGGTTTGGAGCTTGTAATTTTTCATTTTCATAGGCGTGTTTAATTCTATTTATTATTATTCCCTCGTAGACCTTGCCAAGTACTGGTATTAAAGCTATCGGTCGGTATGATCCTACTTTAGTCAGGTCTTTATCCAAACCTTTCGGAATTATTTTTAGCTTCGCTGTTTTCCAGCTATCTGGAAAAGCCGATTTCTTCAAACAGATATTATACATAACATACAGCAAATCGGTCTTATTTTTTGCTATATTTTTTATTATTTCGGCATTTAAATTATCAATTCCAGGCGCTTTCCGATTTTTTAGTTTTGTTGTGACTGTCAAAATTTCATCGTAAGTTATCTCAGGTTCTAAATTTTGGTTCTGGTATTTTTCTATTCTTTCTTTTACTTGTTTGTGCACATTGGTGTTGTAGTCTATGTTATCAGCGGGTACAATTTTATTTAGAATTTTGGTTATTGTTTCTTTCCAATCCAGTGTTTTACTGTTTTCTTCGTTTATGGCTTGGTGCAATACTGGGGTGTGTGTTTTGGACGACAAGATTCGATGTATTATCCCCCATGGGTCTTCATTTCCAATTTTGGTTACAAAGTTTTCCCAAGACTTCTTTTTCTTTTCTGTTATTAACTTGTTATATGCACATTTTATTTTCTTATATGCTAAAATTGAGTTGTCATTTATATAACCTTTTGCTTTGTTTCTTTGTATTACCTTTCTCGCATTAAATACCTTCTTACGCATCTGCTGTATTTCTGGGGACCACCAAGGTACTCTTTTTATTGGTATTGCCTTTTTCTTTATTGTTGCATCGGATATTTTCCTTATCTTATCTGTTACATCCATGATCATAGTTTCTAAAGTCATTTTATACATAGAATTTATATAGTTTTCATTAAATACTGCATTTACTTTTGTTTCAAATGCATCCCAGTTTGCTTTGTTTAGGTTATATTTGTCCGTTTTGTATACTATTCCTTTTTGGTTTATTTGATCCTCTATCCAATATATAATTGCGTTGTGATCACTACTTGTTGAACCATCTACTACTTTCCAGTTTTTTATGTATCTGTAAAATTTTAAATTGGCCACTGTTATATCGATGTTGGATTTCCCTCGTGGTGTCCAAAAGGTAGTTATGTTATATTTTGACTTTTCATTTAGTACGATCAAATCCCTTCCAGCGATTAGTTCCTCTATTAGCTCACCCTTTTCATCTGTTTGTTCAGAATGCCATAGTAATGACTTTGCGTTTACATCAGCTCCTATTATGATTTTTTTTCCTTTTAATTCTTCTAATGCATGTTCAAGGGCTTCTAAATGTGTACTCGTATCGTCTGCAAATTGGTAGTATTGAGAAATCACGTAGAAGCATTCTTTGTCAATCTCAAGACACGCACATGATAGATGTGCAGTCATAAGGTGATTAATTTGAGTTACTGCAATATTTGGGTTGTATATTATTATTGCTGCCTGTACATTATCCGTATTCCTCTTTTGTACAATACGAGCATTATTTGGCGCTATTCCTCTTACCATTTTGTTATAAATATATGGTTCTTGTACTACTGCTATATCAAAATGCTGTTCTTCCGCAATTTTTCTTATTTCAGATGCAACTGTTTTCAATCGCTGCGTATTTATTTGGATAATTTTTAGTTTCATTACGTATATTCAATTTTTGATTTTCTTATTTCTATCTGTTTCATATACTCCTGGCATTGTTTACTAAGTGTGCTGTGTCCGATTTCCTTTCTCTTCGCTCTGATACAGCTAATGCAACGCGACTGGGATACTTTGTTCGGGCATTCTTTCCATATATGTCCCGACTCAGCACAGTGCGAGCATATCTTTTCGTTCTCCTTACACCATCGAGAAGTGTGTCCAAATGCCAGGCATTTGAAACACCGTGGGGCATTTATAAATTCTTTTATGCGATGGCTGCGCCACTCCAAGAAGATTTTTTCTTTTAAAATTACATGTTTATATAATATTCCGGGTAACTCAAGTACCCAGTTGTTTAATTCTTTATCTTTATTTTTCAGGGTGAATTTTATATTTGTTTTTCTGTATAAACTTTCTTTTTGGTCATCAAATTCTTTGAAATTTTTATTCCAAATGACTTCCTTTAGTTCCTCTTGTTTAATTTTATTGTCAACGTCATAAATAATTATATTCGGAAGTATCTTCCTTGGCTCTTCTATTTTAATATTATTTAGTTCAATACTCTTAATTTTGTTTAAGTCTTCCATTGTGTCCAACTGCATGACTATACCATTGTCCCGAGTTTTTCTTATAAATCCTATTTTTAAGTCAGGTGTAGTTGTTTTTATTTTTTCTTTAATAATTTCCTTCAGTTGCTCGCTTGTCTGGCCTTCGTTAGATATTGACTTAAAGATAGCTACAGGTTTCAGTTTTTTTTCTCCTCTAGCAGCCAGTGGCTCCTTAGTAACCTCAGCAAAGCTTTTATTTTGAATTATTTTAATAGATTCTCTAACTTCAGTTTTACATTCGGCGTATTTGGCTTTAGTCGTTTCATTTTCCATTATTATTGTGTGCATGATTTTTTCCATTTGGTTCCACTGTGCCATTATGAATTTTTTCGAATCATTTTTAATTTTATTTATTTCCAGAAATATATGTTGTTCCAGTGCAGTTCTAATTGCCGACATAGTTTCTACTATATTCCTTTCTTCTAAATTTTCGTCGCTTTTCGCTATAATTTTTCTCTTCTTACTATCTATTTTAACCAGTCTTACTTCCGGAATATTCAAAGTAGATTTCGTTGTGCCTGACGAGCCAGGCAATTCTGGGTAGTCTTCTATTTCCATTTCTACTTCTTCACTGTCTTCTATACTTCTTTCTCTGCTTCCTGTCTCCCTACTCCTTCTCTCTCCTTCCTTCTTCTTTATGTTTTGGGGGGGTTTCATTATGTTGTGCCTCATTTTTGTTCCCACGAGCTGGTGCGTGATTGTCGTCACTCATCGGAAGAGCGCCCTTATCGACAAGAAGGCATAAGTTACGAGGAGGTTGGCCAGGTGCCTCCAAGAGTCGTTTGAGACTCTGCAGCTTTACGTCCCCAGAGCCATGCAGTCATCGGCACGTCCTCTTCGCTAGACCCGTACTGCGGATGCCACAAGGACATCCACAGCCCCTGGGGGAAAGGTGGAGGCACTGGCTGCACGGCCGCTGCAGTGTTACCGCTGTCTTGAGGCGGGGCACGTGCGGCGGCAGTGCAAAATCCGGTGCCGACTGCAGCCGCCACTGCTACGCGTACGGGAGGAGGGCCACAAGGCGGACCTCGAGTGCCCGGCCGACCACCGCCTTGGTGGCGAGGCCTGCCGCGCTGCCTGCCGAAAGGCGGTCGCCAAGCAGGCTGCAGCCTCCGCCAAGCTTCCCCCCAAAAAGGGGAAAGCACCGGCAAGAGGAAAGGGGGGCAAGGGCGGATCATCAGGCGTTCGGAAAGTTTCCGACGAAAGTTTCTCGGTGGTTCCGCCCTTGAAGGTGCCGGGAAAAGCTTCGGCCCCGAAGCCGACGCCTAGGCCTGGAGGGGGAGGGCGTGGTAGCGCGGCCGAAGCCGATCAAGGAGGGGGGCTCGGAGGGGGCCATGGACATTGAGTAACAATGTCCCACCCAATGCCTTCTCCAAGCCAACCTCAACCACTCGCGTAGGGCTCAGGACCTGCTGCGATCGCGGCGGGGCCGTACGTCGTCCCGCCCAATAACTCTAATTGGGTCGGAGGCGCGTGCGGCTCTGTCGCGATCATTTTCAGCATGTGGCCCGACTCCCCCCTCTGATCAGCCCTGGAGTAGGGGCGGGGATGCGTGGCCGTACAGTCGGGGAACCTCGCGGTGGTGGGGTGTTACATCTCGCCCAACTGCGGCCTTGATGATTTCGAGGCGTACCTGGGTGCGGTCGGTGGGTGCATTTCCCACGCACGGCCGCGCCCGGTACTCGTCCTGGAGGACTTTAACTCTCACGCTCGAACGTGGGGCAGCCACCGGGACAACGCAAGGGGCGGGATGTTGCTCAACTGGGCGGCGCAGCACGACCTCCGGTTGATGAACCGGGGGTCCGTTAGCACGTGCGTGCGGTGGCAGGGGGAGTCGATCGCCTATCTGACTTTCGGCTCTCCGGCCGCCGTGTGTCGGGGTGGCGGGTCGCGGAAGAACGGGAAACGCTCTCGGACCACCGCTATCTAACGATGGAGGTGGCCGCCGCTCCGACGCACCGCTCAGCAGCGATCAACCCTAGGGGAGGAGGGCACACGCCATCACCGCGATGGGCGCTGAAGCGCCTTGACCGGGACGCCCTGATGGCGGCAGCTATTGCCGTGGCCTGGCCGGACGGGTCGGGAGACGAGGAGGAGTTTCCCGAGGCATTTGCTTGCTGGACGAGGCGGGCAAATTCTTCGAAAGAGTTATTACCAACCGCCTCGTCCGGCACCTGTCGGCGACAGGTCCGGACCTCGACGACGGGCAGTTCGGCTTCCGTCGGGGACGATCGACGATAGACGCGATTAAGCGTCTAAGGTCCCTGACGGAGTTGGCTGCAAGCCGGGGCAGGGTGTGCATCACTATATCATTAGATATAGTTAATGGATTCAACACCCTGCCCTGGTGGGTCATCAGGGAGGCGCTCGAGCACCATCGAGTGTCCCCCGAACTACGGGCCGTCGTCGGGGACTACCTCGCCGACAGGGGAATAACGTTTATGGGCCGGACGCAGGAGCACGTGAGGGAGACGTACGCCGGGGTTCCGCAGGGGTCCGTTTTGGGCCCCCTGCTATGGGACCTCGGTTACGATTACGTCCTGCGGGCTGTACTCCCCGCTAACTCCACGTTGATCTGCTATGCAGACGACACCCTTGTGGTAGTCAGCGGGGAGGACGGGATGAGGACCATCCATGTCGCGGAGATGGCGGTGGCCTGTGTCGTCGCCCGAATCCACTGACTGGGCCTTCGTCATCGGGGGACCGTGGGAAGGAGTCCGACGCCTGTATGCGGGAGTCGTCCGTTCCATGGTGCTCTATGGAGCACCAGTCTGGGCGGACGACCTGACGGCCAGTCGGCGCAATCGTACTCTGCTGTTCGGGGTACAGCGCCGGATGGCCGTCAGGGTCGTGCGAGGGTACCGCACGATCTCCCTGGCGTCGGCCACCCTATTGGCGAGGTTTCCGCCCTTCGATATCCTCGCGGTGGGCGATGCAAGGACCTACTCCGGTCTTCGCGCCCTCCGTCGGAACGCGGGTGGAGCCCCCACGGAACGGTCGGTCGAGACGCTCAAGCGCCAGACCCGGCGGCTCGTTGTTGAGATGTGGCGAGAAAGACTGGAAGATCCAGAACACTCCCGCCACAGACCCGTCGGGGCGATTCTTCCAAGACTGGAAGCTTGGTTGAGTCGCGGCAGAGGGCAACTCTCGTACCGCGCGACGCAGGTGCTCACTCACTCGCCCATTCACGGGCCGGGTACGCACCAAGGGGTCGTGAGGCGGCAGAGTGGTGGCTCTGTCGCCCGCATAAACGACCCCGAGGTGGGGCGGGACGTGCCGTGGTCGCACGTCCCGTCAGGGAGGGTCCATGGAACAGCGGGAGACACGGTTTCGCTCCTCCTTCGCTGATAGCGAAGGACTGGGTCCAGGAGGGCCGCCGCCGCCAGAAGGCGAGGCAGAGGTGGAAGTGGGGGTCGTGGTGGTCAACGCGGCGTCGGCGTCGACGGGTACTTAAGTGTGTACCAATACATATCAAAATAAATAAGCAATAAAATGAATAATTTGCGTTCTATCTACTACCCTCCTTTACCCATGTATCGCGATATTATATCATCATTACTTACTTACATCGTTTGAGCTGTAGCGTTCTTTGAGCGACGAACTTGACAATCAGGATACACTTAAATTGAAGTCCGTATGAAGATGTTGCTTGCTTAATATAATTGTAAAACAATGATTCAAATATATAAATCGCAAATTAGATAAGCTATAGCCTCATGCGCAGTCCAGTTTTGGTGTATCTTGACTGTCAAGTGACTAGCTAACGCAGCGCAAACCTAAAGTGCTAAATAAAATTAGTCTAAGCAAGTTCTGATTACCAATAGCCAGTATATTCCTACATGACATATGATTGGTAATTATTGCTTGCTCACTCTCTTAGCTATTCGAACAAGCAGCGAGCAAATAAAAAAAATATATTAGTATTAAAATGTTGAAATTCATTTAATTTAATTCATTTAAGTTAAAAGTTAATAAATTCGAACTTATCAGGCCCAATGCTTTATAAGGTACATCAGATGCACAAGTTCTTACCTTATTCTTTCCAATTGTAAAGTATAAGACTTGCCAAACAACGCACCGTAGCACACCACCTGAGCAGAAGATTTGGAATTTCCTGACTAATAAATGCTTCAACGCTTCATAAGACATACATATAAGATAGACAAACTGTTTTCTTACTCGGTTCAATGTCAAAGTATAGAAATTGTCAAGTACGTAATACAACAACCACTTAAGCTAAAGGCTTACAAGTTTCTGAGTAAATTCTAGCTGCCAATAGGTAGCATGCCCTTAAATTGCACATAATGAGGCCAACGCTTTATAAGATACATAAGATAGACAAGCTGTTTCCTTACTCGGTTCAATTTGAAAGTATAAGTTTTGTCAGCTGTATAACACAGCAACCATTTAAGCTAAACATCAGGAGACTCGGTAGAGTCTCGCGCCAAGTAGTTAGCTATAGCTATACAGCGCGAGAAGCCGAGGCTACTTATCCCGACGCGTAGCGGTTTTCGATCGATATAAGACTTTCATCTCGATTTCCGAAAAAGTTACTGCTTGCAGACATAACTTATCAATCAAGCACAGCCTAATTTATTTTTCTGAATCCAATAAGCTAAAGAGCAAGGAAATTAGTCCATGCGTTTAAGAGATATGAATTTCCTCCTCTTATTTTCTCGTGCGAAAACGATTCAGAAGAAGATTCAGACCAAAAATGTAGGTGACATATTTTCCACGCTAGGTGGCAGAATGTTCATATATTATATCAATATTTCTAGCTGCGAGATGATGTTATGCTAGAGAGAGGAGGCAGATGTGAACTGATGTTAGAGAGAGAGATGCTAGACATGTAGAAAGAGACTAACTAACAGTTAAATCAGTTTTCCATTGCCTTTTTACCTCGGAATGAAGCGCGCACACGCCAAGATTTTTTGTATTGTTAATCGGTAATTTATTGTTAATTTATTGTTAATTGCTAATGCGAGTTAAATCGAGGTATCTTTGAATGAAAGCTTGGCTTTCTTGTATGATATCTATTATCTTTTTTGTTATATTTCATTATATATTATATTTGTTACATTTTTGTGGGGAAATCCAACTGCTACTTGGCACATTTTCTTACATTTTAATGTTTTTGGACGGATTTCACGTCTTTTTGTTAGTTAATGCTTAACAATAAAGACAATGAAAATTCTGAGTATTTATCAATGGTTTAATTAATAAATTTAAAAGTAAAATTTTATTAAAATGTCAAGTGCCATTTCTGTTCAAATATGCACCATCACTTATATGCATGTTTATGTTATAATGTAACTTTAATGTTACAATGTATTTATAACTTAATCATGCACATAGGAGGAGATCTAAGAAATTGAGCTCAATGTGAGAATATAGATTCCCTAGATAATATACTTTGCACTTGACACATTCACATTAGCAAAAGAAAAATTACCAATAGCTAGGATGCATTTAAATTGCAAATTAGATAAGCTATACCCTCATACGCACTCTAACATTGGTGTATCTTGACAGACAAATGCGTAGCTCAGGGAGCGCATAATCTAATGTAATAAAATTTGTTAAACAAGTACTGATTACCAATAGCTAGTATGTCGCTAAATGGCACATGATTGGTAATTATTGCTTGCTTACATCATTTTAGTTCTTTAGCTGGTGTTCCTTCAGCGATGAACTTGACTGTCAAGATACTACTAAATTAGACTGCGTATGAGCATTCTGCTTGTTTTATGTATTATAATCATAAAGCGTTAAGTCAAGCAATGACTCAGAGTAGCAAAACAGAGATTCCCAATAGCTAGAATGTATTGAAATTGTAAATGACTTGCCTTAACACTTTACAAATTATATTCAATGAGCTCTATATGCAGGCTCTCTCATTCGCAGTCTAGTTTTGAAGTATCCTGACTGTCAAGTTCTAAGCTAACGGAGTGCAAACCTAAAGTACTGAAATTAGTCTAAGCAAGTACTGATTACCAATAGCTACCATTCCCTTAAATTGTAAATAATTGCTAATACTGCTTAAAAGATTGATATGCTACACACTTGATGATTTTAACTATTGATAATTTAAACTTGGCACACGCCAAGTTTTTTTATTATTATTATTGTTAATCGCTAATTTATTGTGAATTTATTGTTAATTGCTGATGCGAGTTAAATCGAGGTATCTTTGAATGAAAACTTGGGTTTCTTGTATGTTATTAATTATATCTGAATTATAACTTGGCTTTCGTTTACCAATGATATCCATTTCTATTTTTGATAATTTTTAAATGACTTTTGCAAGATTGGTGGGTTGGTGAGGTGGTGGTTTGGCTTGTTGGGTGGCGACAGCAGTGGCGGCGGGGAGGGGGACTACTTGGCGTTTTTTTTCATTTTAATGTTTTTGGGGGGATCTACAATTTCCTGAGTAACTGTTGGCTATTAATAGATCGCGTATCCTTAAATTCCAAATCAGGCCCAACGCTTTATAAGATACACCAGATAAACAAGTTGTTTCCTCATTCGACTGATTTAAAAGTCTGAAAATTGTTGAGTGCATAGCACAACAATCATTTAAGCATTCTAGCTCTTTAGCTGAAGCGTTCCTTGAGCAAGAAACTTGACAGTCAAGATACAACTACACTAAATTAGACTGCGTATGAGCATATCGCTTGGTTAACTACAGGGTGAAACTGTACATGTGTCCGATGTTACATGTGACAAATCTAGAGGCTGTGGGGATCCGACTTTGACTTTGGCATTTTGCATTTTGGGCTTCCGTTTTTGAGTTATAGCAAGTTGAAAATCTAGTAGAATAGATGTCTGGGGAGCACCGTTTGACCGGCCGGACGGGCATGGCAAAGTAGGTCACGGTGACCTACACTCAAAATCGAGAGGACATCGGATCAGAACAGATCAACGTCGATAAACCGGTATTTCTAGCGCGAGATGTCAGTAGTTAAGACATGACGAGCTCCGATTCTCACGTAAAAAAATAGCACGACGCGACCGCACGTCTGGGCGTCTCTTCGTAGCGCAATCACCACATAAAACAGAGAAATCCCGCTACATAGTACTCAATGAAAGCGATGCTTTCCTTAGAAATTTCAAATTGAATATGGAAATTAATCAAAAAAGGGTAACATTCCCTACGGCTTCAAATTTGTCGCTCCACCTGCTAGCTGCTGCAGCATTGTGGCAGTCAGTGGACAAAATTTCTCGGATTGTCGGAGGGATATACTACAATTATGCGTGTCGCGTTTAGAAGTTAATAAGGCGAATGGTATGTGAAATTGCAGCGTTGACAATTTATAATGTCATTGAAAGTTGGCACAATTTCTACCACCTCCGCCGGCTGTAGAATTAAATAATGTTCACAATGTCAATTTAAAAATGATAGGGATTTAAGGGGGCTCAAGGTATCTGAATTAAGACCGCGTTTGAGCACGCGTTCGGGAGTGACAGGAAGCATCTTGCCAGTCAGCCTGCAAAAATCAAAATTTTTTTTACTCATACAATCGTCGTGCTCTTCTGACACGTCAGCAATGTGTCGCGAAAGTACTCCCTTAATTCAATACAAGAATTAGAAATTCTAATGATCTAAGTAACACTTCTTAATGTACATTTGATCTTTTCGGTGTACAGTGCCATTTTCCGGATAAGGATATCTTTCATAATTACAATTATTATTTCTTTTAAAAGTTTGCTCTCATCTTTCGATCTGAATAGTAAAAAATTCCAGAATAATCGGAGGCACTTACAAAAAAGTCGATGGCAGGTAACCTGCTGCTGTTTCTCTTGAGACTACTGGTGATGAAACACATAAGTTACATTGCGCCGAGACTCGCGCTTGAAATTGACTCAGAAAAATGCGGTACAACGAATGATGGAGTTATCGATTTATTTATGCCTAGCACCTGATGTTGCGTTATCTTCATGCAGGGGTTCCGTTTCTGTGACATCTGGCCAAGGAGTGCAAAAATGAACAGGCATTTTATAACAATACTGTGAATAGACGCACAATAGGTGCCATGGAGCGAAAACACAAACATTTGGTTTGGGAAGCAAAGGATGCTGTGTGGCCGGTCTTAATGCCCATTCAATACTCGCAGAATTAAACTTTTACTATTATCAAAATGCCATGTTGGCATTCTTCGTTTGAATAACGAAGCTCGCAAGAAAACCACTAGAATCAAATCCAAATCGTGATATGGAACTATCCTCGGTTAAAGGGATCTAGTCGCAGAATTGGGGCGGAAGCATTCTTCCTGATAAAAAAAAACGATGATGCGCAGCACCGTTCAGTGGATTTATGTTGTTCTTCGTTATTAAAGTTTATGAACATGTGGCATAAGCAATCACATTAAACAACGCAAGATTAGGCGGCTTGTCGTAATGAAATCGATTGTTCGTTAGTTCGTTGAACCTTCTTTTTCTGGTTGAACATGCAGCATGCGTCCCGATACATTGTATTGGTAGCATTGGTGCCAACTCGCCTGTCGCAGTTACTAGCAGTCTTCGTCGCCTGCTGTTGACCTTTTTTAAATATCCCCACAACACGAAGTTCCATGATTCTTCCCATTGTGCATATTCAAAATTGAAACAAATTGCTGTTTAAGAAACCATGATTCCTAATTATGAGAGATATCCAGTACGGAAAAATGGCATTGTATTACGAAAAGATCAAATTTACATTTAAAAAATACGTCAATGTTGTCTTTTGCTAAGTCATGCTTGCTTCTCGCAAGCCTGTAAATATCCTCAAAGTACGTATTTCCGGAGTTGTAAAACGATATTGGGCATGAGCACAATACTTCGCGTCGTGCCGCTTCCAGGATTTCAATGAATAACCCCATGTCGCACGGATCCCATTTAATTTTGAGGCTTTTAAATAAAGTACTGTATTTAAGGGGTTACATCAATACCACTGGGAATAAAAAATCGATTTTGTTGTTGTTGTATTTTCGTAAAGAATAAAGATCGAAGAATGTACCCTGAAAATTTCAGGTTGATATCTCAAATAGTAACAAAGTTGTAGACATTTATGTAAAATAAGTCCTTGTTCCCTAACAAGATTTGCAAGTAAATCGGTAATACCTATTACTGACCGCGCTGCCAAATAGTAACAAAGTTGTAGACATTTATGTAAAATAAGTCCTTGTTCCCTAACAAGATTTGCAAGTAAATCGGTAATACCTATTACTGACCGCGCTGCCGCTGTCAGTTCGGGTAGCTCGGTCGTTACTTTAGTTCGTAAAAAGCCAAATTACTGTTAAAACGCATCCATTTTGAAATCCGACTGCTGTTCAAATAGTGGAAAAGTTTTATCAAAATAATGGCATCGAAACGAAAAATTACGCGGGAAATTAGGTCATTGTCTGCCAACAGAAGAGATCGATCGGTGAAAAGAAAACGGCCATTGAATATACATGAAATGCGCAGGGAAGAAGAAGCATCCGAAAATGCTTCTACAAGTGCAACCACAAGCAGATCTTCCAAAAAGCTGCAAACATCGACCAAGGATATTTCCGTAGACGGTTCTATTTGCTACGTGATTTTAAATTTTTTGACAGTGTTTTCTGCCCTCGAGGAACACTTGGTGTGTGCAAACTGTAAGGGAAGAGTAAAGTTTGATCGCGTGGGTCAACATGGCTGCGGATTTAAAATCCAAATAAAATGTAGATCGTGCCCGGCTGTTCATATCCTATCATGTCCTTACAAAGTGAACGGCTACGAAGTAAATCGTAGGATTATATTTGCAATGCGGCTCTTAGGAGTTGGATTAGTTGGATTGAAGAGATTTTGCGGCTTTATGGACATGCCACGGCCTATTTTCCAAACCGCGTATGATCGAGTGGTTGGCAGGTTGCTTTCTGCTTCCGAAGGGGTTTGTAACCAAGTAATGAGGCGAAGTGTGGAAGAAGAAAAAGAGATGGCGAGGGAAGAATCAGAGTCCTATGAGATCGACGATTTGACTGTTTCGGGAGATGGAACGTGGAGGAAGCGCGGCTTCAGTTCCTTATACGGCATTTCGAGTATAATTGGACATTATACTGGAAAAGTTCTCGATGTTATTGTGAAGTCAGGATACTGCAAGGCTTGCGAGTATTGGGAAAAGAAGAAGGGAACTCCAGAATATGACGAATGGGTCAGCGGCCATAAAGATACCTGTTTTGCGAATCACCATGGATCAGCAGGCAAAATGGAAGTGGATGCGGTCATAGAGATGTTCGCCATGTCCGAAAAGAAGTATGGCATAAAATACTTATATTATATTGGTGATGGCGATTCCAAGACATTCAAAGGAGTCGTCGATTCTGCCCCATATGGTACAAAAACCATTATTACCAAAAAAGAATGTGTGGGCCATGTCCAGAAGCGTATGGGAACATTGCTTCGGAATTGTAAGAAGGGGAAGCAACTTGGTGGAAGAGGAAAACTAACTGCCAAATTAGCCGACGAATTATCACGATATTATGGACTTGCCATTCGAAGGAATAGCCATTCCAGTGAGAAAATGCAAGATGCCATATGGGCTACATTTTATCATAAATTGTCGACGGATAGCAAACCTTGCCATAATTACTGCCCACAAGGGATTGAATCTTGGTGTTCCTGGCAACGAGCAAGTGTTGTGCCCTGTCTGGCGACTGCACAGAGCGGGTAGCGGGATCGGAGGAAGTCAGGCTCGTAGCTTTTAAAGGATTAGAATCCACCGGGATTAAACCCAAAAACTTGGAGTTTATTGATAGGATATAACCAAAGACTGACAAGAAAGGTACAGAGTAACTCGCTGGTACGCACTGATGTGTTCTGTTCGAAATCTGGAGAGCGAGTCCCCGATTGGGACTTGGAGCAATAGTTTTGTTCGTTGCGGGCGTCGCATCAGCACGAGGCACTGATCAGGCGATGTGACTCAGTGCTGATGCACAAAACGTGATTTAGTCGCTATTCGCTTGCTTATTGCTATACTAGTATCTTATTTCTTTTATACATTGCAACATCCTTTCAAGGATAGGATTTAGTAGTCTGCTTAGTTTGTGCATTTCGGGAGCCATCCTTGGGCTCGGGCGCAACACAAGAGCTCAGGGAAGCCTGAAACAATATATACATAAGCCACCCCTCCATTCTGATGTTATCGAGGCGATACGCCCTATCTACGAAAAATTATCGTCTAAAGATCTCCTGACAAGATGCACTGGTGGATTCATACAGAATTCCAATGAAAGCTTCAATAACACGATTTGGAGAATTGCTCCGAAAGTGGTATCAAGCGGGGCGTCCATTGTAAAAATTGCAACATATATTGCTGTATGCTCGTTCAATGAAGGCGCGAAAATATACGCAGCTATAATGGAAGCTGTGGACATCCGAATCGGGAGTAATTGCGCTGTATATTGCAAAGAGGAAGATGCGCAGCGCATCCGCACTGCCGGTATACGATCGCAGGAAGCTACTCGTGACGGACGAATTGCGCGCAGGCAACTAAAAGCATCTTCCCACGAAGCTGCACTTGCTCTGGAGGGTGTATTATATGGCCCCGGTATAGATAATTAATGTAAGTTAAAATGTACAGTAACAGAATCTATTAAACCAAAAAATCTCACTTGAAACTTTAAACGCGTTTTTCTCGGAACACTGTTTTCGAGGCCCGTGGACAACAGAACTTAAAAACCAATCATTCAATTTGCATGAAATTTGAACACTATAATTTGCGATACATTATCTGGTCGCTGACGTAGAAAAAATGTATTTATTTTGACTCCAATTTTTTCCTATAGCAATAAGCCCATCGAAAATCAAACGCAATTTTTTCAAATTGCTACCGTTTTGAAACAAAATGCAAAATAGAACATTAAGCTACGTCAACGACCGTCAACTTTCATCTATTTATCGAATCCGTTCGAAAAATTAGTTTCAGATGCGTCATTTGGTCTGCGGACTGTCCACCGGAAACCTATTTGAAAGGGAAGTGTGTACATTGCAACGCCAAGGAATGAACCTTGCAGTTTTTGTTATTTTTTTATACTTATGGATAAAATTCTGAAAAAATATAGCTTTTAATAGAAACTACTTTCATTTTAATCCCATTACGATTTAAAAAAAAAAATCCCAAAGTTGGCTGCTGTTTTCAGACTTGAGTATAGATGTAACCCCTTAATTAAGTAAGCAATTGATCGTAAACGACTGCATGTAATGTACTGTAATTTGGAGTGGAAAGCCCATATCTGCGAGCGACACATGTTTCCTAGTTTTTTCACGAGAAGGGTGCAATTGCAAAGGAGCAACAATACGGTGGACTTATTGCAATATCTACAGAGCTATCATCTGACTTGGTCATCAATAACAGTAGTGATTCGACACTAGGTAATTGTAAGCCTAATAGTTTTTACTATTCGGAGCAATCCAGTTTTCCGCATACTGTGCAGTCGTTCAAAAAGCATATCAAATATTCTTCTTTAATCCAACTGGCATGCCCGTATTCGTTGTGACGTTACGCATGGCGCCTGTCACAAAGCGTCCCCTCACTCAAATTTAACGCCGCTGTAGCAACGACAAATAGCGTCTCCAATACTGTTCGAGCGAGATCAAGGAATTCAAAATTAACGCCTATACTATCGTCCGAGACTATAAGGAAGCAGCAAGCAGGGACAACCATCCACCCTGCAAACCCGAAGTCACCAAATCTGCCAGCCCAGAGGACTCGGCTCGACCAGGACGGACATTAAGGGGTCAGCAGCCTCCGAAGGGGTCTCCAGCGAAGAGGTCATCGAGGGAGATCACCGGGTGGTGAGGCAGACGACCCCGAGGCTCCCGGCTTCCGAAAAGGACGACCTTCTTGCCGTCTCGACGAAGCGGGGTTGGCGCATGGTTGGGCAAACGGCCCTGGCGTCGTTCGTCCGAGGCCATTATGAGCCCCTGAGAGCGCGGTAGGACCCGGCGACCAATGGGAGATCAATTTCGGGAACAAAGACGGCTAGGCGAACGTTAGGGGCGGCGTGTAGAATTCGGCACTCTTGTGCTGATGAGCGATTCGAGCGGACGTGCGGACTTTGGAATACTAGTGAGCGAATTATCGACCATAGACCAAACTAGCGAGAAAGGCAAATAGCGAGAAGGAAGAAAGGGCGTCGAGTCCTCTTAGAGATCGATCCCCGCCGTCGCCGAACGGCGAAATTAATGGTAAGCGAACAATCCTTCCATGCTAGCTCTTGTAAGGGGACCAATTCCTTTGTTGGATCCCCATTAGCCATTCGTTGTCTCTCGGCCCTTCGCTTCTAGTGATTGTAAGCTTCTGTTTTCGATTTAGCGACCTCATCTTTTCTTTGGTGTTTGATCCTTTTCTTTTCATATTGCGAGATTCAGTAAACTGAGATCTTCCTGCAGGCTGATAGCGTCAACCATGAGTCAATTTAGTAGAGTTTAGGGTATCGAGGATTCTGTAAAATCATTAGCGCTGGTCAACTGCGTCGAGCTATCGAACATCTCAACGTAAACTCGACCTTTTCTCACTCGCAGCCACGTGCTTCGCCCGAGGTTGCTGATGAAGACCTCGAGCAAAGTGCTTTCTTTCTGCTTCATTGTCGCAATAAATCATTCTTACTAGCTCAATCCTGGCTTGCTCACTCGTGTCAAACCCACGTGCTCTCCTTTGTCAGTCCAGTCTAGTCGAGGCAATTCTTGTGCCGTCTCTGGAGATTTCATGTTGCCGTTCCTTTTGCGTTCTTGCATTTTGAGTGGCATCTTCGATGCCTGGCGCCCATTCCGGTTTCTCTAAGGAAACTCTAAGGAAAAGGCTTCGAATCTCCCGGGTCGAAGTATCGGGAAAAGTAGTCGCGTGAGAGGAAATTTAGGTATTAGAGAATTCAAGATTCACCTAATGAAAACTAACGTCTGGTTAGAGTAAAGTGAAAACCACTCATTGTTTCGAATTTTTCTCGAGTCTCTCTCACAGCTATTGAGGACCGAGAAAAATATATTATTTTCCTGATAATACACGGCAGATGCAATCAGTGAAACGTTATTAAGTTTCAAGAAATTTAAGTATACGAGCACAACAGATCACTACGAAACCGGGTATATTCACATACTTTGTGACGGGGCAGCGTAGCCCGTCCCAAAACTCCCGCTCTCACGCAAAGCCGCCTCGCACTCGCCGCTTAACCTCAACCACCGTTGCTCCAAGGGGGACCGCCAAACCTAGCGAACAATTACTAATGCGCCTTATCTTGTTTCGAGCCCGATACAGCGACGATATCAGCGAGTCGATCGAGGAGCGGGAGTTAAGCTCGAGGAGAATGGACCAGACGAGTCCTCCCTGCGAGCCATACAGAGGGTGCAGATACGCCGAGTGACGTGCCGATCAGGCCGCTCTGACCCTGGACAGACGACGGACGACGCAACGGCGACAGACCGACGGACGTACCAGGGGCTCCTAGCTCTCGCTGGCTGAAGGCAGCGGCGGAGAGCGCAGCGTAGCGAAACGATCGATCCCAGCGCGCGGGATCGATACGCGAGCCCTCGATACCGATCGAGACCGATCGGCGCGGCGGCACCGAGAGATCGATAGCGTAAGGCGGCAACGTAACGCGAAACGAACTTTGCGTAGGACCGGAAGCTCCTCACTTTGTGAGCGACCATCGTAGTGAGCGTAGTGCGAGTGCGAGAAATTAGCGAGCAAAGACGACCCGAGGACGAGCGAGCGATAGAGGACGAGAGGAATTCTGTCGAGCGAGTAATACCGGTAAGCCCAGCGAATTGCCGCCTGCCTATTGCATGTAAAGATCTCGGTGCCGGCCGTTCACGCTCCGACGAGAGGCTATCCTGGCGCGAGTGACCACCGGTCACTAGACGGCTACCCCTTGGGGCGACTCTTCAAGTCGCCACAAAGTCCCCGGTTCGGGAAGAACATCGAGCCCGTAGATTGGAAGGCGTACGAAAGCCAGGAGCGGCCCGACCGCCACCATCTAGCTTTGTAACTGCATGCGAACGGTTTTGGGTTTTCCGGCTTCGAGGCTAGTAGATCGGCCGCCGACATTGTGCGATTGCAGTGCGACTGCAGGTTATTGAGAGTCTATTCGATTCTTTGGCGTGTCCGAGCCTTCCAGCAGGCGAGCGTCCGGCAAGCGCGACCGGCCGGGAGAATAGATTGTGCAGCGGCTACGGGAAAGCCGAGGGTCCGAACGCCGACGTTCGGACGCGAGCGCGCGGACTAAGGATTTTCCGGCCAGTTCCCGGCCCATAATAAACATCGTTGCCACCCATCCGCGTGGGATTATTCAGCCTCCTTTCCCGACCCAACCACCTTCGCCACTCTACCGGTCAAGAGCTAGCCCGGCCGACACCGGCGAGCGCCGCCGAGTCCAGCCCGGGGACGAGCGGAGGGTATCAACCAGGACGAGGGGAGACTCAGCAGAAATTCGGCCCTTATCAGGGCCTGGCGCCCAGCATTTTCCCCCTTGCCACCTTCCAGGAACCCCGGACGGACGTAGGCGAAGTTGAGGCGCGTCCACCCGGACCGACGCGGACCGAGGTCCGGAGAAACCGCTTACAACTTGTATGGAAAAATGTCACCGACTTTAATGAAACAACAGATAAGCAGATGAGTAATTCTTATTAGAAAAAAAATATATATATAGCAGTCGAATTGAGTACCTCCTCCTTTTCGAAGTCGGTAACTAAATATTTATAATCAATAACTGCGTTGACTCTATGGCATTGGCCGCGGGAAAGACAGCACTTAGCGTTATGTATCTGCTATTGTATCTGTTACCTGGTTGATACTACCTGACTGACGTTCCGAGGCATTTTGATGCCAAGCGCCCGTCCAAACGCAAATATGGCGACCCGCGCACACCTTCTCGACGTTCGTACGATCGGACGTTAGCCACACGAATGCGACTAACCTCATCCGACCATCGCACCGACGAGCCAAAGGGGACCCTACAATGTAACGTGGCGGACCCATAACACAAGTTTCTATGTTATGATATGTATATAGTAAAGAGATTATGTAAGGAGACACAGAAGCGACAGTTACACAGAGAGTCGCCCAAGTCGCTTCAGAACGATCGCTTTCACAATCAGCAATAAAGAAAAACGTTCGTTACCAAAAATCAGTGAGTTGCTTAATTCAAATCCCTTACCACATCACGCGGAGTACCTTACGGATCACACAAATAACTTTGTAGACGCGCGCGTTGCCCACACAGACAGGGCGCCGCCAGCCACCTAGCGGCGAAAAATGGAAAGCGGCATAGGTCATGATTATGAAGAAGAAACTCAGTAACTTTTCGCTACAGAAGGAATATTTCAAAGATTTATATCTCCTGAACTAATGGACCGATTGCATTGCGCCTTGGGTCATACAAATCAGAAAAAATCACAAAAAAAATATACACCTGTAAAGACTTACTTCGTGCAGCAAATCTCTGAGAAATTCCAGAAACAATTTCGGAGACAATTTTTCGCACGGGCTAAATCGTTATGGCTCGAGATAATAGAGCCTCGGGAGTCTCGCTAGGCCGTTCGGCTACGCCTTCACTACTTGGCGCGGAGACTCTACCGAGTATCCTGATATGTGCACACTGCAAAACTACAATTGACTGTAGATTCGATTTTAGAATCCACCGATTCTCTAGGAAGAAAAGTATTCAATCATTGATATCCCCTGAAGTAATGATTCGATTCGGATGCTCTGTAGATCATAGGAATCAGAGAGAAATACTGAATGTTATTAATAGTATTTTCAGAAGTCAGAAATCCCCAGTTCGTAACGAGACAGAGACTAGAATGGAACATCAGATTGCATCGGATTGCTCACCGTCTTTCACCTTTCTTTTCGGTCTGTCCATTATTACCTGACCATAAACTGATCCTATTAAGGGTACCGCCGCTTTCCCAAGTTCGCCTGTCGTGTCGACTATCCAGAAAAGCGGAGAAACTTCGACCGAGCCTCCTCTCTGAATCTCAATCCCTCTGGGTGTTTAACTGGACGCCAAGCCCCGAAATCGAAACCAATATTTATTCTAATACGCACCCCAGAGGAGATGTGAAACTCGAGCGAGAGTGAAAGCTCGGTGATAAACGCGAATGTTGACCCGGCTGGCCAGATGTAATAGGAAAGGGGCGGGGAACAAGGGAGGCCAGGGACGACAGACTTGGTAGACAAATAGCAGAAAGAATAATTAGAGATACGATTTCTCTGCCGACGTTGGTACAAACTAACTAACCCAAATCAAATCGAGCTAACGCGCGCTCGATCCTAGGCCACGAAGACCCCTGTACAGTCTAACCCCGCGGTAGGGAAACGCGTCGTGTGATCGATAGCTGGTCGGTCAAATCCGAAACTGCTTAGAAATCTCCAGCCGAAAATAGGCGAATGCTGTACATCAAAAGGTGATTGCAACTCGCCTAACGGCGCCGTTTCTATTGATTCAAAGTTCAAAAAAATTCAAAGCTGCATTATGTTGAATAATCATCTTTTGTGTTAACCATTGGAGCCCTGGTGAACTAGCTCACCATTCGCTTCTACCATAACCCCTCCTGTCATCTAGCGCCTAACTCATAGTGTCCCAACCTCACCCGGTGATCGAATCGATACAGATCGATTTGTGGTTTGCCGAGGGGTGCGCCAAGTGCACACCCTGGTGACCATCTCAAGAACTGCTCTATCAGTTCGCCATCTCTCAGGCGCTGAGCTCTCTCTCGCCTCGGAGACGTCGAACAGTAAGCAGCTCAGATCTACCCACCTGTCCTGATTACCTTAAATTCCTAGCCGAATGGCACACGTGGGTCATTCTCGTGATCCATTTTGTCCCAAAGTCTACTCATCAGATGGGTTTCATACATAAGGATTTGCAGCCAGGCCCCAGATGTGGCCTTAAGTGCATCAACGGCGCAAATCATTGCTCATGTAGGCGCTAACCTCTCCTACAATTCCTATGATCTTCTCTCTAGACCTTAATCATTGTGTATGCCAAGTTCCCTTCAGGAACTTTCTGCACACCACCAGACACACATTGTCCAGCTCTACCCAACTTATCATATGACCATGCTCTTTGTATCAGTTGTACTGTTGACTCATCTTTCGATCACATAGATCGATGGGTGACTGTAAATACTCATTGTACATAAGTGTATATAGCACACGGCAACGAATGTCACCGGACATTCTCAAAGTTAATAAACCAGAACAATTATTTATTTTTTCCAAACTACAGTCCACTACTATTTCTTGACCAGCTCCACCTCACTCATCCTTTATTAGACACTAACGAAGTGTCCTCTCCTAGCGAGCATAAGACCGGAAGGTTGATCATAAGCGCCGTTAGGGAATATAAAAACGTAGCCTCCAGGCAAGGTCGACAGTTAAGCCAATTTAAAACCTTTGTTCGCTCCTAATGCTATTTGATTTTCGCGTGAGCCGTTTAGGCCCCATAGACCAGGGACGTCGCTTCGCCACCTGCATCCTGGCACCTATCTTAAGTTTCCTCACCAGCAGCCACGAGACTTCGGCTCGACGTGGAGACTTCATTGCGGATGGTAGCAGCCTACGAAGGATTTCCCATGCAGTTTTGGCCACACCGCGGGAAATCTGGGCGGTTGGGAAGGCACATCCAGGCGGAAGGATTCATCGGCAGCGGCCGCTAGGATCTTCCGATAGCGCAGGGGCACGGCCCTGTTGCAGAGGCTCTCCGAGCCTTGGAGCCCGGACTGCGTTTGGTGACAATATCGGCCACGTCAGGGGTGCAGGGGGAAATTAGAATTAGTCTATTAAAGTCCCGCGCGCGGAAGGAGCGAACACTCGTTGTGTAGATTTTGACAGTGTAGTTCCGTGATCAGTAGTGTTCCGCCAGACACCACTCCTCAAAATCATTTGGTAAACGATCCACTTTTGGGACCAATATATTTCGTTTCAACGTTTGGCCGGTCAGGGGATTGTCCTGACCGAGTCTTGTTCACGTCTCGTCCTCGTGCTTCCATAGTAGAAAACACGCTGCAGAGATTCCGCGAGAATCAGGTCGACCTTCCTGGAGGACTCCCGTCTTCACGACGAGTCATTCCGTCCACTAGCTTAAGTTTCGCGTCGCGAGGTTCCCTTTGAAGTTCTTACCTGTTAGTTCCGGCCATCGCAGGCCATAGAATTCTTTTCCGATCTGCTCCTCACGGGCGCCGTGTAACTCCCGTGAGCGAAGTCCGTTTTCCCGCCGTTATCTAGTCTCATCTGGTAATTGTAACATCGTAGACCTAGCAATAAACCTCGGGTGCATTATAAATTTTCCTGTCTTGGTTGCGTCTCCTGCCGAATCCACCGCTCTCCTCTATTCCGGCCTCTGAGCTGCCGCGGTAGTGAATCCGACTGCGAATCCCCGGAAGTTGTCCGGCTAATAGCCAGTTCACTTAGCGTTACGTGGTACCGCGGGGTACCTGGCGCCCATCTTTTTAAGACTTCCGAATTCGTAGTCGAGGGTTAGGGTTTAGTGCGCGTTCCGCCCTTCGGGCGATTCAATTCTGGCGTCTCGAAAGAGCGCTCTCAATCTAGGTATCGTTTTGTAAATTCCGTCATCGCTAATAGTAATATTTCACATTTTCCTGGGTAACTGGCTGCGGGTAGTTCTATCCCCGAGCAGCCCCAGAAAAATTCCTCACAACACATTAGAATTTTTGTATCCCCTCGGCATGCAGATTAACTCCCTTCAACAGCAGACACATAAACAGTTTCACCCTGTATATATTTTTTTTAATGTTTGTCCGGCGAGATCTTGGAGATGGATGGACCGATCGGGATGAAATGAAATGATCGGGGTCCCACTATACATTTCTTCCAAATTGTTTAACGCTAACCATTGTTATTGCATAAAAACCGAATTTTTCGCTGTTTTTACGTTTGTACTACAATTTCGTAGTTGATGGTGCGCTCCTTCTCGGTGCCTCGGTGGTCGCCTTTGCTTGGTCAAAGGTTCTCGAATCAGCACTGTTAAAGCTCCCCATACGATAGGTAAACTCTCTGACGTCTCTGTGATGATATCAGGACAAAACGAATTTTATTCAAAATCTGTGATAACGTGATAACGATCAGTACAAATGTAATACAAAAGAAAAATATTTTTAAAAAAATGTGACCGACTTCGAAAACTGACAAAGTTCCGGAGAGCTGAAAACTAAAAGAGCTAAAAATCAAAAAACAAGCAGCACAAAAACTGCCCTGAAAAGTAAAAGATAATTTGTTGTTGTCATGGATACAGAAATTTGTAGTCATAACATGCGATTTTGGCAACCTTCTCTCATTAAGCCTAAATATTCTGCAACTTTTCGGAGGCGTATTCCGAAAACGTATTCGTTCAATAAAACCGTCAATCGACACCCCATTTAAATCTTGTTCTGGTCCTACAAGTCTCTTCCAACGAGTTACTCTATACCTCTTTATCAGTCCGTTTGGTTACACCGTATCAATCACTTTGAGTTTTGGGTATATTCGCAGTTTCGATCTTTTAAGCGCCACAAGCCCGATTTTCTCCGATCCTACTACCCGCTTTGTGCAGTCGCCACAAAACAATAGAACATGGCGTAGAATGGGAAAAAATGATGACACGTATTTGGCAAAAAAGTGAAAAACACAGCGGTAGCTGTATTAATCCGTAACGAAAAGAATAAAGTCGACGAATACCTGGTATAATTACGTATTTGTAATCAAATGAAGTTTTTAACGTGCAAAATCGATCTCGTCATATGTACCCCATGTTTCAGAACGACTGGCTTGCCGCTAAAAATGTTAATGATAAAGTCATACAATATTCGTGTTACTCTGGTTCCATAGTTGACGTTCAATGGACTTAAGCTTAACTTTTCTGTACTTTATATTATTATCCTATAATTGCCACAATTCTTTGCATTTTTGATATCAAAAATATTTTTGAAATATATATGGTATAAAATTGCGGGTAGCTGCCATGCCGTGGCGCTTACTCTCTCCCCTTACTATTCTAGAACGACTATCATCCATGGAGAAAAACAACGAGGGATCTCTCCCTAGCATCGGAGATCCTGGGAGTCTGTTAATGAAAGCAACAGTCAGGGCTCATTCCTGTTTCTGTTGTCAACATAGCCACTTATATCAGACCAAGGAATATTTAACTCATAGCTTAGTTAATCACATTTATAAATCAGCATACTTTAAATACGGATTAATGCGTATTAATTTTGTGATATAGGATAAGTAACGGGATAACTCTTAAGATATGATACTTTTTGAAACAAGTTAATGGACTAATATGTACACTACGCGCACGCAATTTGTATGGAATATTTAGGAGAACTATGTTCTATGCAGTATTTGCATAAACATCATCCGTTTGATGATTAATTTCCATTAATTCAACTTATTTGTACAGCTTAAGTATTACTCGGACTTTGTGATAGAGAAACTAAGAATAAAACCAATTCATTTTATCACATTCGGCGAATTTACTTCGAGCAATGTATTCATTGGCATGACAATTTTCAGACGCGTTATGAGAGGTACATTTCTATATTTCTAGAATATATTTGTTTTTGTAAAGGGTATTGTAATATGTAGGATGTACAATCGAACACGAAGAGTAGTGCTTCATAGGAATGGTACAAAAGACAGGTTCTTAAAAGGAATCCGCTTTGGTTAATAAAACTGTTTTTTATGAATATAGCAAAGATAAATGCATCATCAGTTGCCTCCTATGGGATAGCATTTGCAGATTTGTTCATTCCTTTCAACTTACTCCTTTCTAATAAATGTTCGGCCCCTGGAAACAACATTATTTTCACAATATAACCAAAGAAACCCTTAAATTTAAAAAGCACAATTTGGGTTGCTTCCAAAGTACGAGGGCAATTCAATAATTATCCGCAATCACACTGTAAACTATATCCAGCAAAAAATAGAAAGCTTAGAATAATATTATTTTTCAACATCGTCTCCTTGCATTTTGTCGCACTTACTAGATTTCTTATACGGATGAGCCAGAAAGTATAGAACGTTGATTCGCAAAAGAACGCAATAACAGAATGCTGGGTTGATTCATTTCGAACCAAATACAGAAAGAAGCGAAATTTTACATAACCGAAATTTTTTTCTTTTTCAAGGATATAAAAAAACTTGCGCAAAAATGCAATAAGTACCCTGAAAAGCAAGGGGACTGCATTGCAAAATGGTATTATTGTCGGTACTCTATATTATTTAAACTTAAATTTATATATAATTATCAGTGTGGATAATTATTGATTCACCCTCATAAGGAATATATATTTATATAAAGTCAAATATATTACGTGATTGTTTTCTTCTCCGTGATCTTTGAATGAGACCTTGCACGGTTCAACACTTTCAGGAAGTCAGTCGTCTTAGTACGCATTCTTGAATGAATGTAAACTTTACTACATTTAATATGATAATGCAAGTAGTTCCTGAACATATGTATCAGATCAATGGTATTGTCCCGTGCATCTCTATTTGTGTGACGAGGAAATAAAACTGCAAATAAATGCAAAAAAATTCATGTTATTACATGCTCTTATGTTAAGTCACATTTTCTGCCACGCTGCTGTTGCTGTTGGGAGATCAGAACATAGTAGAGAAACAGTCAGCTACTCTATTGGCTCCCCACTCAAGATTTTATTTTCGTGGACCCACTAAACAGAGGCGACCAGTCGATAGCGGGACATTCAACTCAAAATTCAGAGACAACCGTTGTTTATAACTTAGTATAGTATCTGAAGCAAATGAATAAGTTGTATGAATAAACCAGAATAGTTCAAATGACGTAGAAGGAAGAACTAATAAAGTCTTAACTCTTAACCAACACAAAATATAATACCAAAATGATTTTTTATGAATATGCTTCTGTATTGCAAGTGCGTACTAAAAATGTTAGAAAGTGTGAAATAGGTATAGGAATATGTATATAAAACGGGTAATGTGAAGGTTGTGCATAGCGTGTACCTCTTTCGGGGAAAACCCAGCGTGTCATCAACCCACCAAATTTGGCTACAATGACAGCGCTGACCTGACAGCGAGCTGTCTCCGAGAATGCCATTCTTGGACTGACTTCAACCTTGAAACATTTTGTACTTCGGTACTTTAAAACTCAGAATTATTAATCCTGGGATTTCTGAATCTTTACGTGTTCCCGATTATTTCAAACACCCACACTTCCAGATTTGCGATACTCTTACAAAAATAAGATACTGAAATATATAAAATGAGAAAATCTCCCCAAAAACACTAGAATGTAAAAAAATGTAAAGGAATCTTAACCGAGTTGTGCATGAACTGAGTGCGTAACTACAGAGATCTAAAAATACTTCGAAAGACATTAGAATTTGAAAATCATAGAAAATATGTATATGCAGTCTTAGACACCACACTAACCAATGCCAAAGATTGGGAAAGGCATAGGAAAAGGAGGAGGTACTCAATTCGACCTCTATTTTATTGTTTTAAATGTTTGTCCGGCGAGATCTCTGAGATGGATGGACCGTTCGGGATGAGACCTTGCCTATCTCACAGAGGATGTTCCCAGAATGGTTTGGTTCTAAATTTTTCCAAAATTCTTTAAGATTAACAACTGTTACTGCATAAAACCGAACTTTCGATTGTCCGACGATAGCTTTAGGACGGCTCGTTTGATCGGCATGAAACTTTTACTAACTTATAGGTATGTAATTTATAGTACTCCCTCTTGCATAAATTTCGCAATGCGCAAGCTTTTCTTTCTTCAACAAATTCGGCTACATTTATTCGTCTATAACTGGCACACCAGTGCATCGATGAAATTCAAGATGAAATCGACGGTGAACCGTCGTTCTATTGATTTCCTATACTAAAATGATTAAATAAAAAAAGTATTTAAAAAAAATGTGACCGACTTAAAAAACTGACAGCGTCCCAGACTTATATTTGCCTATCAGGAGACTCGGTAGAGTCTCCCGCCAAGTAGTAGTTATATATATACAGCGCGCGACTACCGAGGATACTTATCCCGAAGTGTAGCGGTTGTCGTCTGCTGTAAAACTTTCACCTCGATTTATGAAAAAGTTACAGCTCCAAAAATTTATTTCTAAATTTTGTATTTTTTCGCTGATTTTTCTGAATCCAATGAGCCAAGAATCAAGCGAATCGGTTCAGTCGTTCAAGAGATATGGATTTCTCCTGCTTATTCTTCTCGTGAAAACGGCAAGGCAAATTAAGATTCATCAGGGGAACTAATTCCTAAAAATGTGGCTTTCACTTTTCTCATACGAGATGGCATCATTGTAAAATGCTACGTGCTGCGGAGATAATATGGCTGTATCGCGTTTACATTACCGACATCTTGGTTAAGCCGGTTATGCCATGGCTGGTTATGTGACACAATCCAATTTTATTATTTTATTTTATTCGAGATTCCATGCTTTTATTTAGTTAATAAAAGAGTATAGTGTCCTTGCCCCTGTCCCTGTAATCTTGTCATTATTAAGAATTATGAAGTGTTAAATGTGTTTGGTGAACGAGTGCTGATTACCAATAGTTAAAATTATTAAGAGTGTAGTATATTTATCTTTAAAGCAATATTAGCAATTATTTATTTACAGTTCAAGGGAATGCTCGGTATTAGTAATCAGTATTTGCTCAAACTAATTTCAGCACTTTTGGTTTGCGCTCCGTCAGCTAGGCATTTGACAGTCCGGAATAATTTGTAAAGTGTTAAGTCCAATCATTTAAAATTTCAATACATTCTAGCTATTGGGAATCTCCCTTTTGTTACTCTGAATCATTATTTGATTTAACGCTTTATAATTATAATATATAAACCAAGCAAAATGTTCATACGCAGTCTAATTTAGTTGTATCATGACTGTCAAGTTCATCGCTCAAGGAACACTTCAGCTAAAGAATAAAATGAATTAAGCAAGCGATAATTATCAATCATTTGTCATTTAGCATCATACTAGCTATTGATAATCAGTACTTATTTAGTAAATTTCATTACTTTAGATTGTGCACTACTTAAGCTACGCATTTGGCAGTCAAGGTACACCAATGTCAGAGTGTGTATGAGGGTATAGCTTATCTAATCTGTAATTTAAATGCATCCTAGCTATTGGTAATCAATAAATAGGTGCTGATTATTACCACCAGCTATCATGCTTCTAACTTTCAACAGACTAAAGGTAAACTTTTAAATTATATTAGACATGTTGTAAATCTCATACTGTTTGAATTTGGAATATTGAATTTGTCAGGTGCAAGCTATATTATGTAGGGACACACTCAGCTCAATTTCTTAGATCTCCTCCTATGTGCATGATTAAGTTATAAATACATTGTAACATTAAAGTTACATTATAACATAAACATGCACATAGGTGATGGTGCATATTTGAACAGAAATGGCACTTAACATTTTACTAAAATTTTACTTTTAAATTTATTAATTAAACCATTGATAAATACTTAGTATTTTTATTGTCTTTATTGTTAAGCATTAACTAACAAAAAGGCATGAAATCCGTCGAAAAACATTAAAATGTAAGAAAATGCGCCAAGTAGCAGTTGGATTTCCCCACAAAAATATAACACATATAATACCGATTAACAATACAAAAAATCTTGGCGTGTGCGCGCTTCATTCGAGGCACTTGCTCCGGTAATATTACTAAAAAAACTTTTAAAGAAACATATACGCGATGAACTGAGAACCTCCTTCTTATCAATATGTAAACTGCTTGGCACCCAGAATCTACCGATTCTTTTGATAAACGCAGTACAACCTTGAGCCAAATTAGACATTTTGTTCACTATATATACGGCAGATGCAATAATTGAAACGTTACTAAGTTTCAAGAAATTTAAGTATATGAGCACAACAGATAAGTAGATGAGTAATTCTTAATAGAAATTAAATATTTATAATTAATAACTGCGTTGACTCTATGCTGTTGGCCGTGGGAAAGACGGCGCTTAGCGTCATGTATCCGTTACGGTATCTGGTACCTGGTTGATACTAACTAGCTGACGTTCTGAGGCATTCGGATGCCAAACCCCCGTCCAAACGCAGACAGGGCACCGCCAGCCACCTAGCGGCGAAAAATGGAAAGCGTCATTCTAGGTCTTGATTATGAAGAAGAAGAAGAAGAAAGAAAAAGAAGAAACTCAGTAACTTTTCGCTACAGAAGGAATATTTAAAAGATCTATATCTCCCGAACTAATGGACCGATTCCATTGCGCCTTAGGACATACAATTCAGAAAAAATCATAGAAAATATAAATCTAAAAAGAATTACGTCATGCAGCAAATCTCTGAAAAATTCCAGAAACTAATTCGGAGACCATTTTTCGCACGGGTTAAATCGTTATGATTTGGGATAATAGAGCCTCGGGAGTCTCGCTGGACCGGTCGGCTACGCCTTCACTACTCGACGCGGAGACTCTACCGAGTCTCTTGATAGATAGGGTGACGCACAGATACACGAGAGCCGTGGGTGGGAGTGTGTGCGTCTCCTACATACGGGTGCATTGGTAAACAAGTGATCGTCATACAAAGAAGGTACATTACAAGTGGCGACGAGTAAAAAGGACAGTGCAGAATATTCGGAAAATGGGACATTCGGGATTCCGCGTTCTCTGCTTGGCGTAAGCAACATTGCAGGAAGGTAGCAGTTACTGAATCCGTTATATCTCCTTCTAAAGCAGCAAAGTGAGTATACATTAAGGAAAGGGATGGAAAATATAGTAACCTATTGGATGGGAGGGTTTTGATAAATAAACTATCTCAATTCAATTGGAAACGTATGGTAGAGAAACTGCCTCCATTAAATTGGAAATATTTTGATAAACCGGCTGACATTAAATTGGCGTCGGTAGGAATCAAAAAGGTGGGGTTTCTTTTCAGAGTTGTTGTAAAAAAATCTAATTAAAGGAAAAGCAAAACGTCAACCGGCGCTAGAAAAATTCGACTTGGAGGGAAACAGCGCCTCTGTATGCCTAAGATGTAAGAAATAGAAAAGATCCTGTTGGAGTTCCCGATATGAAAGGGTGTAAGTCTTTCTGGAGACACCGGTATTTGTTTCGGGATGAAACCAATTTATTGACAAATCAGAAGGAGGGAGGCAACTCGTGGCCGCCCTTCTTGTAATGTGGATACACGAAAGGAAACAAGTGCGAAAATGTAACCAAAAACTGATGACAATATTCATCAGCGTTGGAATCGATCTAATAGTGGACACTAAGTCCCAGTGCGAATAGCCGCCTGAGAGCTTAGAATGGTGCACGTTCTTAAAGTTCTCAAACCACGAAAAAAAGAATGAGAGACGCGAAGAGGATCTTCAATCCAACAAGAATAAGTTGGCTCTAACATAAAATTAAGTGCGGTATAATATATAGAGTTTTGGAATGAGACGAAAAATGAGAAAGTAACGCTGATTGGCTGATGGTGAGGAGTGAGGGAAGAAATGAGCCAGGAATAGGAAGTAGGAAAATGAGGAAGTGGCACCAAGATTCTCGGCACCCTTGAAGGGGGCAGAAGGATTTTTCCCGCGCCCGGGAAGGGGTCTCCAGCGAAGAGGTCATCGAGGGAGATGACCTCTTCGAGGAGACGTGAGGCAGGCGACCCCGAGGCAGCCGGCTGCCGAAGAGGACGACCTCCCTTGCCGTCTCTTCGAAGCGGGGTTGGCGCCCTGGGGCATACGGCTCTGGCGTCGTTCGTCCGAGGGCACTGTGAGTCCCTGAGCGCGCGGTAGGACCCGGCGACCAATAAGCGATCGATTTCGGGGAGAAAGACGGCTAGGCGAACGTTAGGGCAAAGCGCGTAGAATTTGGCACTCTTGTGCTGACGATTCTAACGAGCGGACGTGCGATTCCGAACGACTAACGAGCGAGCGACTGGCGACGAATAACGAAAGGACTAGCAAGATCGAATAGAGTAGAGGAAGGAAGGAAGCAAGGAAGGAAGGAAGACACTTTTCCAATTAATCCGCCGCCACCGATCTATTAACTAGCGGTAAGCGAACAACCTTCCAAGCTAGCCTTTGTAAGGGACCACTTTCTTTGGTGGATCCCAGCTAGCCGCGTCGTTGTCTCTCAGCCCTTCTGGCTTTCGATCTATCAATTGTAAGTTTCTGTTCTCGCTTTCGCGACTTGATCTCCCTTTTGGTGTTCGATCCTTTGCTTTTCTAAATGAGATATATTGTAGACTGAGATCTTCCTGCAGGCTGATAGCGTCAGCCAAGAGTCACTTCATAGAGTTCAGATTTTGCGGATTCTGTTAAATTACTAACGCCGGTCAACTGCGTCGAGCTATCGATCATTACTGAGGTGACTGATGAACACCTCGAGCGAAGACCATTCTCTCTGCTTCATTGTCGGAATAAAACATTAACTAGCTCAATCCTGGCTTGTTCACTCGTGTCGAACCCACGTGCTCTCCTTGTTGTCTGATCTAGCCGAAGCAATCTTGTCAGCCGCCTCGAGAGATTCTCTGTTGCCGTTCCTTAGCGCCTTATTTTCGAGTGGCTGTTCGAGGCATATTGTGTTAAAGTTTTGAGTGGCTGTTCGATGCCTAAAATATCTATTTGAGTGGCATCTCTGATGCCTGACGCCCATTCCGGATTTGCTAAGGAATCGTAGGCTTCGAATCTCCTGAGCCGAAGTGTCGGGAAAATTATCGTTGAGGAAGTAATCTAAGAGTTGGGAAATTCAGTTTCCCCCTATGGAAATTTGGTAGTCCAATAAAAGTCTAGTTGATTAGGAAACAAATACTAATTTTCGTTTAGTTCATTTATTCTCGAGCCTTGCTTTCGAGCGAGACTCGAGAATATTTCATTATTTTCCTGATAGTACATATTGATAGACTTGTGAGGGGGTATATATTCGCCTTTCGTAGACAAAGGGTTAAAAATCTACTTGAAAGCAAGGGAAACAACGTGGTCAATAAAGAAAAAGGCGACATTGTTGCTGTTTGGCAGACCAGGACTTCAAGAGATATTCTATAAAACAATCTGCCGGGTGCTGATGTCGCAGCTACTGTGGGAGCAGACGTCTTCGAAGTAGTGGTGATAAAACTAAATTATTATTTCCTGCCAAAACAAAGCTAAGTCTATGAGAGGCACGTGTTTCGGCTCTTAAAGCAGTAAGAAGGAGAAAACTTCGAAAAATGTCTAGTAAAACTGAGAAACCAAGCTGAAAAATGCGGATTTGACAAATCTGACGATCATCTGATCCATCAAATAACGGAAAAATGCACTTCTGTAGAATTAAGAAAGAAAATTTTGACAATAGGGGACAGCGTTACATTAGATAGAATAATTACAGAAGCTAATACATTAGAGGTTGTAAATCATCAATTGAGAATTGACGACTATGAACACAAAATCAAGAATCAAGACGTAAATGTAATACTAAACAAGAATGGCAAGCAAGATTACGACTTCTGGCATGCCGCGATTTGAATAGTATTTTTATAGGAAACCGTTGCGTGGATTACAAAAAAACAATGAAAAATTCCGGGACCCGCCGTTTACGGGGATGAATGGGTTCAATCTCTATCTCTTTTCTTCTTTTCTACATATATCAGGTGATTCGGTAGACTCTCGCGCAAAGTAGTAGTTCTATATGTATATACGGCGCGTGACGACCGAGGATACTTATCCCGAAGTGTAGCGGTTGTCATTTGCTATAAAACTTTCACCTCGATTTATGAAAAAGTTACAGCTCCAAGGATTTATATGTGAATGTTGTATTTCTTTGTTGATTTTTCTGCATGCAATGAGCCAAGAATCAAGTGAATGGGTTCAGTCGTTCAAGAGATATGAATTTCTCCTGCTTATTTCTCCTACTTGGCATTTTTTTTTATTTTAATGTTTTTGGGGGGTATTATATAAATCTGTAGGCATTTTCTACATGTTTGTTTGTTGCAACTTGGCGCGAAAATTACTGAATTGATTTCAATGGAATTTGCACTGTTCGAAAACTGTTAGAAATGTGTATGGCTTCACCATCTCATTGGCACATTTGTCTTGGCTGTGTGTGCGCGAAGGAGTGATGGCGTGAGAGTCTTCTGTTGTTACCGGTGTGCGTTACCGGCCGGTAATCAGAGACATGTGATCACAACCACCAGTGAATAGTTCTCGTTTGGGCATTTAGTCTTATAAGCTCCTTATATGTAATAATAATAATATAAAGAACATAGAAAAACTAACAAAAACAAAAGGTCCTGCGAGTAAACTGATGGGTGTATTATAATGCTATCACATCAGAAAGCGGGGAATTGGGGACAAATAAAATAATTAATTTTGTTGTTGTTATTACATTCGTCTGGGGTCATCGAGTAGCATTCTCCCCGAGCCTGCCATGCGGGCGAGTGAAACTCATGCTAGATAGTCTGTACTATACTACTACGCTTCATAAACTTTACCAGTGCTCCACTAAGCTTTTTGGACACGATAGGTCATGTTCTTTGTTTTCACGTGCTGAATACGATAATCATACGCGTTTTTGGCAGCTTTAAAAATCTGAGGTTGTTATATATATGGTGTTATATGAGGTTGATTTTATGCAACGTATGATGCGAATATTCACTTTTCGAGGCCTGCGTATTGTGCAGAAAGTGACTGATTCTCATTTACACAGACGTGTTTATTTACATCATTCGCTTTAGCGTATGCGTCATCGACAGGAGAACTCGTGTTGTTATTGTACTCGCATTCGGCTCGTGCAAGAACTTCTACACTCGTCCTCCTGTCAGTACCGCTACGGCTTCGATACATGCAGCAATTTGTATCAGAATCTACTATTTTCAAGAAGACTACGATTTGTAGGACACCTCAATTTGAATGTCATTTCTAAAGGAAAAAGTGGCAAGGGTTACGAGAAACATACTTTTACGAGACACAGGGGACATTACACGGCTAATAAAACAATTACGCAAGGTCGATATTACCAATAATTCGATGGTAAAAAGCTGATTCCCCGTTTACTACATTACCCTGTATATCGAAACGCCGAATACAGGGAAAATGTCGGAACATTCTTTTTTGTACCCAAAATTGAAAAATGTTGCGATCTTTCATTCTTTCCAAAAATTAATGGAAATTGAGGAAAATGCAATTTCTTTCTTTAAAGATGTGTGTAGAATACCGAATAAATTATCAACTCCACCAAAATGCTGTGACATGTCAATGAAAATAGAAACTAATAGAGGCAAATTAGAATGGGTTTCGCGATGTTCAACGAAATAAAAACGAAAAAGAGGTTCCAAATGCCAAATGGTCTTATTAATGCGTTTATGCGACTCTGGGTTTGCCCGTAATCAAGGCGTTGGAGATCGGGTAGAGACATAACTCAGTAATAGTTCTACGAATATCAACACGGGAACGGATCTAGGGTATTACATAGAAAGCGCAACGCTGTGTTATAGGAACGATGATCCGAAACTGCAAGCACGTAGAGTTCTCACGCACCACTGTTTAACCATAAGGCATTTATATAACCTAAATAGTAACTATGAATTGGTAACCAAGTACAGTGCAATAATCGTGTTGCCTGGACGTACCGACGGAAACGGGAATGTGAACAAGTGTGCCCGTGGGATGCTGAGCACCCTGCTCGCACAGGAGGGAAGTTCGAAAAATGTACAAAGTTTGTAGGATTGAAAGAGGCTGAATCAGGAGACTCGGTAGAGTCTCGCGCCAAGTAGTAGTTTGTATATATCCAGTGCACGACTATCGAGGATACTTATCCCGAAGTGTAGCGGTTGGCGTCTGCTGTAAAACTTTCACCTCGATTTATGAAAAAGTTACAGCTTCAAGAATTTATTTCTGAATTTTGTATTTTTTCACTGATTTTTCTGAATCCAATGAGCCAAGAATCAAGCGAATCGGTTCAGTTGTTCAAGAGATATGGATTTCACCTGCTTATTTTACTCGCGGAAAAGGCAAACGCGGATTAAGATTCTTTGTTGACTATTCCTAAAAATGTAACTTTCACTTTTCGCATACGAGATGGCATCATTGTGAAATGCTGCGTGCAGCGGAGATAATATGGCTATGTCGTGCTTACATTACCGACACATTGGTCAAGCCGGCTATGTCATGGCAGGTCATTTGTAATAACGGTTATGTGACACAGTCCGACTTTATTCTTTCATTTCAGATTCTATGCTTTATTTTTAGTTAATTAATAAAAAAGCATACTGTCCTTGCCCCTGTCCCTGTGATCTTGTGACTATTGAGAATTATGAAATGTCAAAAGTGTTAAGTGCGTAATTCACAAATCACTGTTCACTGTATTTGGTAAACGAGTGCTCATTATCAATAGCTAAAATTCTCAAGTGTCTAGCATATGAATCTTTTAACTAATAATTAGTTAGCAATTATTTACAATTTAAATGCTAGCTATTGGTAATCAGTAGTTGCTTACGTAGACTAATTTCTGCACTTTAGGTTTGCACTCTGTCAGCTAGGCACTTGATAGTCAGGATACATAAAAAAACTAGACTGAGAATGAGAAGGCTTGCATATATAGCTTATCAAATATAACTTGTAAAGTATTAAGTCAAATCATTTAGAATTTCAATAGATTTTGGCTATTGATAATCTCTCCTTCGCTAATCTGAATCATTGTTTGATTTAACGTTTTAGTGTTATAATATTAACCAAGCGATATGCTCATACGCAGCCTAATTTAATGTAATTGTATCAAGACTGTCAAGTTTGTTACTCAAGACACGCTTCAGCTAAAGAGCTAAAATGATTAAGTGATTGTTGTGCTACGCACTGAACAATTTTCAGACCTTTAAATCAAACTAATTTCAGCACTTTAGGTTTGCGCTCCATCAGCTAGGCACTTGACAGTCAAGAATAACTTGTAAAGTATTAAATCAAATTATTTCCAATTTCATTACATTCTATCTATTAGGAATCTCTCTTTTGCCAATCTGAATCATTGTTTGATTTAATGCTTTTCAATTATAATATATAAACCAAGCAAAATGCTCATACACAGTCTAATTTGTATCTTGGCTGTCAAGTTCATTGTTCAAAGAACGCTTCAGCTAAAAAAACTAAAATGATGTAAGCAAGTACTAATTACCAATCACATGTCATTTAGGGATATAATAGCTATTGTTAATCAGTACTTGTTTAGAAAATTTCATTACTTTAGATTGTGTGCTCCATGACCTATGCATTTGGTACTGAAGATATACCAAAGTTAAAGCGTGTATGAGGGTGTAGCTTATTTAATCTGCAATTTAAATACATCCTAGCTATTGGGAATTAGTAAACAGGTGCTAATTATTACCAATTACTAGCATGCTTCTAACTTCCACCAGACTAAAGTTAAAATTTTAAATTATATTAGGCAAGTTGTAAATCTCATACTGTTTAACTTTGGAATATTGAATTTGTTAAGTGCAAGCTATATATTATGTAGGGAATCTATATTCTCACATTCAGCTCAATTTGTTAGATCTCCACCTATGTGCATGATTAAGTTATAAATACATTGTAACATTAAAGTTACATTATAACATAAACATGCATATAGGTGATGGTGCATATTTGAACAGAAATGGCACTTGACATTTTAATAAAATTCTACTTTTAAATTTATTAATTAAACCATTGATAAATAATTAGAAATTTGATTGTCTTTATTGTTAAGTATTAACTAACAAAACGGCATGAAATCCGTCCAAAAGCATTAAACTGTAAAAAAATGCGCCAAGTAGCAGTTTGATTTTCCCACAAAATTGAAACATTAATAAATAAATAGAAATTTTATTGTCTTTATTGTAAAGCATTAACTAACAAAAAGACATGAAATCCGTCCAAAAACATTAAAATGTAAGAAAATGCGCCAAGTAGCAGTTGGATTTCCCCACGAAATTGAAACATTGATAAATAAATAGAAATTTTATTGTCTTTATTGTAAAGCATTAACTAACAAAAAGACATGAAATCCGTCCAGAAACATTAAACTGTAAAAAAATGCGCCAAGTAGCAGTTTGATTTTCCCCAAAATTGAAACTTGGCGTGTTTTTTTTATTGTTAATCGCTAATTTATTGTTAATTTATTATTAATTGCTAATGCGAATTAAATCGAGGTATCTTTCAATGAAAACTTGGCTTTGTTGTATGATATCTATTATCTTTTTTGTTATATTTCAATTTTGGGGAAAATCAAACTGCTACTTGGCGCATTTTTTTACAGTTTAATGTTTTTGGACGGATAAAAAAATATATTGATCGCCATACTTATCGAATATGCGCAGACAGCGCAAAACAGTATACCGGCGTTGAAAAGTTATTTAAGACTAATCCAATTCACACGAGAAATATGTCGATCCAACTAACCCTTCCAATGCGTTCAATTTTCTTGAGAATCAAAATGAACTACTCAAAAAAGCAATTTGTTGTATGCTATCAGCAAAATTTCTTCACCGATATACGGCACTTTTTTATAGATATAATTTTTTGGAAAAAGAATATAAAAATGGCGAAGGTTTTCAAATTATGCAATTTCTTAACAACATTAAAAAAGTTTGCCCTGGATATATTAACGTAGAATTAACATAAAAATTACAATTATTAGACATAGATCCACCAACTTTGGACTCGGACAATATTAATAACGAACTCGTCCCGGTACAAGAAAGTCATGAAATGAGTATCATCGAAGAATTGAATTCGGTGTATCAAATGACAAGGATTCAAACAATAATGATGAAGATTGGGCTGAAATGTAATAAATAAAAAATATACAAAAGTTTAAAACAGTGGGTTGGCTCGCTCGCTCGTGACTCTTATAATCACGTCGCTGGTCCTTGGAGGCCTGGCCATCACCCTTGGAAACTCGAGTGTTGTGAACTCTAAGCCCTAACGCCATGCGTGTCAAAATGCGTAATAGTATAGTACAGAATGAACCCCTTCGTTCTTAGTAAACGAAGGATTCTGGAAATGTTTAACTATTTTTTTCGTAATCCTCGCAACTTTTTCCTATAGGAATACTATTCAAATCGTGGCGTGTCGGAAATCGAAGTATCCCCGAATGGTGAAACATCGAAGTCGGGTGGAAGAAGATTCGGGATAAACAGAAAAATGTGGTTAATGTGGAAGTTATAAACACGACTCATGAGATGACAGTTGCCCAGCAAAAGGAAAGCAATGTCATACTTGTGGAAAACTAGGACATTTTCGCTAATCAATCACGGGAGTGACTCACGAAACTGGAAAAGAAACAGGAAATCCCGAGAAGAAAACACGGTAGATTATGTTGAGCAATACGACGTAACAATAGAGTGCGACGTGGGGAGTGTAGAAATAAACATGCTGAGTGATTGAGGATGTAAACTAAATTAGATAACGGATAGGAATTTCTGAAGAATAAACAACTTCACCCGGCAAAAATGTTTCAACTCCGTGGATTCTGTTGAACTTGTGTAATTTGAACTGAAAAAAAGATTCTCCAATTTCAGCCAGTTTTTTGACCAAAAAAATAATTTTAGACAACAATGAGTTAAAGGCTCTAAAAGAAGAAGCTTCAGGCTGTAAAATGAGTACAAGGAAATAGCCGTACGATTTTTTTAAACGAAACTATGCCCCTCCAAATATGTGCAAGTTTTCAGTAAAAAACAGTGATGCATTAAATTTTCGGATAAATGTACTATTGGAAGTTAATTATATTGTGAATAATTATTGCCTCACCCTCGTAATATACTTTTCTAATATAGTACAACGCAAAATATTCTGCACATTGTACACAATAGGCAAGAGAATCACAAATTATGTGTGTTGCTAAATCACAAATTACAGTATCTTACTGTACATACACACATATGTACATAGTAAGATTGCTGTTAAGGAACCGCAATATTGGGTGCTAGTAAAGATAAATTCCAAAAAAAATATAGTTAAATCACCCTTGTATGACGAAGAAACTGTCCTAGCCAGCTGCGCCCATGTAACATTAACAGTAACTGAATTTAAAAAATAAAGGTTATTGTAACTATCATTGCTACATATGTATATCTTCTAATAATGTATAGCTTGACCTCATTGGTTTTTGAAATTTTACAATTACGGGAATACGGCGCAAGACGGGTGAGCGAGGGAATGCAGACCACCGTTCTGTAAAAATAACTATAAGTACTAATTGTACTACTAATCTGTAACGTAAATTGTTACACATGACACTCGCAATTCTGAGAGCGAAAAGGAATGGTGTTACTAAGAGAAACATAGGATTGCAATTAACCATGTCGCGAGATAGAGAAATTTCGAAATTTTACAAAATATTTATGAAACAGTAATTTATTCAAGTCCGTGATTCTGTTGATCTTAATGTTGTTCCATAAGTTTATAGTTTAATATATTTCATTAACCGACTTTGAAGAGGAAGAGGTCCTCAAATCGTCCGGTATATATATATATGTTTTTTATAAACGCTTCAATCAATGGCTATTTAAAAAGTGTGTGTGAAATTCTCTATAGTTATCCTTAGCATTTCCGTCTAGCTCCGCACTCCCTTACTTTCAGAACATTCTGTATAAGTGCAAAATATTGCAATATTCTTATAGCTCATAGCTTGTGTGGATCATAACTCTGTAGAAGAGGGAGAATCGCTTTAAATTTGATTCGGCCATTTTTGGATTTATAATGAGTGGGAATAATAATTCATTAATTTTCAGCATTCTTTTGCTTTGTAGCTAATTTTTTAAAAAGTTTCAGGCAGTAACGTATTGATAGAATTTGTTATTATTTAAAGCTGTCAATAAATTGGAGAATAAACGACACTGTTATAAAACATTTACCATGACACTTACCAAACGTTATATATCCTATACTATCTCCAATCGCTGCTTCAGAGTCTTGTAACTCGAGTGGTGGTTCTCGGTGATTAAATAAAACTTGAGGAGCAGTATGACTCGCCCTGCGACCTTCTTTCAGCTCTTGGAGAAACAGCTTTCCAATGACCATATCATCTTCATCTTTAAATATTGTACTAAAGACTACTGTAACTCTGTCGCTTTTTGCTTCAACATACCTTGAAAATATTTACTCTAATTAGGGTTTCTTTTATTGTGGAACTTGAATATATTATAATGCTAAATACATGCTTACATAGTTTCTCCATCTCTATATTGAATGACAGCTCGCTTTTGCAAATTGATATCGGGAGAGTCGTAATAATCTTCTTGGAAATCAAAGTACTTCTCAAAGACACTGGCAAAGCAATGTCTTTTCAAGAGAGCAACTTTCTTAACTAACAGTTCCCAATCCTCGGGTAAATTTTCTAGATCTATCAATACTGATACATTAAAACCTGCAATTGTTAAAGTTTAACGTTAAACATTTGTTACAGGAAAAATACAATTACCTCATTGATATATACTGCTTACCAGTTTCCGGAGCTATAAGATAAGTACCATATTCACGTTTCAACAATTCGTCAGCACCATGTTCTTGCAATTGCTTATAAAACTTAAGTAAAATACTAATCTGAAAGAATGTTCCTCAGCAATTAATTATGAACTTGAGCGATACGCAGTAGGCAAAGAAGTATTCTTGCGCCTATTTTTTTTTTTTCAAGTAAAGTTGCTCAAAGACTAGTTTCTCGATTTGAAGAACTAAATTTTCTTAAAAACCAAAGCTTTACTCTTATAAATCAATAGTTTTTAAAAAAATGTCTTTCTTAAGAAAATCTACTATTGAAAATGTTATCTGCAGTACATATAAAGCAATGGCTTCACTGGAGGAACACAGAGAGAATTTTGGTTGCTTATTGTTGCTCAATATTCTGCTATAATCCATACAGATGTTTTGTCTGAGTACTGCTGACATATGAGCAAAATTCAGCACCATTTGCTGTTAACAATAAAAATATCAGGACATTTTCTGTAATTGACAGGTTTATCCAAGAAACACAGAACACCAATAAAAAGTTCCTTGATGTCCCTCCAGTGAGAACACAGTTTCAGACAAAGGCTATGTTTCTTCCTCATAATTAAATGAGAGTTCGTAATATCTTAAGATTCAACAAAATATTTCAAATCATTAGTATAATTTTCTGTACAATATGAGTGATAATATTTGTATAATTTATAAGCAGTATAAGAAAACTATTTAATGCAAAGTGTAATATCAGGTTGTTTCAACTTTTACACAGTAAAGAAACTTGATTGAGGTATTTCATAGATCTCTTAAAGTTGGCATTGCTTTCCTTACACAATAAACTTCTTATACATGTATTAAAATATACAGTTTCAACTTAATATATTGCAAAACTCATTACGATATTTATCATAACTAGCAAGCTATAGTAACACCTGTGAAGTCGTTGATCATTGTAACATAATTTGTGGTGGCCACTCTCATATCACCATGTTTTATTGCGCATGAACCAATTTTTGTCACCTAATAAACAGATAAGGATACTTGATAACAGATCCGACTTCCAAATTTTATTTGTAGCCAATGATACCCCTGTTTGAACAGACTGATCAAGTTCTAGTTATTTTTGGAAAAATATTGCATTATTTTTTATACAAAAAAACAAAGTAGCAATGAACAAAACTCCTCTTCTTAAGTAGATAATTCTATTGATAAGAATTTACATTAAGAAGACACATTATTATAAGCACAGTTTCAACAACGATTGCTTCACAAATATTGCTGTAACTTGTTTGCTATTGCAAATATCAAAATGAAGTTTCCATGGCAGTTAGTCTGATGTATGTACTTGAACTAGCATATAATGACTTCGCAAGAGAAATATTGTATGCAAAACAAAAGATGCCACATTTTGATTCCTGTTTGCAAGTATACTTATATTAAATACTCTAAGATGCTGTTCACTATTTCCTTTAAAGTGAAAAGCTTTTATTTTCATAACTAGATACAAATATATCAAAGTCTAAATAAGCTTTGAAGAGATTTTTCATTTTTCCAATACAATGCAAATTGGAGATTGGAAGGTAAAGAAACACAAATTTTGCACCCATTTCTTGCAATTCTACGTGTATAAAATTACAAGAAGGAATGTAATATAAAATTAATACAGTGGCATCCAGCAATATACTTTTATGATATTCTAAAATATATGATTGGTTGACGCTGATGCAGTTCTGTACAATTTTATATTTACAGCAAGTAACCTGCATTTTACAATTACTAGGACTTTCTAATAAGAATCTAAGATTTGTATTAGAGCCACTGCAAAAGAATAAAGATAACATTACTATGCTCTTCACCACAGCGCACACTTACTCTGAGTTTTGACTTATCGCCGCTCAAATTAGAGATGTGAAATAAAACGCCGTCAAAGTCAGCGATAATGACGTCGGTTGATTCCGGTTTGTGCCTGTAAACACATTCCTAGATTAAAACGAAAACTCTGACACTTAATTCGCTCGGCTACAAATTACCAGAATGACAGTCGCAACTGACAGGAATTTAACCTATAAGCGTCGGTCAAATGAAAAAGTTCTCGAGCATAGTATTTTAGCAATATAACAATCGCATAATAAATATTTCATTGCGAATTAAAAGTTTGCAAGAAGTAAATTGTCAGCGTAACTGTCAGCGTAGTTTGAAATGAGAATAAACCGAGTATGCGGAACAAGACACCGCCTCATACCAGGAACAAATGACAGTTCGTGTGATAAAGTTTCTTACAAGACGCGATTGCATTAAAAGTAGAGAAAGGCAGCACTTACCCTGACAAAGCATTTTTTATCTTATTAGTCACTGTTTCTTCCAATATTCTGTTGTGTATCTCTAACAAAATCATTCTCAAGTTGAAGATGCGGCAACAAAAAAGTTACAGAAAGAAGGTGTATCGGTAGTTGACGGATTCAGTCGAACGCCTCTTGACACTGACGCATGTGTACTCGTTCTCTCGTGCAGTCGGTGTGTCGGCTTCGATTCAAACTTGATACGCTTGTCGAAAGGAGTTGTTTGCTGGAGTTGGGTGCAGTTGGGTGTGTCGGGTAAAGTTGGTTATTGATTTCCGGGAGCAACTGTATAGGATGCGTCTCATGTCGCGCCTTGTAGCAGCCGATATTGAAGTTACCATTTCACAACTTCTTTACCATAGCATTTTAAGGTTTAGGTGGATATTGACTGACATTAACAATATCAGTATTGACGATATTGATGTTGATTGGCTTGTATTTGACGAGGAAGAAGAAGTGGAACGTGCTTCGAACGAAGCGAAATTTAAAAGATGCTTTAAATTCGATAAAGACAGCGTTAAATAGGGTATATTCTCAGAAATCGAGCCGTATTTGGGGAAAGCAAATAATCGCGGCTTACCGATCGCAACAGTGCTAGAATTACTTATATGCTTAACGTTTTATGCAACTGTCAGTTTTCAGGTAATTATGAAAAGTATTTGTACAAAAAATGGTTTCGTACAAACAAGGAAAGGAACTAATTGTTTTTATAGCTTCTTTTAGGGGATGTCATGGTAGTGTTCCAACCCACTGTGTCAAAAATAATGTTTTGGGTTAGCTGATTGCTTGCAAGTTTGCTTCGTCGACACATAAAGATGCCAAGTACCCAACAAACCGAAATGGTAAATCAAAGATTATTCACGTAGCATGGTTTTGGTAATGGAGCAATCGGAATACCTGGTGTTAATGTGGTATATACATAATATACATATGTTTGGTAGATACGTAATGTAACAATATAGATGAAGTGTTTACAAATAGGAAGGGATATTTCTCCCCTAATGTTCAAGTACGTAATAATTGTATAGTTTATCAACATGTAATTTTCATAATTGGATAATTCTAAATTAAAAAATAATAATTCATAATCATAAAATATTTTAGGCTGTTGGTGCAAGGATGGAGTTCTTAGATTTGGTACCAGAATGGCATGGCAGTGCACATGATAGCCGTATACTTAGCAATTCACGCATCCATATGCGCTATTCAGAGCAGCAGCTAACTGGTTTATTAGTTAGTGATTCTGGTTACCCCTGTTTACCATTCTTAATGACTCCCATTAACAACCCAAGAACAGGTGAAGAAATAACGTAAGTATTTATTCCTATAAGTCTATAAGAGCTTAAAACTTGCTCTATGCGAAATAATGTTTGCATGCCTTTAAATTTAATATAACAAGAGCTATATGTTTTTACTTGTATTGCAGATACAATAACATTAATAGCAGGATGTGAACTATTGTTGACAGGACGTTTGGTGTATTGAAACAACGATTTCCATGCCTATCAAGGGGGCTGATGACTAAACTCCTTTGCTCAACAAGAATCGTTGTTGCTTGTGCAGTATTGCACAATATGGCATTGAAATTCAATGACAACTGGCCAGAAGAGGATGATGGTGAAGAGCAGGGAGGAGAGGAAGTCCCGTAAATCCTCCTAACTGGCAGCCATTGGATGGGTTTGCTGTTCGAGAAGCGTTACTTGCGCGGATGTTTCAATAAGAAATTGAAGTCTACTTAGATGAATGTGAAATCTACTCGCCCCAACCTGTGGTTTACCTCCCCTTAGTATCGAAACCTTTTCATCCTGTATATACATTTGTACATTTTTAACGATGTTAAGGATTTAAATATAAGAAAAATAAAGTATTTCTATGAGTTGAATAACTCATGAATCTCATACAGTCGACCCAGTCTCTTTGAATGAGAAGATTAAATAAAAAAAATGTGAGTAAATTAATTGTTTTATTCAAAATAGTAAAAAATAGATATAAATATGGCATAATCTAATACTAAATATAATGATTTTATAATTAAAGAAACTTATAATTTACATTTGCTATAGTATCAGGAGACTCAGTAGAGTCTCGTGCCAAGTAGTTAGCTGTACAGAGTGTAACAGATAGTTTGCAATCAGTTTCTTATCATTGAATTAGCGGTAAAACCGACATTGCATTATACAGAGTGAATCACGACAGATATCCGCGGCTTATCGATTAATTAGCAAATACTAAATTAGGGTCTACTGATAGGTCTGCGGATAATAAACCTATCAGGAGACTCGGTAGAGTCTCGCGCCAAGTAGTAGTTCAGGAGACTCGGTAGAGTCTCGCGCCAAGTAGTAGTTATCAGGAGACTCGGTAGAGTCTCCGCGCCAAGTAGTGAAGGCGTAGCCGAACGGCCCAGCGGAACTCCCGAGGCTCTATTATCCCGAACCATAACGATTTAGCCCGTTTGCAGAAGTGTCCCCGAATTTGTTTCTGCAATTTCTCAGAGATTTGCTGCACGAAGTAATTCTTTTTGGGCTTATATTTTTCTGTGCTTTTTTCTGATTTGTATGACCTAAGTCGCAATGGAATCGGTCCATTAGTTCAGGAGATACAAAAATCTTTCAAATATTTCTCGTGTAGCGAAAAGTTACTGAAATTTTTCTTCTTCATAATCAAGACCTAAAATGTCGCTTTCCATTTTTCGCCGTTAGGTGGCTGGTGGCGCCCTGTGTGCGGTTGGGCGGGCGCTCGGCATCAGAATGCCTCGGACCGCCGACCAGGTAGTATTGTTGCATGAACGTACCGACGGAACGATGGGAAAGTGGGTAAGTGTGCCCGTGGGGCGCTGAGCGCCCTGCTCGTACAGGAGGGAAGTTTGGAATAATTGAACGAAGTTGTAAGGTTGAAAATGGTTGAATAAATATATTGAGAAATTGCGATCAGAGTTCGTTACTGTCTAGAACAGAATTACGTTTCGAAAGACAAAACCAAAGTTATTAGCTCGAAAAATGATCTCGAAGTAACGTTCGTTTCCTCGGTTGGAAATCGGCGAACGTCTTGGAAGACTCCCTTCTCCAGACGCGGGGGAGGAAGCCAATCCGGCCCTCGCTAGGGCAAACGCTGGCCCTTACGGACTCCTATTGGTGCCCTACTCGTGGGCCCTACTCCTTCTCTAGGTTCCTTGAAGCGCGCGCAGCGGAAGGGCTCTCCCTCTAGTCCAGGCCCTACTCCTGACCTAGGCTGCGTGCGCTGGGCACTAACGAAAATAGGGGCGAGGGGGGGAAATGCCCGAGCCGCGGAAAAACCCTGCTGGGCTCTTGACTGAGCGAGACAGAGAGAAGCGGCGACGGCCTGGTTCCAGGAAGTGGCTAATTTATGAGGCGCAATTGATTCCTCATGTTCGAAAGTTGCGAGGAGTCTCGACACTTGAGTTTTTCTAAGCCCACTGTATTAGGCTTATCGCGGACCTTCCACGAAGTCAAAACGTGACTACTTGGCTAAATACCCTTATGTTTATCCTAGGCCTCGCTTCGCTGCTTTCTCCTTAACAATGAGTTCAAACATCTGTGTGTCCGATGTCGCGTTCTATTCATGAAATAATATCGCAGAAATCCTACTGATTTGTATGATTCTTAATGCATGCCTAACTTAAGGGGCTAGGGTACCAACGTGACTTTTAGCGAGTTGGCCGTTCGCTGTGTTACCTACAGAATTTGACGGGCGAGATGGAGCTGCTCGCGATGTCTATCGCATGATCCAGCCGACAAATGTGTGTGTATCGGCTTTCAACACATGCATACGTTCATCTGTTTCGATCCCCTTTTTTTGCGGCACTCGCTTATCGCTTTTACGATCTTGAACTGGGGAGCTCCCAGCTCCCGAGGTTCCGAGACCGAGTCCGACCCGAGTCCCAAGTACGCATACTATACGTATAGTATGTACCTATGCTATACTATAGCATATTATACTATATATGGGGATCGGTGTGTCTCTGTTTCCTTTCGACTTTAATAGACTGTCTCACATTATACGCATGTTACGTATATGTCTATTGCCAAAAGTATAGCGATACATAGAATTCATTCAATGTCGATTTTATAAAAACAAAAAGTAAAAGGAAAAACAGGAAATACAAAAAGAGACGCGAATTGGGATTTTGCTCTATGTCTGTAATTACATTTTGGACAACCAAATATTTATGAAACGCCGCAACTATCCTGTTTCATATTATACAATTGTGTCCAAAATGTGGCATTATTACAATTTAAGGGGCTAGACTCCGGTCCTCGCGGTACTGCAGAGTCGCTGCGTTACCGGCAAAATTAGGCCAAAATATGGGTTGAAATCTCCGCGAGTTTCTCGCTTATATGAAATGATTTTGAGTTGTGAGAGGTGTCAATCGAAAGAAGAAAGTTCAATAAATGTCTCCCTGGTCCTGTTTTTATGAGACTATGCTGTCTTTTAGTAATAATAATGTGCCAATTATGGCCGAAACGACAACGATCGACCCCTTTTACTCGCGAGTTTTTATGGCAGTATAGCAGTTTTGTCTCAAAAACTAACACCAGGGAGACATGGATGGTACTTTCTTCTGCCGATTGACACCTGTCACAACACATAATCATTTCATATAAGCGAGAAACTCGCGGAGATTTTGCAGCATCGCTTCTGATGCTCTATTGCCATATTGTCGATATACAGAGCGGTATAGCTGGGTACTTTAGGTGGACCATTGGGTCCGAGATGGCGCCTAATTGAGAGGGCTGCTCTGAACTGTTTGACAGCTTTGACAGCAGGTTCTGGGGTTAGGCATACACGCGATGCAGATACACTACACAACAATATGACTTGGGAAAAATGTTCTGTTCTCACTTATGATTTTTAGCTACAAAATATATACGCGGAAAGAAGAAAGTTCAGCGACGCGAACTTGAACTTTTTGGGATAAGCATTATTTCCTAGAGTTTCAATGTGTTTGCCGGCTGCAGTACTTTATTATTGAAATATTGTTGTGCCGTGGTAATAGTATTACTATTAGTAGTAATTGAGTCCTCAATTATAGGCCTTGAGTAAACTGGAAAAAGTTTATGCAGTCAAAATATATAGTTTTGGGGTATTATAAATCTTTTCCAGTACTGTCAAGTTTACCTGATGAAGCTTAGTTTTTACTACAGTGGAGCATTCGTTCACTACAATGCATAGGTTTACTACAATGGAGCATTCGTTTAATACTGACAGTACGTGTACGAACGCAGCATAGATACAATGAAAATAAACATTTCTTGGTCAGCGTTCAGATATATGCTGCCAGTACTAATTCAATGCTTGATTGTAGGCCTCTGGTAAAGTTTGACAGTACAGGAAACGATGTATGCCGCTGAATTATAAAAATTTATGGTGTTCTAAACCATTTTGAATACTGCCAAAGTTCACCAAAGGTCTGCAACCGAGCATGCAATTCTAGTATGTCAGACAACCTACACAGCTATGTTCTGCTTTATAACATCTCATTGAACAAAACACTTGGCAAAGATAGCTATTTTATCTGTAATCAATAGAGGTTTGCAAGAGGATTAGAGAGTTACAAATGTTGAAAACTGTAGTGGAATTACAAGTCGTCAAATACATATACCTTTCAATTCAAATACTACATAACTTTTCTGTACAGATGACTTTTCTGAAATGGACAATGTTATCGTATTCTGTTATTCAATTCTTACTCCTCAAGGTATTGACTATAATAAATCTAGAACCAAGTGCATTTGACTACCATTTTCTTATATATTCTCTGCCAAAAATTCATGCAACAATTTCATGTATGATCCATCCCAGTATCCACAATATGTGAGACAAAAAATCAAGAGCTATACAAAAAAATGACTTTTTAGATTCATTTGGAGAACTTCTTTGTTGAGTACTGTTACAGGGAAGTTTTGTCTCAAAACCACGTTTGAGGACCACGTTGTAACATTTTGGGCAAGAGTCCTTTATGAATGATTATTCTGGAACAAGAATCTTATTATGGTCTACTCTTGAACAGTTGCTTTTCAAGATATTAGCTGGTAATCAATATCTTGAGAAACATGTCATAATAAAATTCTTTGTTTCAGAAAAATTATCCATAAAAGAGAAAAAAATTATCCATTTACAGAGAAGCTGTCTGAAATAATGATCTCTATAGAGGAATTTGCAATCTTTTATAGTGGGATTAAGCAGGGGGGGGGGGGGGTGAGCTTAAAATTATAAAGAAAAGTATGACTTTTTTCTATATTTAACTTTAAATAGTTTATTATAAAAATGAAATATTTATGTCCTTATTTGTAAATATAATAGGTAGTGTTGCCATATGCATTCACATGCCCGGCTCCCTCGTGTGGCCCATCGCCGTGCTGAAATTGACCACCGCGGCCCCAGCCGCGGCGTCCGGCACGGCCTCTGCCGCGACCTCCCCCACGTCCCCTCCACCCACCGCTTCCGAAACCGCGGCCACCACCCCTGCCGCGGTTGGAAAATAAATTGGTACGAAGCAGTCGCTGCAACTGCCGCACCTGAAATATTCGAAAGAAATCAGCATTATATTTTGAACTATACGTTTGGAAGGCAATGAAACAATCCAATTCATTATCATTCAGTATGTATACTTACTTGGCTACGCGTCAGCCCAGCCTCCGGAGCTTCGGCCGGTTCAGCCGCCCGCCATTCAGCATGATGTGCCCGAGGTTCATATGGGACCACATTTCCCTGCGCGGGCACAGGGCGCTGGGGTGAGCGCGAACGGCGCCGCGGCGAGCGTTCCCGTGGGCGCTGCTGCTCCCCCTCTCTCTCCCCGCGTTCGCCCACTTCTGCCGCAACATTTCTGCGATCCATCTGAAATATAAAAAGAGAAAATAATATGTTGAATGATGAAACGTGCATTTTATACGCGTGGATATGCCTACTGCAGTTTTATATCTTTGTTCCTAACAACGAAAGAAGGTGTGATGTCAAATCGAAGAAAGAAGACAGAATAATAGCACCCAAACAACTGAAATCTACGACTGCACTGACAAGTCCCTTAGGGCAACTGCTATGATACCGAAGCAAGACTTTCTACCGCACTAATTACAAGACAGACTAGATTTCTGTCACTTATTTCTTTGTTACATTGTGTCGTGCTAAGATTGGGAATTTTTAGTACGCGACAAAACCGAAAACCGTGCATGAATATCAATGGCATGACTAAAAATCGCATGGTGTAAGAGACCATTGTTCCCGATGTATTCTTCAACAATGTAACAAGGAAAAGTACAACAGAAATCGTACATACAGTGCGAAAACGAGACTAGGTCGACGAAAAAACTGTGCAGATTTGGCAGACGTTTATTTAGGTGCAGCGAGAGATATTGAAGGGAAACTGGAAGTTGCGTGTCTGTAGACGTAAAGAAAAACTGGTAAGGGTACTTACGATTCTTACGATGTTCCCAGTTACCCGGTTGAAAATCGTCTGAAGCTCGGGTCTCACTTACACAAAGGGCCTGCCCGAAGTCGAACGTCACGCCACGAATTGGCCGCACGTGTCAACTGAACGGGGCACGGCGCGCGAAGCATCGAGACAAATTTTTTGCCCTGAGATGCTAGGTCAAGAATCGCAAGGAAAATCACACAAAAATCAATGGTATACAAACACTTGTCCACTGAATAACCCAATTGTCAGTTGTGCACGGTTTTCCGCAGTCAAACGATTCCACATCTATGCAATTTTACATAGGTAGTCCTTGCGCGCACTGTTTGAGTGTTTGAATAGAGCGGGCACGAAGGCATAAAACATCGCGCTTTCGGTTCCGCCCTCGTCCCGCTACCCGCGAACCGAACGATCTCGCTACTTCGGTTCATCAGTATCATTGTTTTGTGCGTTACGCTGAATACGTGCAATACACTTGAACTTGATAAATACGGAAGTGATTTACTAGTGACAACGTTGCACTAAACTTTCGTGTTTATTTTGCGACACGTTCCGCATCTCGCAAAGTTTTGCGGTACGTTTCGCGAGTGGTAGTGATAATTCACTAGTGAAGCTCAGCAAGTTCTGAGAGATGGAAGAAGATGAAGAAGAAAATAGTACCAATGTTCCGAAGAACAATCGGAACATGAGAGAAAATACGAAAGGCCGCCTCCGACTGAGTACAAAACGCAGGTCCATGAGTAAAGGCTGGCGACGAAGGTAAGTTTCATCGTTCCCTGTAATATACATTGAAATTCTCCTTGAAAATGATATCATTTCTTGTGCACTATCCAAAAGGCATATTTCTTTCTGTATCCACAGAATTTGCAACGACAGATTGCACATATACTATACTGTTTCATGACTAGTATTTGCCAAGTCTTCGTTGATTTTTCAGACTTTGGTTTTGCCTTGTTCGCACTTTCCTCTGTCATAATTTCTGAACTTGAAAAATGCTTGTTCATATCGATAGTATTGTTGATGATAATTATTTTCTCAAACTTACATTGTTGCATTTTGAAGAAAGGACTCGACGTCATTACGCTTCTCTCGCTTACGCACCCATCCAATTTCTTTATGCTTGTCTCTTGTCTCTCGCGTCGGTTCTTTCACCCTTTCTTTCTTTCTTTTCCCTAATAGCGCGTTGCCCCTTGAGCCGTTGGCTATCTCTTTATAAGTTGACGTAAAATAATCTGTGGACAATTGTTTGCTCAAGTATCGTTGGTGGTACCGCGGTGGTACTATAAGTAGTTTTCTTTTTCTTCCGGCCCAATATACAGTCTGAAGCACCACAATACTTTGTTGTATTATAGGACTTCATTCTATGCCAAATCCATGACGCATTTCCGATTGTTTTGTACATTCTCATTTTTAAAGAAAACACGAGGCAGCAAAGTTTTCCGGTTCCGTGACAGCAAGATTGACCTAAGAATTAATTTCTTGGCAAATACTATCTATACGAATGAACTTTATTGCCACTTCCTTCGTAAATCTTTATAACACATGGGAATGCAATATATCCTAATCCGTAACTGTGCCCTGTCGGTAGTATTGCCTTGTCTTCTGTATACATACATGAGATTTCAAGAGACCGGGATTGTGCTAGAAGGCTCGAATGACAACTCGCTCGCTGCCCCTCATCTATAGTTTTATTTTCAATCTTTTTGGCACGATGAGGCGCTCTTTGTGTGACAATTTTTATTAACTTGTGAATAACACACGATCTCTTCAACTTTATTATGGAAATATTTAGTGTGTTCTCGCCGGAAAAGTTGCCCACATTTTTCATCTTGAGACAGCATGAAGAGGAAAGCAGGAAATCTCTCCCCCAGGCGCAAGCATGTGTCCCAGCGTGTTCGCAACCTTGCCAGTCTGTTTGTTTGTCTGTAGAGCTGCATCAGTAAAAGTGGCATGCATACCTCTTGCAGCATCGACATCCCGCGATGCCTCAAAAAGTTGTATTCCAATTGTATTTACTACGATTGTCCGAATTTTTCTGTAGAAGCAACTATGGAGAAGCATTTTTTCACAGTTTCCAATGGATGGTCTCATTATTATTCGTGTACAGTTGTCATGGATATCGGATACGCCGTTCATTATATGAAATGAAGATTTCTTGTAATTTCCGGTTTCATAAAGTCTTATCTTTCATGAATAATATATTGCGATTTACGTGGAATAGTCCGCACACGAATTTCGTGTTTTTTTATGGTCGCGGGAATGATTACATTGTTCCAATAACTGTTTCGAAATAGTAACTTGGCTTTGAATTGTTAGAAAAGAAAATCCGATTCTTGGGGCAAATGCCGCCCTTATCCGTCTTATTAGCGAGGTTTTATGGAAAGGGAGAGGTATGCGCGATAGTGGCACACCATTTCTCGCTCCCGGCCAATTACACTCTATCCGATATAGGAATCTCGATGAGTCTGAAATCTTACAAAGTGAATCGGTAAAGGATTCAGAATTATGAACATTGCTTTGCCAAACAATCTCAGCAAATTTTGTAGGACACTTGCTCTCACACTTGGAAAAAAAGAAGCTAGTCAAATTGGATAACAAGGGTCCGTATTGTTAGGATCATGACGTATCTGCAGTGACGACGAAACTTTGCGTTCGTTGCACCATATACCGTATACCTTTCGGCAACAGTCTTCCCGTTCCCTCGCTTACTCGCTTGCTCGCCCGCTTCGCCTCACTCTCTCTTTCTTGCTCTCTCTCTCACTCTCTCTCACACTCACTCTGGCAGACAGGCACTTTTCCATGATACGGTCTTTAGCCCGCTCCTCTCGGTCCGTTCTCGCTCAGCTAGTATAACATATACATGCATACGAATTACCAATACGAGACAGGGAAATTGTCGGCGTGGAATGCGATGATATTAGATATACATATAGAAAGCTAATCATTTGCTATTCGGTACCGAATCGGTAAAGATTCCCTCACGATTTCAGGGAAGGAAAAGCTTCTTGCAAAGCTGTGCAATAATAATAGGATCTTTCGATGGCAAGTGCATGACTTTCTGCCGGTTATGTGGTAGATGTATATGAACATAAACTATTATATTCATGATGTTGGGTTATAGCAAATGATTAGCTTTCTTTCTATATGTATATCTAATATCATCGCATTCCACGCCGACAATTTCCCTGTCTCGTATTGGTAATTCGTATGCATGTATATGTTATACTAGCTGAGCGAGGACGGACCGAGAGGAGCGGGCTAAAGACCGTATCATGGAAAAGTGCCTGTCTGCCAGAGTGAGTGTGAGAGAGAGTGAGAGAGAGAGCAAGAAAGAGAGAGTGAGGCGAAGCGGGCGAGCAAGCGAGTAAGCGAGGGAATGGGAAGACTGTTGCCGAAAGGTATACGGTATATGGTGCAACGAACGCAAAGTTTCGTCGTCACTGCAGATACGTCATGATCCTAACAATACGGACCCTTGTTATCCAATTTGACTAGCTTCTTTTTTTCCAAGTGTGAGAGCAAGTGTCCTACAAAATTTGCTGAGATTGTTTGGCAAAGCAATGTTCATAATTCTGAATCCTTTACCGATTCACTTTGTAAGATTTCAGACTCATCGAGATTCCTATATCGGATAGAGTGTAATTGGCCGGGAGCGAGAAATGGTGTGCCACTATCGCGCATACCTCTCCCTTCCCGGGTAATTCCTCCCCTTTATAAAGAGGAACTTGCAAGCATCTCTGTATTTTGCAACGCACCGTTTTCTTACTTCTGTTCCCTCATTACTTGCACGAACAGAATGCGCAGGAAAATCGGTATGTTTCCGAATCGGGTAATCACACCGACATACGAATTTCGTTGTCTCTCTCCGTTCGACTACCGAGATTTCTGAATATTTCCTATAATCGTTTTTCAATAAACCGCTCAACGATCGGTGGATGCGAGAAGCAATAATGCTAGCGGCAATATACTTTAGAGAGGCTCGTACTTGACTAAGCAACAATCAGAAAGTCGGTCCGGTGATAGATTTATGACGGGGGATGGGGCCTGGTCGCGGCTGAGGGATCCGAGCGTCGAGTGCACACTTGGTGCCCAGACGTTAGCTTTTTTTCACCGATGGTCGGCGATTGTCAATAGGGTCGGGTACTGATTGACTTTTGACAATCTCAAATCTTACAGTGTTCCTTTGTATTTCCTTGCATGTAATTTATTTTTTTCCGTTGTTCAGTTTCGAATATTTATTTATTTGTATTGTATCTATGTTCACAGGCGACAGCTGAAGGAGGCAGCGCGCCGGCAGGTAAGCGATAATAATAATACTAGTAATACGGTAGCAGACACGCAGTCTGACAGCGGTGCATGTAGCTCGATGGAAGTGGTAAGTCCATCTGCTATAGAAATGGACCCGTGCACCTCTGCTGCTGGCGCAATAGCCTTACCTTTACAGGATTTACAGGTAGAGAACGAAGAGCTCCTTGAAAATATATCAACGAGATATGAAGAGGAAGAGGAAATAATCGTCGTTGAAGAAATCGTCGAAGAAATCGTCGAAGAAATGGACGAGACTTCAGACGACCAGGAAATTCGGAATACGATGGAACGTGACAATATTGAGATAATGGACAAATTGCAACACGAGTCCACACAAGCAATTCCCCCAGAAATTGTAGATGCTCCTGCTGTAGAGGAAAGCAGTCAAATGGAAATTGATGATGATGACTGGATGAATAATCTTCTCGATGATTGTTTAGAAGAGAGACCAGAAATAGTACCAGAAGAAGTCGATGTGGGGAATGTGGATCCAGAACCACCCATTGAAGAGGAAATAGGCGAAAATGATAGCGGTGACGATGGCGATGAGTACTGGGTGGTAGAAAGAGCACAGACACCACAGCCGGAAGAGCCATGTTCGAAAGGCATAGACTTCGTCGACTTTGGCTACTTGTTTCAAAAAATAATAAATCTTGGCGCTCATTCCAAAATCGACTGCGGTGTCCAATATTTCAAAATAATTGGATGTCGAAAAATTGGATTACACAAGATTTATACGGCCAAGTGTCAAATGTGCGGATATGAAGAGCGAATACCATGCTTGCCTGAAAATGAGGACAAGATGGATCTCAATCACAGCGCTGTCTCTGGAACAATGGTGACAGGTGGCGGATATAACCAACTGGAAGAAATGATGTCTGCCATGAACGTAGAATGCATGTCGAAAAAAATGTATGAGAAGTGCCAGGAAAACATCATCGATGGATTTGAAGTGGCTGCACTGCGAGAAATGGAGGAAGCTGCGAAAGAGGAGAGAGAGATAGCAATCGCAAAAGGTGACGTTCATCCTGAGACCAATACCCCCATCATCTCAGTTGTTGCTGATGGAAGTTGGTTGAAAAGGGTTTACCGTGGCGGGGAGTATAACTCTACTTCCGGCGTAGGAGCCATCGTAGGATACGCCACGAGGAAGGCCTTTTACTACAATGTAAAGAACAAGTTCTGCATGATCTGTCTCACAGCAGCTAAAAAGAAGCAAGCACCGCGTGAGCATCGCTGCTACAAGAATTGGGGTCGTGATGCGACTTCCACAAGTATGGAATCCGCTGCAATTGTAGAAGGCTTCAAGTGCAGCGTCGAAATGCATGGCCTGATATACGGCATATTAGTTGGCGATGGTGACAGCAGCGTTACCAAAAAGATAGCGGACAATGATTCATATAAAGACTACGGGATTCGTTTGAAAAAGATTGAATGTCGCAACCACGTCTTGCGATCTTTCTGTAGGAAGCTACGTGAATTAGTGTCAAAAGGACCTTTTAAAAATTCACGAGATATCATCAAAGGAAATATTCTTCGCCTGCGCATTGGCATACAAAAAGCTGCAGAATACCGATACACAGAACAGCTGCCGCTTACCGAACGAATGCGCAACTTCAAGAACGATTTAAAAAATGTACCGAGCCATGTTTTCGGTGAACACAAAGAGTGTAAAAAATTGGGATATTTCTGTAAGAAATACTCGGACCCGAAGAACATCAACCACGTACCGGAATTGAAGAAAACAGGATTATACCAGCATATAGAGGATGTTATGAGACCGATTTATGCAAACGCTGAAAGTATGTTATATGGGCTCAATAATAATACCGTGGAGAGTTTGAACAGCGTTATTGCCAAAAACATTGGAGGAAAACGAATAAATTTTGGACGAAAAGGATCTTACCAAGGCAGAGTTTCTGCCGCAGTTGTTGGATTCAACGTAAAAGCAACATTGAGCCGGCTGGCTACAGCGATGGATAAGGAACCAACAGTTATTTTGACGAAAATGGAACAACGTCGTAAACACGCATTAGAAATGGCGAAGAAATACAAGAAAGAAGCAAAAGCATCGTCATCAAAATACCAGAAGCAATCTTGTGATAAGGATTACGGCCCCGATGCTGACAAACCGGACATGGAGGAAGCAGTGTACTCTTCTGAGTTGGAGAGACACATGGCAATGTTGTATGAATGGCAGACGTCACGATGGAAAATTGAAGCAGAAACACGCGATCAAGCAAATGATGCAAGATGGAAGTCATATCGAAGACAACTATTGACTGCATCCAACTTCGGTTCAGTATGCCGCGCACGAAAGGACACGCCACGCGCAAATAAAGTGAAGAGCATACTGTACCGCCAGGAACTCAGTCTAGTGGCACTGGATTATGGAAAAGAAAACGAAGCAAATGCGTTGAGGCAATTGGAAGAACAATTAGGAACTACCGTACAATCTTGCGGCCTTTTCATTGATAGCGTCGTACCATACTTAGGTGCGACACCTGATGGCCTCATTGATGATGATACACTTGTAGAAGTAAAATGCCCGTATTCTGCTAAGGACTTGACACCTGAAGAAGCAATTGAGCAGCTTGACGGCATACGAAAGCTCTACGAAGGCGATGGATTGAGGAAGACCCATCATTACTTTTATCAAGTGCAAGGGCAGTTGCACATTACAGAAAGGCAGCATGCCTTATTCTGTTTGTGGACACCAAAGGGAATGAAGATCACAAAAATCGAGAAAGATGACGATTTTTGGAAAACAAAGATGGAAGCACAGTTGAAAACTTTTTATGAGGATTGCTTGCTTCCTGAACTCGTAGATAGTCGGTACAACAGAGGTCAGCCGATTAGAGAACCCGCGTATGTGAAGGTCACAGAACGGAAGAAAAAACCTCCTCCCACCGCCAGGGAGGAAGAAATGTCGGAAAATGATGATATGTAGATGTAATACTGTATCAGGGGGGGAAGGTCAGCTGATATTGAAAAGCTGCCCAATGACACCGGATCATTGGAGATTGTAATAATTGTAAAGACACTATACTGCACCAGAGGATGCAGGTCAGCTGATTTTGAAAAGCTGCCCAATGACACCGGGTCATTGGAGATTGTAATAATTGTAAAGACACTATACTGCACCAGAGGATGCAGGTCAGCTGATTTTGAAAAGCTGCCCAATGACACCGGGTCATTGGAGATTGTAATAATTGTAAAGACACTATACTGCACCAGAGGATGCAGGTCAGCTGATTTTGAAAAGCTGCCCAATGACACCGGGTCATTGGAGATTGTAATAATTGTAAAGACACTATACTGCACCAGAGGATGCAGGCCAGCTGATTTTGAAAAGCTGCCCAATGACACCGGGTCATTGGAGACTATACACTCTGAAACAATACATTCTGAAAATTTACTGGTAACTTGTAATTTTCAATATAAGAATTTGTTCAGAAATAATGAAGAGGACCGTCTCAGACGGGGGTGGTGGAGGGCCTCTTCATATAATTCTACTAATTTTTATTTTTAGCTACCCCTTATTTGTCTTGAAATGGTCAATATCATCACAGAATATGAAAATGGTACGTATTACTATTGTAGTTTCAAAAGATCAATGTATGCAATTTACTGGAAGAAAGTAACGTTACTTGTGTTTTGTAGGCGCTTGCAAGGACTAATCATGCTGCAGGAAATAGAGAAAAGGAAATGTTGCCAGAATATTTCAAAAGATAAGTAGATTGCACGTAAACTGATCCAGATTATGTAAACTCATTCAAAATCTATGTGGATATGTATACATTTATTTCGCAGGTCCTGATGTCACAGCAACACCACTCATAAAAGAGTAACTTGTAATCACTGGAAAGTAACTTTGAGGAAGAACATACAGACCAATCCAAGGGAGGATTTAGCGGAGCCTCATGCAAAGTAACTCAGAAAAAGAATAGGAAAGTTTGAATGTTGGCAATTTGGCAAGAAATGCCCAGTATGTAATCACCCACGGTAAACAAACTTATTGCCATTGTGTTCCAATCATTTCCAGAGCTCGAGATTCATCCATCTAAGATCGGAGTAGACTTCGTACGAGGAAGAGTATATACGTTACACAACATAATATTTATACATTAGTATCAATAAGTGTATATTGGCCATAGTTCTTGTAACCAAATGTTTAATAAATGATATAAATAAAATGCTTATAAATTCCTTAGCCTTCACTCCATATTCTTCCTCTATCTCTTTTCTAATAAATAGTATCTTTCATTTGATAACCTTTTTGCTAATTCACATTTTACTAATAATGGTGGTAAAATCTTTAGTAAATAGTATAATTATATGCTTCTATCGTTTCCTGAAATACAATTTTTTTCCTGAAAAAAAGAAATTTTTGATATCACAGCATGAGTATTCCCAGAGTAACCTCATTCTGTTCTATAAATTCTTTTCTTCGCTCAATTATATTCTCGGTGGAAAACGCCAATAACTCCATCTCGCGTTATTCTTGGTGTTCAAAGCCGGTAAGTAACACGTTCGAGAGACCGAAATACCGGCGGTAATGGTCGGTATTCGATGGTGAGCCAACTCGCTAAAAGTCACGTGGGTACCCTAGCCCCTTAAACTGTTTTTAGTATGGCACGAAGATATGAGATTGATGGAAAAAGAATATGATCAGACAAAATCTTGAAGATTATGATTTGAATGATTCGTATGACGTTGAACGATTCGAATGATTATATGAATACGCATATATACTTTCCTACAAAATCAATATTTTTTTAAATGAAATATTACTCTACGTGTACAGATCGAAACTGTAGCCGACTAGCCGTAGCTGTTCCTTTTTTTTTGTAATAAATAGTGGTTGCAGTCTTTTTTTGGATAGAAAACACGTAATGAGAATAGTAGTTGAAGTAGTGCCTCAGCATGGCAAAGAGATTCGAATAGTAAGTCATGAGTTCGATTCCCAGTGTGAGATGTGTTATGACAATTTCTATAGATATGCAGGACAAATAATATACATCTATGGGCTGGGAATGCATAGTAATTCTGTTGAGGAGGAGGAATGTTATCATACATCTGTGCTAGGAACATTAGGGTGTATGTATGCATTTGAGCTATGGGAAATATTTCTATATTGTAAAAACTAAATACAGGATTGCATTTTTAAAAATCCAGAAAATAATATATTATGCCACTTCAACTTGAGCCAATATATATTTACAGAATAATTTGAGGCCTATAAACCTTAAAAACTATAAAGGCATCTACCAGTGCTCACACGTATCTTTGTATTGAAATATTAGTTCTACGTAACAGTCCACTGATTCAAGTATCAGATATAGCAAAACCAAGGAGGGTTGATATATTACCTCCATTCATATATTTTTGACAGTGAAGCATTCAATACAATGAAGAGTACTTTGGCAAAAAGTATGCACAACTCCATTTCATTCCAGTTTATACTATAACGATAAAAGTAACTATGAAATAGTAGATCTCGTTTAGACAATCCATTTCACAAAAATCATTTGCAAAGAACTGTTACGCAAATCTAAATGTTTCAATTCAAAGATATGTTTGCGGACCTATAACTACCTTTTGGTTACTAAGATTCAAAAGCCTCACATTATTGAAAAAATGTCTATTGATCCAAACTCAAACAGTTGTATTTACCAAGCGTTTGATTGTTGAGTCCAACTTTTTCGAGACATACAAGAACTGGAAAATCAACTGTTCATGATCATTTTACATGTAGAATCAAAAACAACATAGCTATGTAGGCTCTCAGTCATAGTAGGAACTGCCCAAATTATTATAACAGCATAAGAATATTTAAACAACAAGACACTTCATTTGGTAAAGACATTGGAAAATTGTTGCACTATTTACTAGAATCCGATAGATCCCACAGCTAAAAAACATAAGTACAAGGGTAGGGCATTCCTGTAAAATTATATTTCTGGGAAGTATATCTGCATCGCGTGTATGCCTAACCCCAGAACTTGCTGTCAAAGCTGTCAAACAGCGCAGAGTAGCCTTCTCACTCAGGCGCCGCGTCGAAGGCGCTGGCTGAACTAAAGTACTCAGCTATTGCTCTTGTGTCACTCCCACACCAATATTAAACGTTGTTATGGTATAAGCTCTGCCACAGTAAATTGGACACAAGATGTAAAAGTAAAAGATTAAGAAAAAATATCAAAAGAATTTAATACCCATGGTATTAAATTCTTGGCCCATGGCCCATTGACCCATTGACCCATTGGCCCATTGACCCATGGCCTGGGATGCACCAGGAAGGAGCGGGCCTGACTACGTTCACGGACTACTGATTCTGCAAACATCATTTAACGAAATGCAAAATACAACAAGTATTATTAGCTAAACCAATCAGAGCAGCGCATTGTCCTTCGGGGTGTTAACTTAACTCGCATTGGTGTATGCGCTTGCGATTTTATAGAACGTTGCTATCAACAGGATCGAAGATAGCGTGTGTACCTTAAACATCTTATAACTAATAAATAAAAAAAGATCGGACCTAAAAATATGAGCTGTATCACCTTAGAATTTCACCCCCTACCTCCCCTGAAGAGGGTGCGGGTCATACCGTTTACACCCTGTATATCAATCATCGATGATTGATTAGTAATTGGTGCGTGGTCTTCTGGAGCGGTTCATGTAGAGTGTACTTGCGGAAATCTTAATAAATGTATGAGTTTAGATTGAGCAGAATAATGTCATGAGTATCTGTGTATTCGTCAGTGAGGGCTCCTTGTGAGCTGATATATTATATGAGCGATTTGTGAGTATTCCTAGTGCATTGAGAGAGCTCCTTGTGAGCTGATGTATTGAGAATCCTACAAATTTTGGGGGCTCGTCCGGGATAGATTAAATATACCCGTATGACCAACTAAAGAACAGCGTTGAGTTTTGAAAGAGTGCATGAGTATTTTCGTAAAGATTTTCGAACTTCTTTTTTTTTGAGGTTTGGTGGTCGTGAATTATATGACATTTGAAGTAGGCAAATGACAAGAAACGAACTATCAGATAATCTTTGAGAGTGTTCCATATTCAAGTCTTAGAAAATCCTTAATGTTTGAAGTAACTACTCTTATTTCAATTGTTCTCTGACGTTCGCTGTTAGACTGTAGCTTCTGACAGTTGAGTTGCATGACAGCCACGGAACGATCGGGACTGATCATTTTTTTCTTTCCGAAAAGAGTCTTTAAGCAATGAGCAAAAAGAATCCCAAGAATTTCACGGCAGATCAGTTGAGAGTGAAGCTGAGATTGTTGAATCTTGAAACCAGTGGACTCAAGAACGAGCTGATTAAAAGGCTTAGAGCAGCAGATCCTTCCGGATCTTGGTCGAGGGCCGAAGACATTTCTCAAACCTCTGACCCTGTTCCTCTGTTAGAGGAAGAGATTGATGCACAGGACTCCCATGTAACTGGTCAGACTCTAGTTAACGAGACGCAGGTGAGAAGAGATGCTGAGATGGAAATATTACGTCGAAAAAAATAGATTATGGAACGGGAATTGGTGTTAACGCGTCAAGAATTGGAAATTGTGCGGCGAGAACGGCAGTTCGATATATCTCAGTCAGTAGCTCGACAGCCGTCCAAACAGTTTACAACAAAATTGTCGTCTATAATTGAGATGTTGGGGCACTTTGATGGTTCTAGTGGGATGTTCAAAGCATGGAAAAATCAGATACATCGGCTCAGGACTGTTTATGGGCTTCATCAGCATGATGTGAAGAATTTGATTGTTTCGCGGCTATCGGGAAGAGCATGTCAGTGGTTTCATTTGAAGTCTGAATACATTGCACTTCTATCTGATGAGCTTTTATTAGAAATTCAAACAATGCTTCATGGTGAAGAAAGAAAAGCTGAAAGGAGAATTAAATTTGAGGGAAGAACTTGGAGGAAGAGTGAAACTTTCAAAGAATACTTTCACGAGAAAGTAATTCTGGCGAATCAGGTACCAACTGACGAAGAGGAAGTGGTCTCGAACATAATTCCGGGCATTCCTGACCCTGATCTGCGCGATCAAGCGCGAATGCATTCGTTTGCATCGAAGACGCTCTTACTGAAGGCATTTGAGGCAGTTCCATGCCGTTTAAGGTTAACTAGTGCTGATGACGGGGATCGTCCTTCCAAAAAACCTCGAAGAGAATTTTTCAAGGATAAAAATGCGGTGAAAGACGATCCAATGGTGAGGCGCTGTCCGAGTTGTCGATCGAAGGATCATGCTCTTCTTGATTGTCGCACGAGACAGAAGGGTCCTAAATGTTTTCGGTGTCAAGATTTTGGTCATTTGGCAATGGCCTGTCCTAAGAAGGTAAAGAATATTTACACTATTTCTCAATGCGTTAACAAGAAGTATTTTAAAGAGGTACAGATTGCTGGAATGAAATTGACTGCGTTGATTGATACAAGTAGCGATCTGTCCTTGGTGAATGCAAGTGAGTATTTTGAAATTGGGGCACCACTTCTACAACAAAACAAGATGCACTTTCGCGGTCTGGGTGCTAAAAATCAAAATTATACGTTAGGAGAGTTCGATGCGCAAATAATTATATTGGTGCTGAAATAATAATATCGGTGCTGGTAAATAATGATTGGTGCTGATTTTTTGCGAACAGTTGAGGTGCGAATATTTGGGAACGATATTAATATCCGGAAAATTGCAAACACTCAGGAACTTAATAGTTTGTTTGAGATTCTTTCTATAGAGTGTGATGAGCATACAACTGATTATAATATTAGCAAAGTAGAATTAAAGGAGGAAGTAGAAAAAATGATTAATGCATATAGACCTCAGCCTGGAAAAAACCAAGATGTTGGAGTCAAAATGTCCATCATTTTAAAAGATGAAGAGTCAATTTAGCAAAGACCAAGGCGGTTGTCCCCATCGGAGAGAGAGAGTGTGTAAACCGGCAAGTATCTGATTGGCTTCGTGACAGTATTATTCAAGCTTCGATCTCTGAATTCGCCAGTCCAGTGGTAATAGTTAAAAAGAAGGATGGTTCTCAGATAGCACGAACCGCAGAAAGCTTACTTATAGCGCACTTTCTTGAGTGCGCTTAAAGTTCGCTTCAGAAAGTCCGTTAAAAGTTGACTTATTTCTGCTAACTGTGCGAAGTCTGCAGAAAGTGGACATATTTCAGTTGACTTTTTGGAAGTCCGCTAAAAGTGGACATATTTAAGTCAACCTAAAGTAAACGTACTGGAGAGCGCTACAAGTCAACTTATTTCAGTTGACTTTTTGGAAGTCCGCTAAAAGTGGACATATTGAAGTCAACCTAAAGTAAACGCAATATAGGTGCTGTTCGGTCGTCGCGCCAGTAGGGCGCTCGACCGGAACGCACAGCGGCCAATCCGCGTGCACCCTCGAGCGCCTCAACGATCTAGCGCTACCCCAGGTTCGGTTAACTCAATCTCATGACGCTGCCGGACGGCGGCAGCACCTCTCGGGCCTAAGGGCAGCTCAAGCGCCATCAGCGCTGGCTTGCCAGTTGCTTCTCTTTCGGCAGCTATTATTCTATTGATTCTCGATCGCAACGGTTCTCAGTTTCGTGTGCGGAATTCGTTTCGGTTTTCTCTGGGTGTTTCTCTCCTTCGATAGACTCGGTTACTCTCATGTGCTTCGGAAATACTCACTGTATATAGTGTATAGTGCCTACTAATAAATTAGAGGTTTATTATAGAGATTAAGTGTTCAAAGCATTGTTTTCCCTCCCCCCACCAGAGTCTCACGTTCGCTCGCGAACAGGTGCGCATTGCAATAGGTGAGCACTGACAAGAGGACATTTTAGCGTATAGTATTAGCTAGTACTCTGTCGATGATGATTCATATGTCATTCTGTTGACACTTGTTGTTGTTGTTGTATGCGTGATTCATTGATTGACTGTGCATGATTACACACATTTAGCCGGGGGTAGCTTTCGTAAAAGGTAATGCAAGAAATATATATTTGCTGAGCAGGTATGAAAATATGATACGCAAAGAATTGTACGTGCGGTGTTAAAAGTAACGGTATTAGTATTCGATCGGATCGAAAAATACCCATGGGACAGGTATGCGCTTTTCACCCATCAGATTTATGGCCCCCTAATACCGGAATGGATCGAACTCCGAAAGGTGAACTACTTTATAGACCTTGTGGGGTAATAAAGGTTAGGCCCCGGTCTGGCCTGTCAATATAGTGGATCCGGTCTAACGGTACAAATTGAACCCGGTGAGTAATTATTGTAATGAAGATCCTTGAAAAAGTTTTATAGTACATCCAGTACATAGGCTTTTACACGCTTTAAACAATTTGTTTCAAGAGACGGAGTTCAGCAAACAGGAAGGAGATTGGATTTGCCATAGTGGACCACCAAAGATTTGATTGGATCAGTCCCCAAAACTCCCTGTTGGAACTTGGTAATTATAATGTCAGCGTTACCATGGCAGCATTGCAATATAGGGAGCATGAAAATGAAAAGTCCTTGTTGCATAAAATTATAGCGCTAATTCATAACTTGTATCATGTTAAGAATCCCAAATGTTTGGGCATAAACAATATGAAGGGTTTCATATTAACAAGGAGAGGGTCGAACTTGTCAGGTCGAAACCCAAGTCGATTCCCTCCACAAGCTCAGGATGTAATGCAGAACAAATGTACAAAAACTGACTTGCAATGACCAACCGCAAAAACCTGAAAAAAATTGTAAAACATTTGAACCCTCGCATATGTGGTTCGCCAAGGTATTTGTGGCAAAACCAATAGACCCCATTTAAGGGGCTAGACTCCGGAAGGTAGATGCGCTGCTTTACCGGCCCAAATGGCCCAAATCATGCTTCGGGAGGCCACATCCTGTGTGCTTATATGAAATGATTTTGGGTTGGGAAAGGTCTCAATCGAAAGATAAAAGTTCAATCTAGCGCGCTACGTTGAGACTTTGCAAGAATTACGATGTTTTCTAGTTAAACTAATGTGCTAAAAGTTGTGAAAACAGCGCTGAGGAGGCCTTTTCACAGGGTTTTTTAGAACATAGTAATAGCATTTTTCAAGAAAGTCTCAACGTAGCGCGCTAGATTGGACTTTTATCTTTCGATTGAGACCTTTCCCAACCCACAATCATTTCATATAAGCACACAGGATGTGGCCTCCCGAAACATGATTCTTGCGTACTGTAGCCATGCTGTTGACATGCAGGTCGGTATAGTTGAGTACTTTAATTCAGTCAGCGCCCTCGAGGTGGCGTCTAACTGAGAGGGCTATCCACCTCAAATACTACAAATCTCACGCTGTTTGACAGCAACTTGCAGGGTTAGGCATATATGTATTGCCACGAAATTATTTATTCCCCAATGACTGGCGAGGGGCTAGGGGTAGGATGGAGGTTCCCCGTTGGTGATTTAATTTCGTGGGCAGAGAAAACTTAAACAAAAAAAATCGAACAAGAGGAAAACGGGGGAATCTAACCGCGCGAGCGGTTTTATCAAAAAAAAAAAAAAAACGAACTATGATTCCTGACGACGGACGATGGTCCACGCTGCCTTACGCCGTCCAGGCCATATTCATATCTAGACGCGGTCCTTTGATGATTAACCGTCGACGTTGGCCCACGCAACTTAACCCAATCCGGAAGTTGTTATTGCAGACGGCCAAGAGCCTCCCGTATTGGGTCCTGATTGCATTCAGACGAAAACGGCGATAGTGGATGGTGGCCACTTGGTCCAGTCGCAGGCGACCGAACTCAAATCGAGCCCCGTTCAGCCGGACAATAATGCCGCGGCGGGTGATTTGAATTCGGACGTGCACTCGTCGCCAACGTATTACTAGGACCCTTCGGAGGCGCACCGTCAAGGGTTCCATTGGTTTGGGCCCCGGGCCCGAACCCTCTTGGTTTTCCGGAAGGGCCGACTCGTAAAGGTTTCAAAATTTCGTCAATCAACTGGCTAGCTAGACTCAGAAGGAGAGGGGGAGGTTCGCGACTCAGAACAGAGAACGGAAATTTTTACACTGGTCTCCTCCAATATGAGTTACTGGGGTGGATACGCTCTCTTAAGTGTAACTATTAGCTCGGGATACCTAATTAGACTCCTGATAGAGTCGCGATAGACACAATTATGGATTCCAGAAGGAATCCCGATAGCCACACTATAGACTCCCGGAGGAATCTCGCTAGACGCTGAGTAGACTCCAAGAGGAATCTCGATAGCCACAAAATCAGACTCCAAAAGGAATCTCGATAGTCACAAAGTAGACTCCAAAAGGAATCTCGATAGCCACAAAGTTAGACTCCAAAGGAATCTCGATAGCCACAATATTAGACTCCAAAAGGAATCTCGATAGTCACAAAGTAGACTCCAAAAGAATCTCGATAGCCACAATATTAGACTCCAAAGGAATCTCGATAGCCCCAATAGTAGACTCCAAAGAATCTCGATAGCCACAATATTAGACTCCAAAGAATCTCGATAGTCACAAAGTTAGATTCCAAAGGGAATCTCGATAGTCACAAAGTTAGATTCCAAAGGGAATCCCGATAGTCGCAAAATTAATTTCAGCGTATCCCCAGTAACTCTATTCACCAGATGAAGTCGCTGCTGCCTTGGCTGCCGCCAAGCGTTTCACGAAAAGGCGGACGTTAGCCGCCGCGAAAATAGTCACAATATACAATAGATGGTGAAGGCGTTTTACACAATAATTAAACCGTTAACATTGCCAAGGGTAGTATTAACCCACCCGCAGCCTCAGAAGCACACCCGCAAGTGCCCATTGGCACTAATAACGAAATAGAAAAGGGCACAAGATAAGCCGCTCACCGATCACAAACTTGGTGACGAAGCTGCGTTGTCGTCCTCGTAATTGCTCGTGGCTGGAGTGAGGATCCTTGATAGCGTTCTTCAGAGAATAGTTCACGTAGCACCAATATCACTGAGATGACTGAGTTGATTCTTGCCGAATTCTAGCTGAATTTATACACGCCGATCGAGTTCTCTGGGCGCGACGATTGGCTCCTGACTACGTTTAATCACCTCGTGATTGGCTCCAGGGTTCCTCACTTACTTTCTTAGGATCTTCTAAGGACTGTATTATCTGCACAGCGTATTTCCGCGGAAGTTCGGCGGCTTGGCCAAAAACCGCCGTCTTCCTTAGCGGAAGCAAAAACAGAGCTCTGACTCGCGTTAGAACTCTGGCAGGGCCGCAGGTAGTCGATAATCGACACCCTGCCCTATAATGAAGGGAGGAATCCTTCAGGGCTGATAATTCCTCTATCAACCCTATACACAAAAATCCACTCACATAGCGGGCACGAAGGTGTGCCTCGCGAGTGGAAGACACGAAAAAGTCGAAGCTGCCCACACGTTGCCACAACGGTGGTTCAACGGTGAGGGCAGAGAGAATTTGGAGCCGGCTCTTCCGCACCCCCAAGCCCAGTCCGGAGCAGGCAAGTGGGTGTCCCTCTGTCCCTTCCGACCGAGAATTCGGAGGGCTTCGACCACTAACTGGCATCAGTCTGGAAGTTCCTAATCCTAAGTAAAATAAGCAATTTCTCCGCGCGATGCGGCCCTGAATCCGTTGCTCTACGCAGCGGTGCGTAGATGGTCGACGCAAATGGGTGGTGATCCGACTCCTATGCTGTGTATTGGTTACGCTGTAACTCAAAGGTGTTAACTGTTCCCCCTAGGTGTCGTTGGGAACCTTAATTGTTCACTCATTTCATCTAATTCGCTACCAATTCCCACCCCGAGCCCCGAGCGTGTCCGAGGACGTGCAATACGCTGAATCTTGTGACGTGCAGCAAAACTGCAACGTCACAACTCCTCCCCTCCTGCGGTGGGACCGGAGGTCCTTGTGCCAAGATTCTTTAGGCCCACCATCATCATGGATTGTTCTGTGGCTGCAGTTTAGGATTCTTGTGGAAGAGGTGGCTGGGGGATGATCAACTATGTTACTTTTGTTCAAACATACGGTTTTAATGTACCCAAAAAAAAAATTCTATATCATCAAGAACAAAACAAAAAAAATTATGAAAATCCCTATTTTAGTTGGACGGAGCTTGGTCGGGGATGGATGCCCCCCCCCCTCCCCCCCCCCCCCCTGGAAAAACCCGTGCGGGGCCCACAAGGACCCTATTTTGGCCTATTTCGCCGGGGTCGCTGGGCTCGATAGGGACGGCCGCGGGGGTGAGTGCCTCTCCGATATCGGGCATAGTCGCTGGGTTGGAGGGTGATTGCTCTAGGCACCCTTCCTAACCCGGCGACATATGGCCCCTCCTCCCTCCAATATCCCTGGCATTGGGTGCAGGTGGCCAGGGTGCTTCCTTGGGTCCCGCAGCGGTAGCAGAACGGCTGCGGTGCGGCTTCTTTCTGGGGACAGTCGGTGTATCGATGCCCCGCCTCCCCACAGCTCCAGCATCGCCGTCGCCTCCGGGAAGCGGAGTGGGTGGGCGCGGAGGTTGACGCCGCGTTCCCCGTCTCTGTTCTGCTCGCGGGGGTGACTCCTGGGGTGGCCAGGTTCCCCGATTGGGTGGAGGGGGCTGGCACCACCCCTGGTGCTGGTCCCGGTGAGACTGGCGCGCCGTCGTTGACGGCGGTAGTGGCCAGTGGCGGGTAGTCCCCCGAAGGCAGAGGGCTGGTGCCCCGGCTAATGGCCTCCCCGAGGAATACGGTAGAGGCCGGACTGCATTCGCGAGGCCCCATCCTCAGGGCCTCTATATAGGAGTGGGGCTCGACGTGGTCCCACTCCCCACTCCGGAGGAGCTCCATTTCCTCCTCTGATACCACCTCGATCGAGGAGGAGGAGGAGGGCCGGGAGAGGTAACTCCCGGTGGTCGTCTCCGGGAGGCAGAGGAAGTCCTCCTCCCCTGCTGGTATCTCCTCGGTCTGGGTGGAGGCATCCCTGGTTTCGGGGAAGGGCCTCACGTGCTGGGTAGACGCCATGGTTTGTGGCCGATGGAGGTGCGACGCCACCTCCCCTAGGGTCTCGAAAAGCCCAGGGGCCTGTCGTCCCACTTCATCGAGGACGGGCTGCCACTCCTCGATCCAGTCCTCCAGGAGCTTACACGGGTCATCACCCTCCTCCATGCTTCGTATATATTGTGGTTGGGGACAGTGGATACCCTAAGGATGGCAGTAGGGTGTGCCTTAGTGGGCGAGGAATATCGACGACAAGGGTAGTTGGAGGGCCGGTCAAGCGGGCATACTACTGAGGATGGTGGGGTTTGAGTTCGTGCGCGTGCACTTTACCTACGCCTTCACCATCTAGCGTACTTAATTCGTAAACATTGGCACCTAAAATGCGTGAAACGCGGAAAGAGCCATGGTATTTGGGCGCCAGCTTGGCGGACACATGGCGAGCAGCGGACGACATTACATGCACCCGTTTCCAAACGAGTTCGCCTATGGCGAAATCTCGCTGGCGGTGCTTGCTGTTATAGTGGCGGGACTGTTCTTGCGCGGCCTGTCGTAGATTCTGGGCTACCCATTCCCAGAGCTTCGAAAGGTTCGATGAACGTTCCCCCCAAATTCGGGGCTCACTCATCTCGAGATTTCCTACTGACTCGTCCCTATTTGCTAAAACTCCTCCGGGCGTTGGATTACGCCCGAAGTTCAAGAATGCCGGGGAGTAGCCGGTACTGGAATGATGTGCGGTATTGTAAGCGAAACGTAATTGTGGAATGTGTCGATCCCACTCTTGGTGGCTCTCCTCGATATATGAAATAATCATTGTTTTAAAGACTCGATTTACCCTTTCGACTGGATTGGCTTGAGGATGGTACGGCGGTGTTGTATGGTGGAGGAACCCATAAGTGGCTGCTAATCTCGCTAAGTCTTGGTTAATAAATTCCGTTCCATTATCGGTAACTAAAATTCGCGGAGTACCCCAACGCGCGAAAATGAGGTCTTCTAACGTTTCCGCGATTTTGGCTCCAGTGGCTACGCGGAGTGGTCGGCACTCTACCCATTTGGTGAATAAATCTTGTATGACCAGAAGGTGTTGATAGCCATTTCTACTTCGGGTAAGAGGCCCCATCATATCCGCGGCTATTATGCTCCACGGTTGCTCTACGCGGCGAGTACTCATGAACCCGATCGGCAGAGCTTGCTCGACTTTATTTTTCTGACACACTTGACAGCGTCGAATGAATTGCGAAATGGAACGGAACATACCAGGCCAATAATATCGCATAGCGATTTTCCGATACGTTTTATCAATTCCCAAATGTCCGGCTTGCGGGTTTTCATGTGTTTCCCGCAAGATCTCGCGGCGAGATTCTTCCGGTACGACCAATTTCCATTCATCCAAATCTCGATGTAATAGTTCCTCCACTAATTGATGGGTTCTTTTAAAGTATAAATTACCATCTTCAATCCTCCAGTCAGGGAATTTTTGCGGGAAATTCTGAACTGCCAGCAAACGTCGTTCGTACCAAGACGGACGCAATGGGTCTGGGGGAGTATTTCCGTCTCCCTCCTCTTCACTGTCACTGTGGGTCTCTCCTATAGGGGCTACGATATCGAGGGGTTCCATTCGGGGACTTAACGTGTTGTATTTGTCATGCTCGGATTTTCTAGTCGCCCTAGATTCTGACTTATCCGAATCGCTTGACACCAACGTATCATTAGATGTTAATTTGTCCGAAGTGCTTTGCCCTACTTCAACACTACCGCTGCATTCATAAATTTTCGATAAATGATTAATAGCTCCAGACACTACTTTTCCTTTTTCAGAAATGCTAGACTCAACTTGATGGCGATAAGCGCTGGACACTAATTTTTCTTTTTCAGAAACGCTAGACTCAATTGTATTGCGATAGGCGCTAGACACTAATTTTTCTTGTTCAGAAACGCTAGACTCAATTTGATTATTTTCGGGCTCAGCAGACTCGAACATACGAGATAAAGCATCCGGTACATGATTAAGGGCTTCCTTTCGGTAAACCACCTCGAAATCGTAGCCTAATAAATCCAATGCCCAGCGCGCTAGTCTGCTACTGGGATTGGTCTTTTGATGTATCCATCTTAGGCTAGCGTGGTCAGTAACTACGATAAAATGATAGCCTTCTAGATATTGCCTGAATTTCTTCACAGCCCAGACTATGGCAAGACATTCTTGTTCCGACGTGCAGTAATTTCGCTCCGCGGGATTTAATGTACGACTCGCGAAAGCAATCACTCTTTCCACGCCGTCGATAGTTTGGGTTAGTACCGCGCCCAGCCCTACTTGGCTGGCGTCGGTTTGTAACACAAAAGGAATTTCAAAATTCGGATAGACTAATGTAGGCGCGGTCGCGACCATCGATTTAAGTTCCTCAAGAGCAGACTGATGTTCGTCTGTCCATGACCATAATTGGTTCTTTCTCTGTAACCGGTGAAGAGGCTCCGCTATGGTAGCATAGCGCGGTATGAATCGACGATACCAAGACGTCATTCCAAGGAAACGGCGTAATTGTTTCAAGTTCATTGGCGTTGGATATTCCATTAAAGGGGCTACCTTCTCTGGATCTACCCTTAACCCGTCCTTGTTTACCAAAAAGCCTAAATACCGTACCTCGGAGCAACAAAATTCACATTTATCGGGATTGATCTCCAGCCCAGCTTTTGAGATGGTCTTAAATACGGTCTCGAGCCAAATGAGATGTTCCTCAAAAGTTCGCGATACGATAATTATATCGTCTAAGTAGGCGAACGCATTTGGCTCCATTTCCGGACCGATTAGCTGGTCTAACAATCGCTGAAAGGTGGCTGGAGCTCCCGTAAGGCCAAAAGGCATTCGTATAAATTGATATAAGCCTTTCCCGGGTACAGTGAAAGCGGTAATCTCCTTACTTTTTTCCTCCAGCGGAATTTGGAAGTATGCTTGACTTAAATCGATGGTCGAAATATAGTGAGCCGCTCGTAATTTATCAAGAATGCTTGCCATAATCGGGAGAGGATATGCATCCTTCTTTGAGACTGAATTTACTCGTCGGAAATCCAAACAAAAACGATAAGTGCCGTTGGGCTTCTTGACCATTACAATAGGGGTTGACCACGCGCTTTCTGATGGCTCGATTACGTTTTCGCGAAGTAACCTGTCTACCTCTTGGTAGATGAGTTCTTGTACTTTCGGAGAGACGGGATAGTAGCGCTGCTTAATTGGCGCGCTATCCCCTACATCAATTTTATGTTCAATTAAATTTGTGAGGCCTTTACCCACAGTGACAGAAGGTATCCATTCGTCTAAAAATTGTCTCAGCCTGTCGTCTTGTTCGACAGTGAGTTCTCGAATACCCAAACAAAATGATGCTTGCTGAACAGAATTAATAACAAAATGTTTCTTAGGATTTTCTGAAAAATACCAAATTCCTTTACTGATGTCGGGAACAAAACCAAATTTTCCAATACCGTCTACTCCCAGAATACAGGCAACCACTAAATGTGGCAAAACAATTCCCTTAATTTTCCGAGTCTTAGTCTCTAGAGTCAAAGATAACGTAATTTCTTCGTTGGTACTGTCGACCTGGCCATTGGCCAATTCAAAATAACGAGGCTTAATTGTTTTCTTAATTTCAGACAATAAACTTAAATCTTCTAATATTTCTTTACTAACAAAACAACATGATGAACCGGTGTCCACCATGATTTTGACGGGATTCTCCCCGAGACTCGCCCAAACATAAATTAAACGTTTTAAATGTTTCGCTTGCGCGATTACTTCAATAGGCCTGATGGCCTCATCACCACTATAATCTAATAGATTCACAAACTTATTTCGCAACGGCGAATATTCTAACTCGAACTCTAACTCTATATTTACATTTAAACTGACATGGTTCGTGCCCTCCGAACTGGGTAGTTGTTCCGAGGACTCTAAGGGTTTCCCGAGCATTTACTACATGTTCTTACTGTTACTCCTTTGCTACCGCAGCGATAGCAATGGATGACCCGTGCTTCGGTGCAATCCCGCGAAAGGTGTCCGGCTTGATTACAATTCCAGCACGTGACTTTTGATGCGTTTTCGGACGGAGTTTTCGCAACCTGCTTCCCAGCGATGGGAGTGGGAAGTCGTGCTGTCGCGTGCGCGATCTTGCCCGGCGTCTTGCCTCCCTCCTTGCCAGACAGAGGCTTCTTTTCCTTCACTGAAAGGTTTGTTTTGACGGCATGCGTCTCGACTGCCGCCGCCGCCCGAGCTCGTGGTTTTTGCGCTCCTTTTGGCGGCTTGTAACCTACATCTGGCAATAACATTGACTCTGGTCGCGGTGGTGGAAGATATTGAACTCGCGTAGCCTTTTCGACTTCTACGGCCGCTTGTTCTAACGCGTCCAAGCTGGCTAGGTCAAAGCGATGTATGAATCGTGCGATCCTCGGATGGAGATTACGATGCACGTATTTAATCTGTTTTTCTTCAGTCCAAGCAGGCTCTAAGCGCGAATACATATACCGCATAAACGTGAAGTAGTCGAGAACTTTCTCGTGTTCTCCTTGAGTTCGATTTTGGATGTCCATTTCCAAGCGGATTTGGAAATCCGTATCCGAGAATCTCTGTCGCCAAGCTGTTACAAAATCGCGCCAGCTAATCCAACGTTCGTAATTGACACGATACCAGAGTAAAGCTACTCCAGTCAGAAAGAAAGGGAGGCAAGACAGGGCGTCATCGTCCGAGATATCGCTGAAGCGTCTCCCTTCGCTAATGCGAGTTAGGAAAGCTTCAGCGTCTTCATTTTCACCGCCGGAAAAACGCAAATTCCACTTTCTCATTAAGTCATATGCTCGGGAAGTTGAGCCTCCACCGGAGAGTGCGCCGGAGGATGGCGTGCTGCCCATCTCGTGGGTAGCGTGATAGGGAAGGTTCGGAGGGGCGCGGGAGGTAGTCGGCTGTGGTGTCGCCGCCTCGCTGAATCTCTGTTTGAGCGGTCCCGGGAGCGGTACAAAATTTTCTCCTTGTTCCGCTGTCCCACCCTCGGGTGGGGTGGGGGAGGGAGTGCGAGAGTGGTCAGACATACCGGCTGCTCCTAGAGCTAGCCACGGAGAGGCAGGATCGTCGCCCTCTCCAAATTCGTATTGCAGACTTCGGAGCAAGCGATACCGAAGTGTCTCTGTATCGCCTCGCACTAAAAGTCTACGTCTCAATAAAGCCTCTAATAAGGGGCCGTGTTCCAATACCTGAATCCGCGAATATTTCGGGTCGTCCATACGAGGATGCCCGAAACGCACAAAACTTTCCGCCGAGTCTCCCTGAGACTCGCGGTACTACACAAAAACTTTAATAGTCTATTTATCTCTCGCACTCACTCTCTCACCCGATCCGGTCGACGGAGAACGGATACTCGGATGTATACTAAGCGCGTAATTGTCGAGATGTAGAAAACAAATTATTCAGCATATGGGTTTTCATAGCCTGACAGGCCAACGCAATAACAGTCCTTCATTTGCCACAACCAGAATAATATACCATACAATATTCTCTGTCTGAGTCGCAATTAGGCCCCTACGTAGGGCGCCACATTTCTTGCCACGAAATTATTTATTCCCCAATGACTGGCGAGGGGCTAGGGGTAGGATGGAGGTTCCCCGTTGGTGATTTAATTTCGTGGGCAGAGAAAACTTAAACAAAAAAAATCGAACAAGAGGAAAACGGGGGAATCTAACCGCGCGAGCGGTTTTATCAAAAAAAAAAAAAACGAACTATGATTCCTGACGACGGACGATGGTCCACGCTGCCTTACGCCGTCCAGGCCATATTCATATCTAGACGCGGTCCTTTGATGATTAACCGTCGACGTTGGCCCACGCAACTTAACCCAACCCGGAAGTTGTTATTGCAGACGGCCAAGAGCCTCCCGTATTGGGTCCTGATTGCATTCAGACGAAAACGGCGATAGTGGATGGTGGCCACTTGGTCCAGTCGCAGGCGACCGAACTCAAATCGAGCCCCGTTCAGCCGGACAATAATGCCGCGGCGGGTGATTTGAATTCGGACGTGCACTCGTCGCCAACGTATTACTAGGACCCTTCGGAGGCGCACCGTCAAGGGTTCCATTGGTTTGGGCCCCGGGCCCGAACCCTCTTGGTTTTCCGGAAGGGCCGACTCGTAAAGGTTTCAAAATTTCGTCAATCAACTGGCTAGCTAGACTCAGAAGGAGAGGGGGAGGTTCGCGACTCAGAACAGAGAACGGAAATTTTTACACTGGTCTCCTCCAATATGAGTTACTGGGGTGGATACGCTCTCTTAAGTGTAACTATTAGCTCGGGATACCTAATTAGACTCCTGATGGAGTCGCGATAGACACAATTATGGATTCCAGAAGGAATCCCGATAGCCACACTATAGACTCCCGGAGGAATCTCGCTAGACGCTGAGTAGACTCCAAGAGGAATCTCGATAGCCACAAAATCAGACTCCAAAAGGAATCTCGATAGTCACAAAGTAGACTCCAAAAGGAATCTCGATAGCCACAAAGTTAGACTCCAAAGGAATCTCGATAGCCACAATATTAGACTCCAAAAGGAATCTCGATAGTCACAAAGTAGACTCCAAAAGAATCTCGATAGCCACAATATTAGACTCCAAAGGAATCTCGATAGCCCCAATAGTAGACTCCAAAGAATCTCGATAGCCACAATATTAGACTCCAAAGAATCTCGATAGTCACAAAGTTAGATTCCAAAGGGAATCTCGATAGTCACAAAGTTAGATTCCAAAGGGAATCCCGATAGTCGCAAAATTAATTTCAGCGTATCCCCAGTAACTCTATTCACCAGATGAAGTCGCTGCTGCCTTGGCTGCCGCCAAGCGTTTCACGAAAAGGCGGACGTTAGCCGCCGCGAAAATAGTCACAATATACAATAGATGGTGAAGGCGTTTTACACAATAATTAAACCGTTAACATTGCCAAGGGTAGTATTAACCCACCCGCAGCCTCAGAAGCACACCCGCAAGTGCCCATTGGCACTAATAACGAAATAGAAAAGGGCACAAGATAAGCCGCTCACCGATCACAAACTTGGTGACGAAGCTGCGTTGTCGTCCTCGTAATTGCTCGTGGCTGGAGTGAGGATCCTTGATAGCGTTCTTCAGAGAATAGTTCACGTAGCACCAATATCACTGAGATGACTGAGTTGATTCTTGCCGAATTCTAGCTGAATTTATACACGCCGATCGAGTTCTCTGGGCGCGACGATTGGCTCCTGACTACGTTTAATCACCTCGTGATTGGCTCCAGGGTTCCTCACTTACTTTCTTAGGATCTTCTAAGGACTGTATTATCTGCACAGCGTATTTCCGCGGAAGTTCGGCGGCTTGGCCAAAAACCGCCGTCTTCCTTAGCGGAAGCAAAAACAGAGCTCTGACTCGCGTTAGAACTCTGGCAGGGCCGCAGGTAGTCGATAATCGACACCCTGCCCTATAATGAAGGGAGGAATCCTTCAGGGCTGATAATTCCTCTATCAACCCTATACACAAAAATCCACTCACATAGCGGGCACGAAGGTGTGCCTCGCGAGTGGAAGACACGAAAAAGTCGAAGCTGCCCACACGTTGCCACAACGGTGGTTCAACGGTGAGGGCAGAGAGAATTTGGAGCCGGCTCTTCCGCACCCCCAAGCCCAGTCCGGAGCAGGCAAGTGGGTGTCCCTCTGTCCCTTCCGACCGAGAATTCGGAGGGCTTCGACCACTAACTGGCATCAGTCTGGAAGTTCCTAATCCTAAGTAAAATAAGCAATTTCTCCGCGCGATGCGGCCCTGAATCCGTTGCTCTACGCAGCGGTGCGTAGATGGTCGACGCAAATGGGTGGTGATCCGACTCCTATGCTGTGTATTGGTTACGCTGTAACTCAAAGGTGTTAACTGTTCCCCCTAGGTGTCGTTGGGAACCTTAATTGTTCACTCATTTCATCTAATTCGCTACCAATTCCCACCCCGAGCCCCGAGCGTGTCCGAGGACGTGCAATACGCTGAATCTTGTGACGTGCAGCAAAACTGCAACGTCACAGTATATAGGCGATCCCAACAGGGACCCTTTTTCGTAATAAGATTTTAGAAGAACGTCTATTCTGGCCAGTGTATAATAACCTGTATTATGATTGTGATACAATGAAGTGATCAAATTGTATTGTTTTTCGGTAATATTGATGTTTCAATATAATGCCACTACACATTTTCAGAGTAGTTGTCAAACGCAGTGGTTTGTGATTCAAGCTTCTGTGCTATTGTTATCGTTTTATTAATAAAAGTGAACATCAACAATTCCAATTATGTTATAGATCCTCTAAAGTTGTGCATTTCATTTATTCTATAAGCGGATAAGGGACAGTTCATTTTCTAATTGTGGAGTATGTAGTTTCATAAAGTCTGAGAAACTTAGTCATATCTTTTCTATGTATGTATCTAGTTGAACTATAATTGTTACACGGTCGCTTAATAATTGGAGTTTTACATATTTAGATTCAATGAAATTATAATAGGACCACTGAAACCCAAATATTCTATCAGCATTATAGTGCTTGGTGTAGGATATCACAGTAGGGGCTATTTTCATCAAGATTTTCTCATGCTTTGTAATATAACTAATACACGGATCGTAAAATTCTCTTTTTATTCTATGGTGTGTCTCAGGATCTGTTACATTCTTATATTCTTATAGGTCCTATAGGTCTTATAGGTCTTATAGGTCCATCTAATCTAACTCTGTAGAATCCAAACTATTATGAAATTATATATTACGTCCAATTGAATTATCCAAAGTTCACCGAGCTTTTAGTTTTCTTACCCCATCTTTTGTAGAATACAGAAAAGTTAAGTAACTAACTATCCTTCATCTACGCAGCAAGAAACCTTTCCTACTATGCCAAAGGCTATGCACAGCTATATTTTTTTACATTATATAAGGGGACAGTATATTTAGAATACCAATTTTCTACAAACATTTGGTGTTATTAGCTCAACGCTAGTGGAAGACATAGACATTGAGAGACTAACTGTCCTGCATGTATATACATAGCAAATAACTAAAGGTCAAAAGGAAAAGGAGGGAAAGTTTACATATTGAACACCTTTGTCCAGAATAAAATATATATTAAAAAAATGATGTTCTTATACACTAATTATTGATAGAAAAACACACACACACACACGCACACGCGCGCGCGCGCACGCACACACACGCACACACACACGTTTTCCAGCGGATAGGAATGCAATGTAATCGTCGCAGAAGGTATGTGCGTAAACCCATGCGATTGTACTCTTATGAGGTCGGTCATTTTTCGATACAGATTCCCAATTCGGTCAAATCAAAATCGGCGTATTGCTTTTTTCAACTGAAAAAGTATTATGGGAAGAAATGGGGACTTCTCACTTTTTGCGCAATAGTGCAAGACATTCGTATACCGTGTGTAATTGAGTGACCGGCCGTTCCAATGAATCGAAGTATCAAAGTAAAGAGGGTATATTGTGATGCTAGCAACATTTCAACATTCTTGCAAGTAGCTTTCGTTCGATGGTCAATGTGTACTAATTGGTAAATCCACACCGTAACCAGTGTTGCCTGTTGTTGCGTGTATAGGACCCCCCGCCCGGTTTCCGGGTTTTCCTAGTTCAAAGGTGCGAATGACAATTTGACGACCGGCATGTAATTATCTCGTTATTTACTCAACTTTTCTAATTTTCTGGCGCAATGGACGCTAATCCTCGCGACAAGCTGGTTATTGGTGTGAAATTCGGGGATATATGAACGCGAACGATTGTGTGAGTGCGTTGCATCAGGAAACCCGATAGGATGACATACCATTGCCCGCTCACGCATACACACACAACATTATCGGACCAGTGACGCAGCAGCGCGCTTTGGCCGCCCGCTGTACGCCGCCCGACCGTAGGGTCTGCTTGCCTCGAGTGGCAGCCCCCCCCCCCCCCCCCGGCCACTTCAACGGCCACACTGTAATAATAGCTGAAAGAAAACGAATCTATCTTTTCTGATTTTACAGCATGGTACAAACATGATTTTGTGAATTTCTTGTTGACGGAATAGTTTTGGGGGCACCAGTATTTACTGGAATCGATCGGCTAATTCTGATATGGTTTGTGGCGTGTAACATCTACACAATTTAGAAGTTGAAAAAGTTGTACAAATCTCAGAGTGGGGGTGGGGTAAATTATCAAACACCTCGGGAACGCCAACTTGCTGTCGCGCACACTTCACCCTCTTTGTCCTCCGTCTTGGTCTCTCGTATACACTACATCGGTCGTGCCTCTCTCTCGCTCGCACCCATGCCTCTCTCTCTCACGCTCATGCTTACGCTGAGCTGACATCACCCCCCCCCCCCCTTCCTTTCCAGCGCACCCATAGACTTTGTGTTGTACCCTCAAATGTATCGTGAAGAGGAATCAGAATAGGAATCAGAATGAGAATAAATGCTCCTCCCCAACAAATGGCATGATTGCCCGTGGCTGCCCTCCTCCCGGAAGGCAGTAACCCTGCTTTGCTCACTTTATTGCCAGACCCAAGAGGTATTTCGAACCCTTAGCTTGGAGAGTATTGAGAATGCGACGTCGGACGGCTAGTTATCTCCTGTACATTTGGCCTGTGGAACATTATGCACTACCTGACCCTATTGGCGGCAGTTGTTCCACCATCGAGTGAAAAAAACATACGTCTGGGCACCAAATGCACCTCCGAGTCCGAACCACTCGTACACCAGCGGTCCCCATCATAAATCTATCATCAAAACGACTTTCATATATTTTTTCCCCACTCAATTATGCCCTTCAATAAAATTCACTGGTGTGAATCTATTGGTATAGATATGCATCTGATAATAATGGTCTCGCAGAATAGTACAACTGCACACAAGTTTGAGTACAGTTTTCTGAATCCATGTCGAGCGCGATTACCTCTTCTTCGGCGTTGCTTTGTGTGCATTTGTCCCATTACACGATTTATTGCAGGATTATCAAGCTGTCTTGTATGTATGTCCACAGATCGCAGCTGAAAAAGGCGGCTCGTGTGCAGGTAAGTGCTAATACCGCATACTTATATAATACTGCGGCAGTCGTGCAGCATGAAAATGGTAAACACAGCGCAATGGATGTTGTAAGTACTCCACCAGCTGATGAAACTGTCCCATGCACGTCTGCCGTCGCCGACGTTAGCCTTCCTTCACAGCACTTACAGGTCGAAGAAATGGAACTCGTCGAACATGCGCCACAGGAATACGAAGAGGAACTAATAATGGAAGAAATTGTGGAAGAAATCGACGAGAGTATTTCTTTGTACGAGGACGTAGAAGAAGTGGAAAATGCGGCTGTTGTCGAAATCATCGACAACACAACGGTACAAGATCCGCACGAAGAAGTGAAGTTTCCAAAGGACAAGGTATCTGAGAAATACGGGCCTGAAGAAACGAAGAAAGTCCACGACGATGAGCCGCAGCCGAGTACTTCTTCAGGAGTTGTTAGCGGCGGTCCGATTTATTCGTCGCGCATCCCAATGCAATTTCTTGACAGTGACAGCGACTCTGATGCGGAGGACTTTTACCATTTGCGAAGTTCACATTGGATACGGGAGAAAAGGATATCCAAGCCAGAAGACTTCAATATGGAAAATGTACACCCTATTTCGCCAAAACCATCAGAGGCTCATACTTCTGAAGAAAGACAGGACCTGGCCGGGCCCGGTGACGACTGGATGAATGATTGGTTTCAAGATTGGTTAGAGAGAAGAGCAGTAGCATCAGAGTCGGAAGATATGAGTATCACGGACAATGCGAATACTCAAGATCTACATGAAGACCCTGGACAACAAATTGTTTCGCACGTTCGGCAAGCACCCAGTCGAGAGCGAGTAAGACAACATGATTCGGATGAGGACGATTTTTGGGTGGAAGAGAGAGCGCAGACACCGCAACCGGAAGAGGGCGAGTTGGAAGGCCTTACTTTCACCGATTTCCGCTACGTATTCGACAGGATCAAAAGTCTTGCCGATCACTCGCCAATAACTGGCTGTGGCATCCAAGATTTCAGCATAGTCGGCGCACACCGAAGAGTTGGATTACTGAAAATTTATACGGTCCAGTGTGGAATGTGCCAGTATACGGAGCAAATACGATGCCAGCCGGACGATGACACCGCGATGAACATCAACGTTGCCGCTGTCTCAGGAACAATGGTGACAGGGGGCGGATTCAACCAATTGGAGGAAATGTTGGCTGCCATGAACGTGCAGTGCATGTCGAAGAAACTATACGAAAAGTGCCAAGAAACCCTCATTGATGCATTCGAAGCGGCTGCGATGGAGGAAATGATACAGGCTGGGGAAGAGGAGAAAGCATTGGCCATCGCAAGAGGAGATGTCGATCCAGAGTCACAACTACCCACTATCACAGTCATGGCAGATGGTAGTTGGTTGAAAAGATCATACCGAGGTGGACTCTACAACTCTTCGTCCGGCGTAGGAATCATCGTTGGATACGCTACGAAGAAAGCCCTGTTCTACAGCGTGAAGAATAAGTTCTGCATGATATGCATTGCAGCAGCGAAGAAGAAGGAAACACCACGTGAGCATCGTTGTTACAAGAACTGGGGCCGAGACGAGAGTTCCACGAGCATGGAACCCGCAGCAGTTCTGGAGGGTTTCATGTGCAGCGTAGAAATGCATGGAATTATATACAATGTATTGGTTGGAGATGGTGATAGCGCCGTTTACAAGAGGATAAAGGACGCAGACCCGTATAAGGAGTACAAGATCGAAGTACGGAAGATTGAATGCCGGAATCACATCATGCGGTTATTTTGCAAGCAGATACGCGACCTGACGGCCAGAGGCCCCTTCAAAGAAGCAAGAACTGTCATTCAAAACAATATTCTGCGTCTCCACATAGGTATCCAAAAAGCGGCGCAATATCGGTACCTACAGCAGCTGCCAATGGAGCAACGAATTCGGAACTTCAAGGAAGACGTGAAAAACGTGCCCAGTCACGTCTTCGGAGAACATAAAAACTGCAAGAAAATTGGCTACTTCTGCAAAAGATATGCGGATCCGAAGGAAGTAAATTTCGTGCCGGAACTAACAGAAAAGAAATTGTTCCAGCTTCTGGAAGATCCATTCAAACGGATTTTCGCGCACGCCGATAGCATGCTGTATGGACTAAATACAAATGTCGCCGAATGTGCGAACAACATCATCGCCAAAAACTGTGGAGGACGACGAATTAATTTGTCACGAAAGGGCTCTTATCAGGGTAGAGTTGGTGCTTCAATTGTGCAATTGAACCACGGCTCAGTATTGAGCAGGATGGCTTCAGTGATGGATAAGAGACCGTCGGCTACGTTGTTGAGAGTGGAAGAACATCGTAGACACGCAGTAGAAAAGGCGAAGGAATACAAGAAAGCAGCGAAAGCCTCTTCCTTTCGGCGGAAGACTCAAACGTGCGATAAGGATTACGGCCCAAACGCAGAGAAGCCAGATATGGACGAAGCAAATTTGAAATCCGAATCGGAGAGACACATGGCAATACTACTGGAATGGCAGGAGTCACGAATTGAAATTGAAAAGGATACCCGCGATCAAGCGAATGATCACAGGTGGAAATGGTACCGAAAGAAATTACTGACTGCCTCTAACTTTGGCAAGGTGTGCCGACGAAAAGACGACACGCCACGCGGAAATCTAGTGCGAATTATGCTGTACCCCACCTTACTCACAGCAGAAGCTTTGGAATACGGGAGACAAAACGAAGCAGTCGCATTGGCAAAATTAGAAGAGGAATTGCAAATTCCCGTGCAACGGTGCGGCTTGTTTATTGACTCCAATGAGCCATACTTAGGCGCAACACCTGATGGCCTCATTGGGGAAGACACACTTGTGGAAGTGAAATGCCCGTCATCAGCAAGGAATTTGTCGCCCGAAGAAGCGATTCAAGAGCTCCCTGACATAAGAAGGATCTTCAGAGGCGACGGCATGAATACGATACATCATTATCATTATCAAGTGCAAGGACAGCTGCACATTGCTGGAAGGGAACATGCTTTATTCTGCTTGTGGACACCAAAAGGGATGAAAATTACAAAAGTTGAAAAAGACGACAAATTCTGGGCAACTGAAATGGAGCAGCAGTTGAAGAAATTTTATAAGGACTGTATGCTTCCCGAAATTGTGGACAGTCGGTTCAACAGAGGAATGGCAATTAGAGAACCCTCTTACATACCGACAGCAGAAGCGAAGGCAGAAAAAAAGAAGGAAGCAGAAGAGAAAAAGAAAGCGGAACAGGAGAGGAAAGCAGAAAAGAAGAAGGAAGCAGAAGAGAAAAAGAAAGCGGAACAGGAGAGGAAAGCAGAAGAGAAGAAGGAAGCAGAAGAGAAAAAGAAAGCGGAACAGGAGAGGAAAGCAGAAGAGAAAAAGAAAGCGGAACAGGAGAGGAAAGCAGAAGAGAAGAAGGAAGCAGAAGAGAAAAAGAAAGCGGAACAGGAGAGGAAAGCAGAAAAAAAGAAGGGAGCAGAAGAGAAAAAGAAAGCGGAACAGGAGAGGAAAGCAGAAGAGAAGAAGGAAGCAGAAGAGAAGAAGAAAGCGGAACAGGAGAGGAAAGCAGAAGAGAAGAAGAAAGCAGAAGAGAAAAAGAAAGCAACTCAGAGGAAAGAGGAAATGAATAAAGGATCAGAGAGGAAGAGGAAAGGAAAACGCAGCACCGAGTAGGAAAGATGGTAAGAAGATAATCAAGGGTAACCCTTACAGTCTCAGAAAGGTGTTTTCATGTTCTGGAATAGAGTTTTTCCAAGGATGGTTCATTCAGCGAAAATAGTAGGCGCCGAAGTGCACCAGGAGGTGCAGTCCAGCAAACATGAAAAGCTGCCCAGCACATAGGATGTGCTGCCCAATGACAGACACACTGTCATTGAAAAGTCCAAATGCACATAGGCGCCGAAGTGCACCTCGAGGTGCAGCTCAGCAAACATGAAAAGCTGCCCAGCACATAGGATGTGCTGCCCAATGACACACTGTCATTGAAAAGTGCAAGTGCAGATAGGCGCCGAAATGCACCTCGAGGTGCACCTCAGCAAACATGAAAAGCTGCCCAGCACATAGGATGTGCTGCCCAATGGCACACTGTCATTGAAAAGTGCAAGTGCAGATAGGCGTCGAAATGCACCTCGAGGTGCACCTCAGCAAACATCAAAAGCTGCCCAGCACATAGGATGTGCTGCCCAATGACAGACACACTGTCATTGAAAAGTCCAAATGCACATAGGCGCCGAAGTGCACCTCGAGGTGCAGAACCTGCCGAATAAACCAAAGTCGACATATGTAGTGTGCGCCGCTGGAAAGAAAGCGTCTGGTTTCCCTGCAGATATACGAGAGCCAGGCGCCTTCTTTCTGGCGACGCACAGTAGATTCCTTCATATAACGAAGACACCTATTTATCAATTTCATTCCTGCAGACGTCATCGTACAGGTCATTAATAACATCGCAAAATGTGAAAGTGGTATGTATTCTTGTGTCTTTAAACCTTCAATGCATGCAAATTACTACAAGAAAATAATATTCCTTGTTTTTGCAGTTCATTGAAAGGATCAATCTTTCTGCAGGAAATACAGGAAAGGAAATGTCACAGCACTGTTTCGAACGATAAGTGATCACAGATACTTCCATGTATGATAGGTGAAACAATGTAAAATCTATATTGTTAAATGTCAATCTTTTTGCAGGGCGTGATGCCATACATACGCTTCCAAGACAACAGCAATTCTCTGATATTGCAAAGAAGATGCAGAGAAACGAGGACACCAATGGAGAGAATTTATCAGAACCTGATGCAAAGTAAATACCACATTTCTCGGTTATTTGTTGTAGTTTGTAGAATGTGCAGTCATTCACAGGTTTATTTGTCCTAACTGTTGAGAACTTGTTAGTTCCTTGAAAAGCGAATAAGTCCCAGGACTTGTTACTTTTTTACAAGAACTAACTTCTTACATACAACATGCACTTATTTTCACTTTCAACTAGAAGGAATAAGAGTTACAGAATATTTCTGGAAAAACATTCCTTTTACATGTGTGAGCACAAATATTTAAACTCATAAAGAAACTTCACAGTTCTAACTTTAGAAAACGTGTTAAAATTTCCAAAATAAACTGTAGTGTGCCAGGAAAAATAGCAGTCTGAATTGAATTGGTATGGAATATTAATAATTAGAATTGCAATTAGTGATCGTGTGCTCTAATTTTATTCACAGGATGTAATTCGTCAACATAAGAACAGTGTGGAACTTGGACAAGGAAGACTGTAGCAAGTACAAGCAACAAGAGTACTGACCGATGCTACAAAAAAGGCACGAAACAACTTATATTGATGTATTATAATAATAAGTCTTGTCAATAAATGTTTCCCTGATAAATAAACAGACAATGGTACATAATCATTGATTTCTTTTATCTTCACTCCATATTCTTTCTCTACTGGTTATTACAATTCTGCATAAAATTCATTTTTAGCAAAGTCCTAATTAAAAGAGAGTCCACCCGTTCCTGACAAATAATTTTTAATTACATCCTCTAGTAAAGTCTCTTCGCTCGTCCGCGTTTTACTCTTAGTAAATAATATAATTGCCCTGTTTTACTTTTTCCTAGCATGAACATAGCCAGAGTAACCTCATTCTATTTTGACAGCTCTACTTCTGTCTGTCACTATTAGTGAAAAACGCTAGTCGCTCCATCTCGCGCAATGTTCGGTAGCAAATGCTTGTAGGTAACCCGATCACGCGGCCACACGCGGCTGAAAAACCTACAATTACCGTCGGTAATGGAAGATCGCCAGCTCCCGAAAAGTCTCGTGGGTACTCTAGCCCCTTAAGCGCATACACCTACAGTGCACGATTACAGCCAACATTTTGTACACTTCCTATTTAGCATCTAAACAACGAATCTCGCAAATCCCGTGATAGGATTCGACATGACAAGTCTGACATGGGAATTTACATGTACTGTTTTGGGGTATTTACGGGCAAAAAAGAACCAAGTTTTAACTGGTTGAATGTACGATTGTATACAACATCCCGTGAACTAAATCCCCCAAAATACTGTAACTCCCAAATCCCCATGTCAGACCTGTCATGTCAAAACCCCTCACAAAGCTCCCAAAATTAGTTGTTTAGATGTTAAACAAGAAACTCACCAAATACCAGCTACAACCATGTACTGTAATACTTTACCATCCCCTTCAGGCCGTTGCAGTTGGTCATGGCAAACCAACCCCTGCACACCTGCTCCACATCAAAGCCGGAGCTTACAAAAAAAATGAACTCAAGCCTCGACCTGACACGTTTGATCTTCTTCTTGCAAGAGTTCCAACACAATATAAAACTGGATGCCTATTAGTTCCTGCAGAGAGTGGCGACTAGATTGCTTTCAAGAAAGTATGGTGCTTTTCACAATCTTGATTCAAAAATATGAACGCCTCAATTGCAGAAAAGGTATGTTATCTGTTGCAGTTTTCTATGTCTGTCATTGCCTATTAATGTGGTAACTATTAATCGCATGTTTACAGGAGAGCGATTTGTTAGCATATTCAAAAAATCAAATCAAATACAGTGTTCAAGCTCAAACAATTTGCGCGCCTAAGTACTGGAGCGCCGATCTACCTCGATAGCAACTGTCCCGAGTGCGGTGGTACCTAATTCTTACCTTCCTCATTACCGGCAATCCACCGCACTCGGAATCATTTCTTGCCGTCCTTACGTCACTCATTTCGGGAAGGTTCCAGGCGCTTGAAAGCGGAAGTGACCTGTTAAAGGGAACCTCCCAGAAAGGGTCGCGAGGTAATAAATACCGTGGGAGTTCAGTGCTCACTCTCTTATTATTGTGCTGATCACCTGAGGTAACCGCTGCAAAGAGTCGCTTGCTCTAACGCTTTAACCGCTGTCTTGTACAATTTGGAGTCGCTAGCTCCAGTCTGCTTAGACTATTGTGAATGAAAGAGAGAGGAGGAATTTATAGTTAAACAAGTGTATTTTCAACTCATACAAACAACAATAATACAGTGGAAGAAATTAAAAGGAAAGCGCACTTATATCAAACAACTTAGCCTACATAAAACTTAAACCTATTCCTAAAATTTACACTAACCTAGCTACAAACTAAACTACACCAAAGAAGAACTATCCTAACTATCCTAATTGTTAAAACAACCGCTGTTTTCCGCCTATCGAACATACAGGGAAAAGGAATGTTTCTTCTTCTGTCAGAACACATAGACAACAATCATGGATGATTAATGAGTATGTACACAAACAAACAAAAAACATGTTGATCGCGACTGTCTTAGATATATAGAAGATGGTAATCTAAATATCATTGAGTTACCAGGAAGTGAGCACCGTACTGTGTGAAGGAGTATTACAAAGTCAAACGATTTCTGAACTAAATATAATGTATTTATATACGTAACATTGCCTATGCGATGACAGCATGCATGACAGTGAATCCAACAGTCAATGGTCACTCTAAAACTACCCAATTGTAACTGATTATGTATGCCAAAAATGTAAATTGTTTTTCAATGAAGTGTAGCTGAGTAAGAGTGTATACCACGGGTTGAAGTGAATATCATTCATTCTGTTGAATGGCATACATATTTGCGCGTATGTCAAAACAAAATGCACGTGGTGTTTAGTTTTAATTATACATTTTCTTTTCTTTCTAGTTTATAGAACAATGACATTGCATCTGGCAGGCATCTCAGATTTAAACAGAAATGGTATCACCCAGAGATGCAATAAAACTCTGATGGGCAGCTGCATGGAAGGAATAATTCGTGGAAAGACACGCGGAACTGCCGTAGGGATTATTACCGAGGGTTTGCTTTCCTCTGCATTAGCAGTGCGCTGGCTTGTTGTGCTTTTCTTAAACTTTCACTTTCAGCGCTCCAACTCCGCATCAGAGATGGCTTGGTGTACCGTTAATCGTGATTTCGCTCACCATTGGACGACGCAAGTCGAGGAGTTGCAGGGAGGTGGAAGTTCCCTTAAATTGCAGATCTCAGAGCAACTCAGATCATTCTTAGATCGACTTGCGAGCGTCTAGATTCTTCGGATTTTCAGTGTGTTCTGTTATTGTGATTGCGCAGTGCATACCAGTGTTTGCTGCCAAGTTCCCTTGTGGAGAAGGATCAAGCTCAGAGGATACGCACGAGGTAAATATATCCAACATTTTTAGTGTTATAGTCGCTATACTGGCAGACTCGTGAAATCTGTTACAAGCGGATGCCAGAAGATAGGTAAAGAACCTAATGGGGTAAAGGACGGCGAAAGTAATCGGGAATGGAAAAACCAGGAGCATTACTTGATTTCTTAGAACTGACTATTTAACTGGAATACCTTTGAAGCCTGAGGGCAAAACATCTGCTAGAACGTCATAAATTCTTGATACTTTTGAATATACTGGTGCACGTGGAAACAATTAACGATTTGAGAGTCGGAGAGGGTTCGGTGGCGCGGGGTAGAAGGTGGATGAGCGTTGTACACAGGTACGGGGGGCATTTATTGACTTGGGCATTGCTTGATCGCTAATCCGCCGTGACGGGGAAAACCCTCTCCTCTCTGCGCCCAACCTTTTTCACTATGCAAGCCATGTACTCTGTGAGATACCTGCAGGGCAAGATTGGGTATTTAATCAGGTCCCCGCGATTCGACTCTCATTAAGGAAATAAGAGCTTTGTACCTGTGACTTTGAAATATCAAATGGATTAGTTTTGTAATGAAAAATATTAAATGATGTTTCTATGTATACAGATTCCTGTTTGCGACTCGGTACTGGAAGAGTGGTGATATTGTGGCGAAACAGAAAAGAGCCATCTTTTCCTCCGATCCACGGAAACTTACAGTGCAGATATCAGTAAGTATTTGTTGCGTTCACGTATTTATAGTTCTTATTCTAATCCAAATTTCTATTGATCTTACTGCAAGTCAGCATTGAACAGTTTCTTCAGCATTAGCAAAGACTGAATGGAATTTAATTTAGAAATTATTCCAGATATTCAATTTGAAGCCACGCCTTATATACACTTCTCACAACAATTAATGCATCACTTTTTTTGACCGAAAAATGACCGATTTTTGAAGCGGCATAACTCGGCTCGACAAAATCGTACAGCAGTTCTTTAATACTCATTTTACAGCTTGAAGCTTCCTCTTTCAGAGCCTATATCGCATTTTTACTTGCAATAATTTGTCTGTTATTAAACAAATGAAAACTCGAGCTATGTTTTTTCTGTTCGAATTACGCAAGTTCAAGAGAGTTCACGGAGTTGGATTTTTTTTGTTGGTGAAATCACATTAATGTTATCTTGTAAAGGAAAGCTGCCTCTTTAAAATGAGCGATTGGAAAGTTGGGTATGATTTTTTAAAAGTTGTTTATCGCACTATTATTAGGAAGTGTGCCACCGGCATTGGAATTACCCAAGTTACACCACGAGGAGGTTGCTCGGTCGGACTTGTACATCGCGCGCGCGTGTGTGTGTGTTCGTGTGCGTGTGCACGTACGCGTGTGCGTTTAAAGGTTTAATACCGAGTGTTACCGCCACGCTGTCTTATGATTTCTCGGCATCTTTGCCGCATATTGATGCAGCGATGCATAACATCCTGAGGGATATCGCGCCAAATTGCCGAAAGGGCAGCCTCTAATTTCTGCAGGGTTGTTGGATGTCTTGCAAGGTCTCGTAGCTGCCGCCCCAATACGTTCCACACATGCTCAATAGGATTGAGATCTGGACTGCATGGTGGATGCGCGATTGTTTGGATGTCGTTACTCTGAAGGAACTCTCGCGTGTGCCTTGCTGTGTGCGGCCGAGCGTTATCCTGCATGAGCAAAAATTGCGGGCCGATTTGATTACGCATCGGCAATACATGTGGCTGCAAAATCTCCCCCACTATCATGCAGGATAGCGCTCAGCCGCATACGGCAATGCACGCACGAGAATTCCTTCGGAATAGCAACATTCGAACAATCAAGCGAGCACCCACCTCCAGTCCAGATCTCAATCCTATTGAGCATAGGGATGTATAGGGTGATAGCTACGACATCTTGCAAAACATCCAACAATCCTGCAGGAGTTAGTGGCTGCCACGCACGCACGCACGCACACACTAGGTCCGACCGGGCAACATCCTCGTTGTGTACTTTGGGTAATTCCAATGCCCGCGACACACTTCTTAATAACAGTGCGATAAACAACTTTTTAAATAATCGTACCCAACTTTCCAATAGCTCATTTACCGACTTCGAAAAGGAGGAGGTACTCAATTCGACCGCTATATATATATTTTTTTTTTTTTTTTTTTTAATGTTTGTCCGGCGAGAACTCTGAGATGGGTGGACCGATCGGGATGAAACCATACCTATCTTATAGAGGATGCTCACAGTTTGGTCCCATTATAAATTTTTTCGAAATTGTTTAACGCTAACCATTGTTATTGCATAAAAACCGAATTGTTCGCTGATTACGCGTTTCTACTACAAATTTCGTTTGTCCGGCGATATTTCCGAGACGGATGGACCCATCTTGATGAAACCATACCTATCTTATAGAGGATGCTCACAGCTTGGTCCCAATATAAATTTTGTCGAAATTGTTTAACATTAACCATTGTTATTGCTTAAAAACCAAATTTCGCGCTGATTTCACGTTTCTACTACAAATTTCGTTTGTCCGGCGATATTTCCGAGATGGATGGCCCGATCTTGATGAAACCTTGCCTATCTTATACAGGATGCTCACGGCTTGGTCCCAATGTAAATTCTCCCTAAATTGTTTAACGCTAACAATTGTTATTGCATAAAAACCGAACTTTCGATTGTCCGGCGATAGCTTTGGGATCGCTTGTGCGATAAGGATGAAACTTTGAGTAACTCATAAGGGAAGTTCTCGCGGTACACCCTCTTGCATAAATTTCGGAATGTACAAGCTTTTCTTTCTTCAACAAATTCGGCTACATTTCTTCATCTATAACTGTTACACCAGTACAACGATGAAATTCAAAATGAAATCGACCGCGAACCATCAATTTATTAATTTCCTATACTAAAAAGCATTAAATAAAAAAAATATATTTTAAAAAAAATGTGACCGACTTCGAAAACTGACAGAGTTCCAGAGAGCTGAAAACTAAAAGAGCTGAAAAGTAAAAAACAAGCAACAAAAAAAATGCCCTGAAAAGTAAAAAATAACTTCTGGTTGTCATGGATACAGAAATTTGCATTAAGCCTAAATATTCTGCAACTTTTCGGAGGCGGCGCAAATATAAGTAAAATATTACAAACGTCACGAAATCCTCACAGTCAAATCTGAAAATACTTGTGGTCTCTATGTACATATATATCTACAAATTGAAGCGGCGAAGTATACCCTATCGAATATGCTAATATTGTTAACATTAACTGGTCTGGTATTCGACAATTCCGAACAATTCCGACATCTCATAACTGTAGGTTAATCTAGCAAATACGCAAATACATATAACAGACTGCAGGCAATAGAACTATCGTTACTCTCCTGTGTACCATTTTGTCTTCGTCAATCATTAAAGTCATCCTGTGGTTGGACAGGTAGATATATAAGGATAGAGATAGATCGAAAGAGAGAGATTGAGAGGCGGGAGGAAAGCACGAAAGATAGATTTTCTAAGAAAGAAAATGCGGATAAGCGCGGGTAAGACACACGATTGCCAGTAATATTTTACTTATATTTGCGCCGCCTCCGAAAAGTTGCAGAATATTTAGGCTTAATGCAAATTTCTGTATCCATGACAACCAGAAGTTATTTTTTACTTTTCAGGGCATTTTTTGTCTTGCTTGTTTTTTACTTTTCAGCTCTTTTAGTTTTCAGCTCTCTGGAACTCTGTCAGTTTTCGAAGTCGGTCACATTTTTTTTAAAATATATATTTTTTTTTAAAGAGGAAGCTTTCCTTTACAAGATAACATTAATGTGAACTCACTAAAAAAAAATTCCAACTCCGTGAACTCTTTTGAACTTGCGTAATTCAAACAGAAAAAACATAGCTCGAGTTTTCGTTTGTTTAATAACAGAAAAATTACTGTAAGTAAAAATGCGATATAGGCTCTGAAAGAGAAAGCTTCAAGCTGTAAAATGAGTATTACAAAACTGTTGTACGATTTTGTCGAGCCGAGTTATGCCGCTTCAAAAATCGGTAATTTTTCGGTCAAAAAAAGTGATGCATTAATTGTTGTGAGAAGTGTGGTTTCTATAATATATAGTAGCCTCATAGTAGCCTCTATAATATAGTTTCTCTATAATACAATATAGAAAGTAGAAAGATAGAATAAGAAAGGCTAAAAAATGGAGTCGGATGTGTAAAAGTAGACCCTTTCCCTTATGGCTTTGATTTTTTCTATGAGCAGACTTCATTTCATTACAAGTAAACGTGTTCTCGCGGCTGGAAGGGTTAAAGTAGTGACTAGTATTCCATATCACGGTTTACAGACAAGAGTAAAGCAGCCTGCTACCTAATATATATATGGATACTTATTTTCACTTTTTGTGTTCATCAGGTCAACGATTGAAAATGCCGCGCACGGTGAAAAAATTTAGCGACCCTTCCCGATGCAACCAACTTCGTCGTATCCAGGAGTTTCGGAAGACAAGTTTGGAGAACAACGACGTGCCGATTCATCATGACCTTCGGGAAGTGAAAAATTCGGACCCATTACGGGGAACCGTCAAACGCGCGCATTGCGGCAAACCCGTGCCCGCAGACAATCCCGTCGAACCTCAAGCTTCAACCACGAGCGTCGAAAGAAGTGAAGTAGCCGAAAATGCTCTGACGCTGCTTTCCGGTGCTTTCGCCGACGCTTCCGACGCTGGCGAAATATTTGAGGCAGTGAGGTCGATGTCGCCCACCACCATCGATATCCTACGTCGGGAACTGTCAGTGTGGGCAATAAAACACAACATACCGCAGAATGCGGTGAGTGCCCTTCTACGCTTATGCCAAGTGGCGGGTCTTCATGGGCTGCCTGTGGATGCTCGCACTCTTCTCGCCACGCCAAGAGTTACGGAAATAAGTACTACTCGATCTGGCGAATATTATCATTATGGACTCGAAGAGGCTTTGAAGGATCAATTGAAGCGTCTCAAAGATCCGAAGACAACTCCAACTTTGGAGTTGAAAGTTGTGACGGGCCAGCGTAGCCCGTCCCAAAACTCCCGCTCTCACGCGAAGCCGCCTCGCACTCGCCGCTTAACCTCAACAACCGTTGCTCCAAGGGGGACCGCCAATCCTAGCGAATAAATACTAATGCGCCTTTATCTTGTTTCGAGCCCGATATAGCGACGATACCAGCGAGTCGATCGAGGAGCGGGAGTTAAGCTCGAGGAGAATGGACCAGACGAGTCCTACCTGCGAGCCATACAGAGGGTGCAGATACGCCGACCGACGTGCCGATCAGGCCGCTCTGACCCTGGACAGACGACGGACGACGCCACGGCGACAGACCGACGGACGTACCAGGGACTCCTAGCTCTCGCTGGCTGAAGGCAGCGGCGGAGAGCGCAGCGTAGCGAAACGATCGATCCCAGCGTGCGGGATCGATACGCGAGCCCTCGATACCGATCGAGACCGATCGGCGTGGCGGCACCGAGAGATCGATAGCGTAAGGCGGCAACGTAACGCGAAACGAAATTTACGTAGGACCGGAAGCTCCTCACTTTGTGAGCGACCTTAGCAGCGAGCGTTACGCGAGTGCGAGAGTGAGCTACAAACCTGACGATTCGAGGAGTAGGAGAGCGATTGAGCAGAGCGAATTTATACCGGTAAGCCCAGCGAATTGCCGCCTGCCTATTACACGTACAGATCTCGGTGCCGGCCGTTCACGCTCCAACAAGAGGCTACCCTGGCGCGAGTGACCACCGGTCACTAGGTGGCTACCCCTAGGGGCGACGCTTCAAGTCGCCACAAAGTCCCCGGTTCGTGAAGAACTCCGTAAGCCATTAGATTGGGAGGCGTACGAAAGCCAGGAGCGGCCCGGCCGCCACCATCCAGTTTTGTACCTTGCATGCGAACGGTTTTGGGTTTTCCGGCTTCGAGGCTCGTAGATCGGCCGCCTATCTTTTGCGAGTGCAGAGCGACTGCAATATTTCGAGACTTCTGTCCGACTCATTGGCGTGTCCGAGCTTTCCAGCAGGCGAGCGTCCGGCAAGCGCGACCGGCCGGGATAATAGATTGTGTAGCGGCTGCGGGAAAGCCGAGGGTCCGAACGCCGACGTTCGGACGCGAGCGCTCGGACGTAGGGTTTTCCGGCCAGTTTCCCGGCCAATAATAAACATCGTTGCCACCCATCCGCGTGGGATTATTCAGCCTCCTTTCCCAACCTTCGCCACTCTACCGTCCACGAGTTAGCCCGGCCGACACCGGCGAGTGCCGCCGAGTCCAGCCCGGGGTCAAGCGGGAGGCACCAACGAGGACGAGGGAGGACCTCCTAGAAATTCGGCCCTTATCGGGGCCTGGCGCCCATCATTTCCCCCTTTCCACCTTCCAGGAACCCGGGACGGACTTAGGCGAAGTTGAAGCGCGTCCACCCGGACCGACGCGGACAGGGGTCCGGAGAAACACGCTTACAAAGTTCACGTAGATGGTCTGCCGATCGCGAAAAGTTCGCAAAGTGCACTCTGGCCACTTTTGGGTCAAATTGCAAATGACGCATTGCCGCCGCAACGTCCATTTCTGATTGGCACGTACCACGACTACTGCAAGCCATCAGAACCAGAGGAGATTTTAAGCCATTTTTGCGAGGAATATTTGCAACTCAGACAGAACGGACTTTTATACAATTCGGTAAAATATTCCGTAAAAATTAAGGCCGTGCTGTGCGATGCACCAGCTCGAGCATTTGTAACTGGTGTCATTGATCATAATGGAAGTTTCGGCTGCAGCAAGTGCGAAGTTGAGGGAGACTATATAAGCAACAGAATGACATTTCTCAACGAAGACGCGGTGCTCCGAACCGACAGCAGCTTCCGCGATCGGGCAAACCAGGAATGCCACAAGAGGCACACGGAGACGCCATTTGAAATGTTAAATGTCGGAATGGTGTCCCAATTTCCCCTGGACTATATGCATTTGGTGTGGCTCGGGGTACATAAAAAGTTAATGGACTACTGCCTCGATGGCTGCCAAACAGTGAAATTATCAAGTGGCATGAAGAAAGAACTGTCACAAGATTTACTCTCGCTGGCAGAATATGTGCCCGTGGAATTTGCGAGGGGTGTTCGCGGCCTCGATGATTTCACACGGTGGAAGGCCACGGAACATCGGACTTTCCTTTTGTACATCGGGCCAGTGGTGTTGCAGCGATATTTACCGGAGGAGCATATGCAGCATTATAATTGCTTACATGCGCCTATCCGCATTTTGTGCGACCCCGCAGATTACAGGCGTAATAACAAGTTCGCATACGACTTGTTAGTGGCTTTTGTGCAAGCATTTAAAACATTGTACGGGGCGCAAAACATTTCGTACAATGTGCATAATCTCATTCATCTGGCGCGCGACGCAATGGCATTTGGGCCACTCGATGCCTTCGGTTGTTTTCCGTTTGAAAACTATTTAAAAACGATAAAGCATGTGCTGAGAAAAGGCGATAGGCCACTAGCCCAAATAAGTAGGCGATTTAATGAGATGGCTAATATGATGTACGCAGAAAATGAAAGCGAGAGTATTGTGTACCCTACGTTGGAACGACGCTCCAAAGATCAGCCGCCTGAAAGCATGACGGATATGCATCATGAACTTCGGTTCGAAGATTTTGTTCTGTCAACCAAGCGCAAGGCCGATTCTACGTGCTATCTGGTTGACGGGACAATATGTTCGATTGTACACATGGGGGGGGGGGGGATAACGACATTACAATCAGGGAAAACATTCTCTTAAATCCGAAAAAGCTCGATAACTACCCGTGCGAGTCTACGGAATTGAAAATTTTTCATAGACGCAATTGGTCAGGTCCACAGGATTTCACTGTCTCCCAAATAAGGGCCAAAGCCGTCAGGCTACTTTTCACGGGGGATAGCTATATTCTTCCAATGCTCCATGGCAGAGAATAACTCTATTGTTTTTTATTTAATATTATATTTTCCACGTTATTGTTGACGCCAAAAATGTTGTTATATTTAACTTATTATAAGTAATCATTGTAAACGCGTATGAAAGCAGCATGCCTAATTATACCACTTTCGGAAGGCATTTTCGGGGGTGCGCCCGCCTTGATTTCGTCAAGTGGGGGAAGAGCGCAGTGCTACCTGGGTTCCCCTCGCCCTGAGCTTTCCAAAGAAGCGGTAGTCTGTGTTTCGCCGCCTTGAACGCCGTATCCTCCTGACATCTAAAGTTGCAAAAATCCTCCAGCTATGTATCAGGAGACTCGGTAGAGTCTGCGCGCCAAGTAGTGAAGGCGTAGCCGAACGGCCCAGCGGGACTCCCGAGGCTCTATTATCCCGAACCATAATGATTTAGCCCGTTTGCAAAAGTGTCCCCGAATTTGTTTCTACAATTTCTCAGAGATTTGCTGCACGAAGTAATTCTTTTTGGGCTTATATTTTTCTGTGATTTTTTCTGATTTGTATGACCTAAGTCGCAATGGAATCGGTCCATTAGTTCAGGAGATATAAATCTTTGAAATATTTCTCGTGTAGCGAAAAGTTACTGAAATTTTTCTTCTTCTTCATAATCAAGACCTAAAATGTCGCTTTCCATTTTTCGCCGCTAGGTGGCTGGTGGCGCCCTGTGTGCGGTTGGGCGGGCGCGCTCGACATCAGAATGCCTCGGACCGCCGACCAGGTAGTATCAACCAGGTACCAGATACTATACCGGATACATAGCGCTAAGCACTCTCTTTCCCGCGGCCAACGGTATAGAGTCAACGCAGTTATTAATAATAAACATTAAGACGTTATTAAGAATGACCCATTTGCTTATTAAAGTCGATGACATTTTTGCACTTTTACTTAAATTTCTTGAAACTTAGTAACGTTTCAATGATTGCATATGCGGTGTATATAGTGAAACAAATGTGTAATTTTGATCAAGGTTGTACTGCGTTGATTAGAAGAATCGGTGGATTCTCGGTGCCAAGCAGTTTACAAGTTCTATGTGAATATTATCATTTAAAAAAATTAGAAATGAGCACAATAGTTATTTACTGCCTTATTAATAATATATATACTTAAACAAAATGTCGACAATTTCATGCACATGTATGAAAATATTACGATTTCTTTCTTTTCGAATGTCGAATAAGAGATTCGGTAAATTAACGCTGATTCGAAGATTCAATAGTATAACCACGTTAACGAATTTTTTTTATTCTTGCAATTTGTTGTTAAGCCATAGTCAGGTAGCTCTATTTTATGTCTGGGACCCGCATGATGGTAATGAGGGGCGCGCGGAGCACGAGGGGTCCAAGCTCACCCGTGCTGCGCAGGTATCAACTCAGGTATCTCCCAATAGGGTCAAATACGGTCGGGTAATAATTGGCAGACGAGCAATCCCACATTTCACTCCAGTATCTGTCACATTATGAACTGGTTTCTGAATATACTCCTAAAATAAAATCAAAATCAAAATTTCAAATCAATAGTTTATAACAACCGGCTGAGTTCCTCTGTCAAGTATATTATTCAGTATTTTTGTTTGATCCGATTCGAATCTTAGGAGATATCAATGAACTCTTGTTCCAAGAGATTGGATTTTAATACTGACGGCATCGTGTGTAATTGTTATATGAGATTGACACTCCAGTTCTTGGGATTCTACAATATAACCTACAGTCAATCACAGTTTTGCAATGTCGAATTATCGGTAATACCCTTCATAATTCGATAATAATGCACTTCAATGAAACTGTTTTATTTTCAATTCTGAATTATATGTTAATTCATGTCATCAGGAGACTCGATAGAGTCTCCGCACCAAGTAGTGATAAAATTTCTGTGAACTGAATCTCCGGATTAGAATGAAACGCTTGTTAGTTTTAATGAGTATAATTCCAATAACAATAGTAGTCGTTGTGGTATGACGCCAAATTTGCAATCTTATGGTTCCAGTTCTATTCCAAATATCTGATATTTTGTTTATTCCTTGCTATTCAAGTAGGTGAAGAATATATAGTTTGATATAGCAATAAACTCATCTCACAATTACTCTGCGACTATCGACAGACAAACGTTTAAACCGCATTTATAAATATTTTATTATATGTCATGACCCGATACCGTGGAAGTGAAAAGACACCACTGACTGCAAAACAGAGTGGAATATAGTGTGGTCACTATTCCTCGCAATTGGATGGAGGTGGAAATTGTGCAGCACGAGACAAATTCATTACTAACATCAAAATATAATTTCATCTGCTTGAATAACAAGGAATGAAAAAAAATATCACATATTTGCAATACAACTGGAACCATAAGATTGCAAATTCGGCGTCTTACCACGGCTATTATGTACTATTGTTACTGGAATTGTATTCATTTAAACTAATAAGTGTTCATCCTAATAATCCTAATAAACTCCATTTGTGAATAACCGGGCCCGCCAAGGATCAGATGTTTTATTGATGATTAACTCTACTATACCGTTTCTTTACCCCAAGCTGCAACCAACTCTTACCTAGCAGTATAAAGTATTTCATGCTTGTGTTGTGACCGTGTTACCGTAATTTCTTCGGCATTACGAAGAAATGGTTTGAAATTATTTGTAAAAAAATATTATAATTGAATAGTTGCTTGGCTTTTGTTTCGAATGATTTCCATTAATTTTTTGGTGAATCAAAGAAAAATATGCTTTTTGTTGAAGGCAAAACACTTTTGTGGGGATGAAACAAAACTACTTGGCGAATTTTTTAACATGTCGAATGTCTTTTTGGGGGATTTAATAAGTATACAGAAGACGAGAATTATTTTCATCTTTTTAGCGTTACCTATTTTCTTGTGTTATCTATTTTGAAGTTAATTCCTTTGTTGTATAGGATTTTTTTTGTTAAGTGGTCATCGACAGACCATCTGCTACGAAGTGCAAAAGCTTCTTTTTGCAAAAGTTATGCTAGGACAAACCAAAATACTGTATTTTGGAGAACCAAAAGGTTATGTTATTCAACTTTAACTATTTTAGATAGTGGGGCCATTCTGCAAGTTTTGCCTATATGATACAAAAGTTTCCACCCTGATTGATTCAACTGTCGTTGAGATATAGCTGGAGAAACTTTAAATAATATGTATACACAAACATATATGCAACGAATAGAAAACCTCCTAGTTCTCAATCTTTTTGCGAGTTGGTTAACAATTACTCTTCTAAAAGCAAACATTTGATCACAAAATTCAAAAAGCTGTTGGATGCTACAAAGTTTCCAGTAGTTCGAAAAAGTAGGGAGAATAAACTTGTTGCGAAAATGGAGAAAGGCAAAGCGACAATAATCGGACTTCCACAGTAGATGAAAAGTTCGCTAGTGTAAAAGCCTTTTATTTCGTTAATCAATATTATTGATCACGTTTCCCTGAGTTGATAATCAGGCAGGAGAAGCATGGTAGCGTGTAAAATAGGGTGTGTACGAATCGGAATATAGGGTGTAGCAGCCGCACCCTTAACTGGACGTAGGCATAAAAACGAGATTAACTCCACTCAAAATCCAGCGCGAAGCAGTCTTGCTAGATTCACTGTCGGACACATTCGTTCCACGTCCCTCCTCGTCGGGTAGTCCAGTGAATAATTTACACAAATTGTAATTTCCGTAATTATGTAAATTATCGTTGAGCTACAGAGATTAATGACTAAACAAACGCGGCAAACGAAAGTGTAAAAAGTTATTAAGTTGATAATAAAAACTCTTGAAGTGGCTGTCCGTACAAAAGTGTGAGGTAATACTTATAAAGTTTTACACATCATGTATTTTCAATTTTTTCACCATTTTCTATGCATTAAAACAATTAGCGGTGTATCAGAATTTAGAGATGAGAATGATTTGATGAACTACCAACAAATAAGAATTTTGATAGTGCTAAGTTTGAACTTAAGCCGGGCTGTGGAGTATGATGTAGTAATTGATGACTTCGATTATTGATTGCAAACATGGTTACAGTACTGGTATACATCGTGAATATTATCAAACTTGTACCAAGCATTCGTATTCGTATTTAATATTCGCTAATATAAGAATAAAATTGGAAGATATCTTACAATATACATTTCCATTAGTTCACCGGACGAATTTGCATTTACAAGAAAACATGTTCAGGTAATACACGCCAATTTCAACCAAACTCAGTGCATATGCAGGGTTTCAACTAACAATTAACTGGGATTTTTTTGTGGCCGAATTTCGAGTTAGGAGGTTGAATCCGCCCTTTAAAGATATTGACATGTAACGGCTTCTTTCGATCTGCTTCAGTGTTGCCGGTACCCGTCTCACTATTTATATGTCAATATCTTTAGGAGGTGGTTTCAACCCCTTAACACAAGATTCGGCCGCCACAAAAAATGCGAACCGTGCTTAGCTGAAATCAGCATGTGTCGCCTAAAAATGTTCGTTTGTTAGTTCGTACTACGGAAATAACATGCGAAAAGTTCTCTTATAAGACCATAATAACTAATATAATGGTGTAACAAGCGAAGTATGTGTGTTTGTTTTTGTTACGGGCTTAAAAGGAAATGAACGAGCCAGCAGTGACGACAGTGTCACTTTCGTCATCGGAATCACCATGCTCACCGCACGAAGTGGCAATAGAAGCAGGTGATTGTGTGGAGAGTGGCGTGCAGGAGTGGCTCGAAGACGAAGCCCTGCCTGGCTTTCGTGTCTGGCAATTGGCCGGCATTATTCTCTCAATCTTACTGAGCATACTCATCGGAATCTGCTGCTGCATTCGTTTTCGGGTGCCGCGCACCAAGCAAGAAATCGAAGCCGATTATATCAGGAAGAAAATTACGAGAAACTTTCGGCACGAGCTGTCGAAAATCAGTAACGTGGAAATGGACCAAATGGACTTGGGTAAAGGTGAGAAAATTAAAGTGTAGGCAGGTATATTTTTATAGGACAAGTGTATTACTAGGGAAAGTCCGAGTAAAGTTGATGGGTTAACGCCAGATATGAAAACATACCTAAATATTAGAATCATGAACCAATTTTGTCGAATTTTTACGAATTAATACTAAACATACTAATAATTTACTCTGACCGTAACCGGTCAAACGATCGGTTATAAAATAAAAGTTGTATTTATTCGACTTAGGTATAAATAATTGTCAACTTAATACGGAAACTAACACACATAATCACATTTAGATAGCATGTATGTAATTAGTAATACAAAAATTATATATTTTCATTGTTATTTTTAACGTGAATGAAAAAAGCAAGTCTATAGTTGAATCCAATTTTAAACCGGTCACTTAGCCAGGCGTGTTACGTTTAGTTTTACATAATTATGAAGCAATACAAAATTAAAGAAGATAGAAACGAAGACCAGGATAGTACTTGTTATCGACTTTAGTCGACCATCCATATAAGGTGAAAAATTGTAAAAGTTAGTATTTAATAATCACACGTATGATTGGTAGATAGAGCAAAACAATTTTTCATACAGAATTAGAGAAGCTAATAGATAGTAGATGGTTTGAAATAACAATTTGGGACCAGCAACCAACAGATAAATATGTGTTGAAACATTCGCCTTGTTTGAATAAAAGCAAAACACACAAAAATTCGAATTTGCTTATTACGAGCGTGTTTTTCCTACAAATACGTGGATAAAAGTAACATGGCGTCAAGAAGATAAATCTTTACCGCGAACATGCTAATGTATTACGCTATCTAACGCCGTGTTTTGGAATTAACGCTTATTCACTTTACCAGGACTTTCGCTAGATATCTTACGATAAGTATTACTATGAGCCATCAGTGTTTTTGTGAACAGCGTTACATCGTGTTCAAAGAAACTTTAATACCGAGGATTGCCACAAACAAGCCGGATATCAAGAACCAATCCGACAAGGCCTGGATCAAGGATTGCGATCAAGGTTCAACGCGATATTTACTGGCATACACGTGCGCTTCAACAAAAAGGAACACGTTGCTTTCGATAATATGATTTAAAATGGCAAGTGTATTTTATAGATTTTTCTAAATTATAATAGCACCTCTTTTATCCGAATACTCAATTATCCGACTCTGTTTTTCGAGCGCTCAATTGTTCGAATACGTCTTGTATGTACAGGGTGATTCCATAGCTTTCGAATCATTACTGTAAAGAATTGGCTGCTATATATAAGATAATTATACATTATCTAGTAATTTTAATCATGCACGAATATTTATCAATTCATCTCCGAATTTTATACATCATATATAACATTATGATGTATCTATAATGTATATAATATAACACTGTAAAATATTATCTCTAGCAGGCTACTTTATACATATAATATTGTGTATTCTTATACACATTATACATAAAGTGTTAATCTTTACGGCTCAGTAATTTAAACCCTCGGTTCTGTCCTATCCATTTGGGGGCGTTATTAAGAAAATGCACTTGCATGAAATTAAAAGTAATCAGTGGACACTCATATGTATCTGAAGATGTTTGTTGCAGTTGCATTTTTCTTTAATTCTTAATTCGTTACAATTAAGAATATGTCCAGGAAATTTCAAGATTCTAGAGCACATACGTGTATCTGATCTTCAGGATTAATTGGTTTAAATGAATGACACATGAAGGTTTACTTCCAGTATAAATCGGACATGTGAGCATGCAAGTATGTACATTCACGGCTGACAAAGAACGGAGTATGAACGTTCTAATTCAAATGCAAGTGAATCGCCCTGTACACAGTTAAGTGTATATCAAATAGCGTAACCAATCACAAAAGAGTTTTATCAGCTACAGTGCATAAAAAAGTATTTGCCGAGCCAGTGTTTCACCCACTCTTCGCTCTAAAAAAGGACCTTCAAGAAAATTCTCGAAGAAGAAAGTCTTGCTTTTAAGAAAAAATCAATCTTAAGGAAGTCGGTTTTCTTTTTTAAGACAATTTATTCCAGATTTACTGGGTGTGCGAATACTTGTTTCATTCATTGTAAAACTATTTAGAACTCAGAATTGTTTAACGAAATCATATTTAACTGCAGTACTTATGATTTCTATTATTACTATTTATCTTCTTTGTTTGAAACTTCTGAAGGCCAACATGAAGACAGTAACTGTTCTATCGTGATGAAAATTTTATATCGATCGAAAACCGCAACACATCGAGATAAGTTATCTCGGTTTCTCGCGATGTATAGCTATATACATATAGCTAACTACTTGGCACGAGACTCTACGGAGTCTCCTGATTATCCGAACAGATATGAGGTTCTACAGTAATCCCCAGTAATCTTTCCAACTCTTTTGAAACTGAATATTTGCAAAAATCGAAACTTACTTTATACTTTACCTACCGGAAACCTGTTAATAGGCTTTTCGATTGCCAACGTTATCGCGTCAAACCGAGTCAGTAGTTACTAAATGGCAACTTCAATCATACAGGATAAGTAATGTGTTAAGATCCAAGAGACTTTGAGTCTTAACCCCATACAACCAAGTCGAGTTACGAAGGATTACTTTGGTAAAGCAATTGGAAGCTAAACTGAAACAACCAACTCTAAATTCGGAACGATACAAAAATTTACATTTGTAAGCCCTCCTGTGAAGTGCGAACCTTTTGGCAGTTCGACTGGTGATAAACTTGTTGCACAGATCGATGGAAAGAAAGTGATAAACACCGGGGAACGATTTTACTGTACTGTAATTTTGGTATTTATTTACAAAGCCATACTCACAACCGATTCCAATGATTTTGATATATGACCCAACCAACCAAGACTACGGCAAATATATAGAATCTCCTCTAATTTCATTGTTAGATCGTCTTATTTGAAATGCTGTCACAAAACCACTGTACGATATAAAATAGTATAATAAATCAGTCAAATAGTCAATATTATAGTATATTGAGCTGCTGACAGCATGAAGACTGAGCCATACTGACAATGATTCTGGGTTTTACGTCTGTGTTACATCTATATTAGGTCTCTGCAGGTATTTGGAATACTGTCACAAGACCACAGCTATATTTACGTTAAGATTTGTGTTGATTGTTCGACTATTTGGTATGCTTTACCAAACAGTTGGTTACTCTACCCAGGTCATATAAGATCCACCTTTAAGTGTGTCTAACTTTTTTTCTATTAGTCTCCCTCACATATATATGTATATGAAAACGATCAGGAGAGCGTACTTTATAACATATATCAAAATTACTGAAATCGCTTGTGAGTATGTCTTTGTAAATAATTACCGTAATTTTAGGCACCATCTGTCTAACTATGCTTCCGCGAACAGATAACAGATATTTAATAGCCCCAGAGGCATAAATAATCTAGCTTTGTCATACACGGTGATGCGATTGCGTTGGAATCAAGGACATCTGTACTGTTTAACATATTACAAATATTAAAGGCGTAAGGTCTATCAATGGTCATTTAGCAATTTGTGGAAACACTAACATAACTAATAGATAGCAGTAAAGTCGATGAAACGGATTTGTTCCAAAAACTTAATAGCGGGTGGATATTCTTGCTGATTCTAAGACAAACGGTTCGCCCTATACAAACTTGGAAGTATTAGAGCGACTTGGCGACTCTTACGCTACGTTGATCGGATTTGGAGATTTGTAGATTAAATATAAATAAATGATGGATGAAAGAAACAAATATCTCGATTAATTGAATAAATATAATCTTTATTCTGTAAGTATCATACAGAAATTAAGCCACCTCGCATGCATTAGTGGACTACCGCAAAAGATAATATACCCCAGAACATAGTTAATACAATTGCTGATGTATACTATGTTACTAATTACTTCAATTAGTTGTAACTTTACGGTGTTAATCCTACACGAAGTGTGAAGTGTCAACTGCGCTGACTGTCATTCGTTTAAGTCGTGTTTATAATTCTGTACGCAATATTATGAAATCCCTTTACCGAAAACGCTTGACAAATGCTTGACACGGATTTTACTCTAATTTAAACCTACGTGTTATTTAGATACTAGGACTTATCCTGAAGTCGCGTAGAAGACACAATACAAAATCCTTAGCACTGATGAAACACGAATGCGTGAAAGAAACTCGAACAGAGAAAATCCGAGTAGTCCGCGCAAGACAGATTGAACCATCTTGGAAAAAGTGATCGACCGTTCGATCGATCCTGAAACTAAAATGCAGGAAACATCGAGATGAGAAAGAACAAAAATCCAAATGCTTGTAAAAAATATTTATTAATCTGAAAATATAAAATAAATTGCCAAATGTATGCAGATACTAAGTACGAATTGGTTATGGCTGCAAAGTGCGTGCCTAAAGGAAGAAAAAGAGATAGATAGAATTAATGTTGGAAATGTTGAAAGTAAATCATATAGGAAACCATGGCATATATGTGGAAGAACGTTATTTAGAATGTATACAGTTGTCAGAGAAAATCGTTTGCATATCGAGAATGAGCCAGACCCGTGTGCATCACTAAATTTGGTAATTGATCTTCTATTTTTTTAATTATGACCTTACTGCAGGAACATCGCGGAACTTCTTGTTACTCATTGTTGCTGAATGTTTTGCTATTATCCGTACAGTAGAACCTCCTTTATCCAGACCCCAGTTATGCAAAAACTCTACTACCCAAACATTCTCTTATTCGTACGTTGTTATCCAAATGTCTTCCATGTATACAGTTCGATGAATATCTGATCGTGTAATCGGTTACAACACAGCTGTAACAGCTAAAAAGATTTTGCACCCAGAATTCTCTAACGGTTTCCGGTCGGACTCCAGGATATTCCCGGCAACGCCTACAATGTCTACGGAAAATACGAACGGTCATAGTTGACCAAATCATATTAAATTAGTATTTCTAATTGTCATTATTAATATCTGTTCTCTTTTTTAATATATGAAGATCAACATGAATAAATCAACTGTTCAATTTTCCGGAACTTCCCTTATCCGAACAGACATGTCGGCTGATTAGTTCGGATGATCGAGGTTCTACTGTATTGGTATTATTTCGATACTTCCACCGGCATACAAGCTACACGCATCAACTGTTGTCGCTGGCAATAGAAATATTAACCCTCCAACTACGGACGCTCGAGAAGTAACATGGCGTACAATTACTGGATCATTTTCACCCATCGCAAATTTAAATGTGAATTTATTATTATTATTTCTTTGAAATAATCTGGTAAATATTATAATAGATTATGGTAACATTGTTTATGCTGTCAATATTATTTATGCCGTTGTTCCGTTGCGGTCCTGCGATCGTTGCAGGAGTTGGGTCAAAACGACCCAGCAATCCTTCAGCGAGGGTTAACTCTCCGTGAACCAGGTGGGGTTAAATTAACTCCAGTGACTTATTTTAAAGTGCATTTTATTCAAACGATATATACTTGTAAACGGATAATATTTGGGGTAAAATTAACCCCAAACGGTTCATGGTGTGATGGTTTTCCACCTGATTCACGGAGGGTTAAGAAGGTTTAACACTAAACGAACCGCACCCTGTCAAATAACCAGTTTTAAAATGTGATTCATCAATCCACTTCTTCTTTTTTGTTCTTCTTAAAAATAAAGATTAAAGTATGCATATTTTGTTATTATCTAAATGTTATTTTGTGCATTAGTTTTCGCATTAAAAAGCCAATTGTCTGCACACAAATCAAAAAAATATGACGTTTATTTCATAACCAGTCATTTGACCTATTATGGTAGGAATTGTTATATATAAACTGCCGGCATGTTTAGTGTTAATACATTTATCATGACAATCGGAACCTTTTTCAAGAAGTACCAAATATCAAGAGAAAGTTCCACATTCCTCCAGTAAGACCACAACTTAATACTAAACAGCCTACTTTTCCCTGTAATTAGGCGGGACATTCTTGGGTGAGCCTTTAGAATTTAGTATTGGGATGCCTTGATCTTTTATGGAAAATGTATGTTAACACATACAAAGCATAAACCTTTAAGGGTTACAACTTATTTATTATTATTATTGCCTATTATTTAAGGATAATTTGCTTAAAGTTTTAATCCTAACATAACCCGCTTAAGTTTCAATGGAAATTTACGCTTGTGTTGAACGGCTACTGAAATAATTTGTTGTCTAAATAAATGTAGTTCGTATGGTTGAAAGCAAAACCTATTGCTTTAAAATTGTTGTAAATATATAGTGCGACTACATGCAATTACGTACTGCCTCGACGCAAATTTTACATTGCCGCGGCACATCATGGCAAGAAAGAAATTTCAATAGACTGATTCTCGTATTTTGCGCTTACTACAGAATAAATGTTTTACTCGTACTGATCTCGAATCTTTTTTGTTTGTTCTAATCTGTCTGGTGAGAAAGGTAATTTAAGTTTGATAGAAATAGTTCGTATAATGTATATACTATTCTACTCGCACAGTGTATACTGTTCATAATCTAGCAAAAGTACGCCTATTGCGCTATAAAACCACGTCACGGGTTAATCTCAAAGATAAGTTGAAAGTGATATTATAAAATACCGATCTTGATGATGCACACGTATCTGATTTACCATTTTCGCATATTGATCACTACCCAGTCGTATTATAGTAGAACCACGTTTATCCGAAGCTCGGTTACACGAAATCTCTACTATCCGAACACTCTGTAAGTCGGACGCTCAGTTATCCTATCATGTGTTATATGTACAGAGTTTAGCGTTCATCTAGTAGCGTAATCGGTCATAACATAGCTTTACTCGCTAAAAAGATTTGGTACCCAGAAATCTGTAGTAGCCAATCGTGTTTAATTTCAGTATTTGTAATTGTTCTTACTAATATTTATATTCTTTTCGATTAAATATGTGGAGATCAACATCAAGAAACTAATAGTTCTATTATCGGAAAGTTCCCTCATCGGAAGAGACATGTGACCCGATTGGTTCGGATAATCGAGTTTCTACTGTACTTTAAGTCCATCCACAGATATTAATGTTCACGAAACGAATTTCCGTAATAATCTAAATACACGTAATAGAGTATTCAGGGTAACATTCACAGTGATTTAGCATAAATTGTAACACTGTATGATACTAACGGGTGCATTAATCCTTACGTTCTTTAAAGGACCAGAAAAGAGCCTTTCTTGATAAGGAAGATGCATCGGATTTGTCTATACAGGAAAGAATTTACTACCTTGATAAAATGCACATGGAGCAATGAGCCCTTTATAACTGTAACATGTACAATTATATATAATTGATATATCCTGAGGTAAGTGCACCATGTGCAAATAACAATAACTCTCTAACAGTAGAAACATCCAACTGTAGCATGCGCACTAGAAAAATAAAACTTCAAGGTACTCATAGAATTATTATAAACAAGCACGATTTCATCGACCTCAACTTATTAGCTCCACCGCACAGCTTTTGTATTTCTTTTAAATGAAGGCTTCGTGATAGAGAGACAGAGAGGGAGAGACACCTTGCTAAGAATACCTCTAGTTCAGAGTGCCCCCGACGGAAATCGAAAGCTACTTCTCTTGCTTCATTGCTGAAATATTAAGAAAAAAAACTTCACCGACTAGATATCGAAATAGCAGGATCACACAAGGATACAGATATGATCTCCAAGATGTTTGAAATCATACCTGATGCAAACACTGTCTACGCTAAAGGAAATACTAAGTAGTTTAAGTCTACTTTTGCGGATTTACAGATCAAGAATCCGTTGGTAGTGGCGAAAGGTTGCAATTTTGCCAACATACAAGTACAACAGTGTCAGACATTCTAATTGATGGAGGCTAGAAGTTCACTAGTAACTAGGAGGATTCTGTTAAAACTTAATCGAATGGGTGCAGATTTGCGTTTACAAAGCTATCAGCCATAGAATTGACAGTGCGTCAAGCGAGGATACTTTCACGAGATTTTATTGCGCCACCATGAGAACTTCATTTTCGGACTCAAGTATTGAAAGCTGATTACTGTCTGTGGTATTAAGGATAAGATAGGTAAGAAATTGCCACAACCGCGACTTCTCGGTTTCTCTTCGTCAGGATCTACCCTTGTTTCCTTCACGGTGGTAGGAAGGGGTGCCGAATACGGATATGGTGGCGAGAGTGGGTTACAAGTAATGTGTATGTTTTGCACGTTCCATTTATTTTTTGTTTCGTTCTCCTGCGTCTGTACGTTAGGGTCCATTTCCAGCCCCTCCGACGGTGACATCCTCTCTAGATCTACGCTTACAATATTATAGTTCGAAACGTTAATAATCCGGACACCCGAGGTTAGTATCTTTCCTTTATGCTCGCTCGTCATACATGGATACTGCGGCACAGTGTTAGATGCATTCGATGACGACTTTGTGGAAACCTTTCTGTAGAGCTTCGAACGTGTCAATAATTTTGCCGTCAGTTGCGGAGATGATAGAGACCGATAGGTGCGGGGACTGAAAGATTTCAAGTCGCTCTCGTCCTGCACAATTCTGCAGTCGCTACTCGCGTGTGTGTCGCTTGACGAGGAGTTATACAGATTAGCTTGCCGGCTGTACGTTAGTTCTGGAGTGGAAATATTTATAGAGGTATTCGAACATAATGAGGCTTTGGAATAAATGCTTCTGCATTTTAATGATGTGTTATTACTGTCCTTTGTCTCGCTAGTGCGTTCCGTAGGCTCGGAAAGTAGCCGTACGTGGTTAGTGTGCTGACGTACGGGTAACTGGCCATATGCGGTTATTTCGGTTTCATGGGAATATTGTGAGGGTGGGGGAGGAACGTTAATTGAGGTATGAGGGCAAGGCAGCGCTTCGTTTGTTCCTGAATTAAGAGGAACGAACGAAGCGTCCATGAACCCTCAGCTCGGGAAACGCGAGTAAAATGCGCAAGTCAAATCATAATTTTTGAAGCGACAGTACTGAACGTCCGTTCGTAGCCAAGCGCCCGAGCCTTTCAAATAATCACTCTGCTCCAAGTCACGTGGACAGCTAGCAGCAACGGATTCCTTGTTTGCAAAAAGGGTTACGACAAATTTCTGCGGCTTGAAAGTATTCAGAACGCGTCGAATGATTTCTTCGTACGATGTGTCTGGAATGTTCGTTTCGAATGAAACGTAAGAAAACTCGGGTTCTGGAGTTATGTGTATGGTCATGTAAGTCCCCTGAAACATGTCAAAGAAGGATGAACATATTACTTCTGAGTATTGACTCATAGAATAAGATCTTTCTCTCCTAACTCGCGATACTTACATTTTTGGACAGACCGTTCATAGAGTATCCGCATGGTTCGAATAGGAAGTCATCTATGATCATGTTAGGTATGAGTTTGTGAATCCCGGATTTCTCAGTGGCTTCGTCAGCAGAAGAGCATACGTCACGCGTGAATATTGACATCACTTCTGGGTCTAATTGAGTCATGAGAATCTCCAAAGTTTGGTCTGGCTCTTGTGTCTCGTGCAAGGGTGTATCTCTATTCAGTGTATATAAGTACCAACAGTCTGCATCAGCAGATCCTAAGCAATAGGCTTCTCCATCTAAAAAAGGAAACGAACGATATCACAGAGCTGTTGTAGCAGGTAACGATACATAAAAAATCTCTATTGAATTTTTACTGAAGAAATACAATTAGTACTGACATTTTTCGAGAAATTGAATATATATAATTGTTTACCGAATAAATTTACAATAACAGCTCCTTTGGTCAATATGAAATAATATCATTATTTTTCAATGCCAACTGAACGATACCAAATGTGCAATTATTTAGACTTTGGCATATTCAGTATGCCAAAGTATTACACATTTGTATCGAAATAAATGCTAATCTTGGTTCTTTCAACATTGCTTTAATGCAATTTACAACATATTTTCTTATGATCACTTGTGAGTAGTTCTTTACGAAGGAGAATTTCCATTGACAAGTGATGCTTGTTAAAACAAGAATTGGTGTGTGTAACACGAGTTCAAGGATTAAAATACAATAAATTCTTTATCAGCAAGCATTCGTTCTTATACGCCGTTGCATAGTAAGTATCAAGTATGCAAAATGTTACAAATAAATGAAAATCAGTGGCTCTGTACTTTCTCCTTTATCACATACTCTTAACATTATTTCTATCCAAGAAGTCTAAGTGACTTATTTTCGAAAAAAATTTATTTAAAAAGCAAATGTATATTTGTATAAATTTTTATATTCATTTATGGAAAATCCGACATAAGATTAAGAAGTTTTGAAAAGTATCTCACATAGTCATAATTCCCCAGCAGACTCGTAACTCAGTAATTATTTGAAAGCAAGTAATAATATTATTCCTCGCACATGACGCGTTTTTCAATTGTAAAAGTTTCGAAGGAACTTTTTTAAATGCGAATGTTATCAAGATTTATCCACATTTTGTGAACGGTCAAATTGAGCCATTTAGGTATATCTAAATATACTTACTAAAAATATACTAAAGAAACCTCAAGGGAAAAGCATCAAATTATTGTATTTATGTATATCAATAAAAGTGAGAAAAAATTACATAAATTAATCTGTTTTAGGCATGAGTTATAAGTGTGAATGTTAAGTCAATCATTTAGATCCTGCTAGTAGTTCCTGTATTAAAGAAAGAAGTAACTCAAATGTCTCTGAACAGCTATTTCCGACATTAACTTACCAGGGAAAAATGTGTTAAGCAAAGCAACCTCCTCGTCGAAGGCATGATGCGGTGACATTTGAAGCTCTGGCCGCTTGTAGTTTTTTCGTGAATAAAATACATTCTGGAACAAACGAGACAGCATGTAGTAGCATTAACTGACAAATAGTTTTCGGTAAATAAGAAAAATGAAACGTCGACTTAAAAAAGATAAATTGAGCTTTCATTTAGTTTTGGTAAACCGGGCAATTTTCCAAATTTTCTAGCAAACTTTAGACTCCTATTTGTTACATCCGGCAGCCTAAAGTTTGTCAACAAATTTAATGTCATCTTATCTAATGCTAACGTTGCATAATAAGTCCGATGTTGTATAATAGAATAATAATGTTTAAAAATAATGAACTTAAGCTTGAATACGAGGTTGTATACAGCAGTATAGTTTAAAAATATCGAAATTCACAATCGCAAGTTATTTGTTACTTATTATTAGATCGATGATTGATAAATGCGAGAAGGTCCATTTGTTTTAAATGGTAACATAACGTTGTTGTGTATATGTCTTGTAGGCTACGTCACGGACACGTAGATCAATAAAACAAGGAAAGTGTCCAGGAGGTTCCATATATACAGGGTCGCCAAGAATTCTCTCCAAACCATGTATGCCATATTTATACCGAGAAGTACTAACTAAAGCTTGCAAACTTGTCAGAAACTTAACACTTATTTTCCAATATCAATCAAAATTACCAAAGTATGTACTTTTTAGTACAGTTAACATACTTATGCTATCGACAGAGTTTCTCATATGGAAAAATATAAGAGTACTATTTACTCCTTGCATGAATATATTTGCAATTAGTGAGTCCTTCGAAGTTTGTTTCTCTCTTCGCAACATAATGTTGCATTGTTAAAAACGAAAGAAATTGCGATCGAACGATGCTTCCTTACAATGTTTCGTCTGTTAGTTGTAAGTTGGCAGTACTCCTACAGTGAAAGAGCCATAATCCAAATAGCACGCAACGTCTTAAAGATCTCTTATTTATGCGATTTTGACGTCTCCACGTCTTACGACATTCGTAGAACATTTTAAAGATGTTTCAAAGATCTCCACATTTTTTCATTTTTCAAACGTTTCCAATTTCCGATATGTCATCTGTACGTCTGCTTCTTTGCGGTATTCTTAGAGCGTCGCAACGACCCCGAGCAAAAGACCTTTTAACAACGTCTGAACTTTACATCTTTTGATTGAACGTATTAAAAATGCCTTTCATATACGGGTGTTGGTAATTGCACATTATTCAATAGCATATCTGTATAATCTCGAAATTGTTTGTTTTCTCCAAACCAAACGAAGATTTTACTGAATTAACATTTTGAAGTAATGCTTTTAGAATGTAGTATAGTAATATATATTGGAAGTCCTATCATTCACGTATCACGTCATGAACGACTTCTACATGTCTTCTTGCAGCTTCGTCAGAACATGTTCTAGACATGTTAGAGATGTATTTCTAGCATTTTTTATATGTTCCTTGGGACGTGTTGTGGATGCCATTAAAATATTCCATCTTGTAATATGGGACGTTTGTCAAATCCCAAAGACGACGCGAATATCGAGAGTTTTAAAGACGTTTTCAAAACGTCATTGTGCTATCCGGTGACTAATAAATACGATTTATTTGTAAATTAGTATTTCACTCTGTTGTGGAAGGAAATTTTGTCGAAACTGTTATGGGCATTCAAAGAATGTATAATGTTGAATTGTATGATATTATGCAAAAATATATCTAAAATTTCTAAATCACAAATAATTCCCGTTAAATTTTACCCAGTGCTTGCACTTATTTATATGCCCATCGCTGTGTATGGTTAACACCCATATAGTACTGATTAAGGTGACGCGGGAATCGTAGCAATACTGCAATTTCAGTTTCGTGCGAAAGTGGCATTCTTTCCAAGGCTAGATCTCTGTAACACTAAACATGTCACGCTCGATCAAATAAGCGGTTATAAAGTTTGATTCAACTACGCACTTGCTTCGTTCGTTCTTGTTAAAAGCAAATATGAAAATATATAGTTTTTTTATTATTATGCCAATGTTATTTTGTGGATAAGATTCTGTGTTAAATTAACAGTTAGCTATACCCAAATCGGAAAAATATTATATCTATTTTATAACCGATTATTTGACCGTTTATAAAAACTGCCGGTACGTTAGTGTTAATAAAAAGGACAACAATTTCAGATATTTTTTTCCAGTACTTATATCATACTGTTTTATAATCTTTTGGGTTTTAATCTGTAATATTAAAAATATTCCATTTGTACTTGCCGAGTGCAAGAAACGCAGTGAGGTTCAAACTAATCTGAACATTTAGGTCATAACCCATATATGTTAAATAAAAAACGGTATCAAAAATATGTTTATGACAATTACTATGTAAAGGATGCCAACAACCTTCAGATAATATGTAATGCGTAGGATTATTGCATTATTATTTCAAAAACCCTATGTATTCTGATATACATATAAGTGTTTTTAGATTAGTTTCATAATAATGAATCAACCTGTTTAAGCTTTAGCTATGTTCACATAATTGCATATTATAAATAATGAAAGCAACCAAACAATTTTCTCATCTCATCTGTAATAATATAAAGGGGTAACGTTTCATTAATTATGCGGTTCAAACTTATAAATTTTGCGTTCGAATATTTTACTTTAATCAATTTTGTAATAACGGGGCCATTTGAGGAATTTTCCCTTATAATGGAAAAGGTTTCGTTCTGATTAGTCCATTTATGGCAGAGTTATTGAGAACCTGCTTCTTTTCGAAGACGGTTAAAAAAATGTACAGGACGAATTGAAAACGTACTTCATTTTGGAGCCTGTTAAAAATATGTAGTATAACAGAGTATTCTGGTAATAGAATACTTAGATAAGAAAGGTTTTACTGTAGTTGAAATGATTTACTTAGAGGCTTTGGCAGATGTTTTTCGACAGATAAGTATAGTGACTACCAGGATCAGAAAATATCTATATGAAAAACTCTAAATGATGCGGTGATTCTTTTTGGAAACAACTGTCCTATACTAAAAAAAGGGCAAATATATTTTTAAAAAACATGAACCTTACTACAAAAATGCGTTGAAAAGTACCAAATGTTTTTCCTTTTATTTACACTTATTAAATATTTCCCTTTTTGGAAGGGCTGTGACATGTATTTCAACTTTAGAACTAGTTACGAGGATTGTTGCGTTTAGATATTAGTGATCTTAGTTTTAAACCCATGCGAGTTAACTCTAGATTGTAAATCCCGATTGCGACTATTTGTTAAGCATTGCGTTAAAGCGGAAACAAAATATGAATTTGTAGCAACGGTGAGCTCGCACTGACATATGGTTTAAAATAAATGTAAAACCAATTGTAGGAAAGCACGAAGAAAGTGAAAATAAATGTAGATAAAACTTGAAGGACAAGCATACGATTTCGGTCGGCTGAAACCATAGTTGAAAATAGCCATTTTCATTCCTGTCTCCTCTTCTACAAGATGGCTATAGCCATTTACGACATTTTCGGAACACCCTGTAATGCGCCGGACGGAAAAAAACGTACCGCGGCCTAGAAAGCATCGTGCTCAGGTAGATGCGTGCATATACCTGAGACCATTATCGACCTCGGTAGGCAATTTCCCGGCTTTTGAAGGTCAGAGCGTGCACGGTGGGACCCAAAGGTCGATCCGGGACAGCCAGGCTACAGGGGGCGAGCCACGAAAGATCCTCAAACAGAGAAGGAACAAGTTCAGACTGAACCGATAGAAATTGTTATCGGGAAGGAGAAGGGAATGGACAAGGCCATTCTTCTCCCTTATTTAAGAGGTATTTTTTGCCTTTCCCCTACGTATAAGAAACAGGAATATTTCTAGAATGGTCTCGTTATTAAAAATTATCGAATTTGTTTACCATTACCCACTGTTATTGCACAAAAATCGATTTATGATTTGTGTTGCATGACTTTTCAACGCATTATTCGATCGGGAAGAACTCTCTTGCACTCTGTGGAGACCGTCCCCGCCAAAAAATTTGCACCACAAAAACGAACAAAAAACACTTCTTTGTAAAATGTGAACCGATTTCAAAGATGGGAAATACAAAATATTTCTCGTCTTATTAATACTTATTCGAGATGTCGTAATATGACACATATTCTAATATCAATGCGGCGTGAAGTCAGTTTATATTTTTTTAAATATTTTGCTAAATATAGTATCGTTGTTACGCCCAGTACTAGAATCACCGACTGCTTAGATGAGGAGCTTACCAATGACGCGTGTCAAACTTACTCGTTTTGGCTTCAAATATTTGACTTGGTGTATTATTTTGCACTCATGCCAAATAAGAGCGTTTAAAAGAATTTAATTTAATAACGATAAGAGTAACGTCTTATTTTCAAATCAGTGGATATAATTTTGAGTGCAAGGCAATTAGTATGTTCAATGAACCATGGCATTACGTACGCCGTTCGAGAAATAATTATTATATATTTTAATACATTATTTCTAGTAATAAAAGGGGAAGGATTGTCCGTCCGTATATTCGTGATAAACTCAAAAACGGCTGAACCAATTTTAAGGAGGTTAGTGCCGTCATATTGTATGGGGCTAAGAGAGTTTTGAGGCCTTTTCAAATTACAATAAAACCAATTTTTGAGTAGGAAAATTTAATTTGAAATTAAGCTTATGCTATGTCACACCTGCTTTTATAAGTAACTTTTATTTCTATAAAATTTATCACGTTATTTCTACAAATGAAACCATTTTCTTTTCACTCTCTGCTCAAATACTCTCGAACCGGACAGACGAAGCTTTTGAAACTTAGCCTGATTAATCGTAAATGTCTCATTTACCACATGAAATGTTTATTATTCATGTGTCATTATTGTATCACATATTTTTAAGCCATAAACGGAAATCTCCACTCTCGTCGTCATAAGAGCCCATGCAAAAGAATGAATTTTTGGACATTGATTACTCGAAAATTGTACAGACAAGTAAGTAGAAATTTTGGAGAGAGGTGCAATGACCATTGACTACCATTCTCAGTAAATTTCAATAATATAATTTTCTCTTCTGTCTAGAGTAATGATCCAGGCAAACTATAGACCCCAAAAATATTGCAATCATTATTGCTGATACAGGGTGTTCCAAAAGTAATTACAATATTACGAAAAGAATTAAATTATTGTTAACATGCCCACGATATGTCACAGGGGTGAAGCGTAAAACCCGTATAAAGTAAACAACTAGCGTTAAAACAACTAGTACTTTTAGTGGGTTTTCCATTTAGAGACACAGAGAGACACAGAGAGGCACTGTATTACATAGCTGAGCACTGTGTTTCGGGTCAAATGGAACACTACACAGTTCAAAGGAAGCGGTTGTTGTGGCATTGTTCGGTTACTACGGAACAACCGAACGTCTGAAAGACCTGAAATTTGGAATAGAACATCTGATATCAACCATACGGTTCAAAATTAAGGATAAAATTTAAAATATTGGTAGTTTGGTGTTTCGACTCGCTCGAAGACAACGTTTTCTTGTGTCCCGCCGTGTCGCGCAGTGCACTGTTGTGTCGTAGATAGAACACTGTTTCTCGAACACAGTGTTACACAGTGTCACTCTGTATCTAAATGGAAAACCCACTCAGTTTAGTCCTATGTAAAAGATAACACAGGTTCAAACTAGTTTCCCATTGTTTTCTTGCCTCACAATGAAGCGCGCACATGACAAGTTTTTTGTAACACTAGAGCTGCAAGTTCTCGTTTTTTTCCTATGACATCTACACCTTTTTTGTAAAATCTATGACAAGGAAGGCTATCTTTTACATAATGATAAACTACTATTTGGCACCTTTTTTCGTATTTCAGTGTCTTTTGTACTATTATGTTGATTTTGGTGAAAAGGAGTGAATCTATCATTTTCGGGTGCGATTCCGCAAGGCCCCAACTTTGGGAAAATTCAGTTTAACGCTTGATCTATCCGATCTAATAACTTAGCAATAATATAAATAAAATAAGCCACGGAGGTACATTTACAATGCGAGGGAAACAGCGACTTATGAAACAATTATACAAGGATTAATCTAAGTTTAACTTCTCGCCCACCGTTTGCCCGAATAAATAAGACAGTGACCATAAATGGTGCACCGCCCACAAAAATTTATCCTACATACAAGCAGCTGGGAATGTACGAATTCCGAACAACTCTGCAAATCAATATTTACATATTAATAAGGCCAATAATGCGTTGCGGGCAAATTTTTCTAGTTTGTTTAACCTGCAGTATTCACAAGGAACATAATTGTGATTGGGCTTCGGGGAGAAATATTATTTGTACTTATTGTAATGGCTAATATTTTTAAACAAATCCTGGTTTATTTATTATTAGTCAACGTTGGCCGAGCAGTTAAATATGCACGATTTATTTTCAAATTAATATTTTACTCTGTTGTGATGTTGTGAGTAGAATACGCTAAAATTAACAGAATATTTAATCTTCTTACGGTATTTGACGAGTATGCTCGTCATGAGAAAAAACAAATTACCTTCTGCTATAAAAATCGTAATTATTCTAACAAATTAAAATGTGTTTTTTCTCTTAGAACAAAGAAATCAAACGGGCAATCATTTTTATGGAAATATTTTTATGTCTAAACAGATAAATTAAAACTGCAAGAAATTGAGTATACTCGTCATCGCTTGATTTTTACTACGGAAGCAGATATTTTCAAAGAAAAAGTGCAACGTTAAAGGGTTCACATTAAATTTCTAGGTAAAAATAAATTTTGGGTCAATTTTCTGCAACGAATCTTTGCCGATCCAACGGCACAGAACGTCGCACATATAAAGTCATGTCATATGAAACGATATATAATTTTCGTACGTCTTATACAATTTATATAAATTATAGTATCATGTAATAATTATAAAAGACAAATGATAAAAGATGAAATAAAAGATTAAAGAGGATTTAGTATTACGAATATTAAACTTACCTCTACTTCGTCAAAACCAGTGTACTCCTTCACCAATTCAAGGAGTGGCTCCAAACACTGCAGTGGCGTAGTTGTCCCGCAGGTTTTCAAGATAAGCCTACGTTTTGATAAAAACATACTGCTCTCGCTGGAAAATACAATAGAAAATACAAATTATACAAGCGTTTTATGGTAAGATCTAGTTTTATTTCACCTTTACGCTGCCACATTCGATAATAGTTGAATTTTTCAACCTTTATGAGTGAATAAACGTTAAGGCAAACCATTGCACTGTTGGCAAAAATATAGAGTTGTGTACGAAAGCTATGGTGCATATTAGTAAAAATATAAGTTTATATTTTTTTTTTTCTTAAGTAAAGTAACTTGCTTGAAAGAAATATTTGCAAAACGAACAGAAGTAAGCAAAAACTGAACCACGACCAAGTACCAAAAAATTGCATCATCATTCGGATTCGATTATTAGTTATTGCCATTTATTAATAAAGCAATTCCGACCATTTCGCAAAATGACCTTATTAATTTTGATTCAGTTTGGCAAAGTTTCATTATTTCATACTTGATCAGACTCAGTTTGTATACGCCTTTCAAGATCAAAGGTTTAAAAATTGCTCTTTTGGTCTAAAATTGTTTTATTCCAAAATTGATATCAGAATAAAGGTAACATTTTCATTAATTACGCAACAAAAGGGTTAAGTCATGTTTTAGATGTTAATTCCGAAATATTTATAATAAAAGTTAGTGGCAGTAGTATAATTTATTCATGTATTGGATTCTAAATTTAATTTGGCTATACTCCATTTGTGTTAAATGTTTTAGAAAAACCTAATGTGATCGGACGCATTTCTTTAATTGGTTTTCTTCGGATGAACACTTAAAACTTAGTTGCTGTGGTGAGGCTGAACTTATTTTGTTTAAGAGCAAACATATATTTAGGAGGACTAAATGAATACATTTAGTCCGGAATTATTTTCATTCGATGGTTCTATCGTTCGACTGGATATTTTTCCAAAATTCATTAAAGATTTGTCAATATTGTTGAAGTGACAGGTCAGGACAGACAAAAATTTTAACCGAAACTAATTATTACGTAAAAGATTGAATGTTAGTCCAGAAGCACTGTTTTCACAAACGACACCCGCTGTAACTTTTGCAATATCGCTTATTAGAAAAGGCCGGGAATTTAACACTAGATGTACCAAACCAATCAAAATGATTGGTTTTACATTTTTTATAAGAACTATTCGAATTCATGACGTTGCGTTACCGTGAAATTTTATGCGAGTTTTATTACAACATTTAAAAGGACAAAATTTATCAAATTTGTCTTATCACCTTTCTTCAATGCTATAACTAGTTGTTAACCAGTCAAAATGACTGGTTAGTAGCTCGGTAAAGGATGTAAATTTTCAAGAATGTTAATTAGAAGAATAGTGAAAGGAGCATATTTCGACTGCAGCTGTTATTGTTTCTTTCTTGTGTCGCCTTCAGCGCTTCTCACGATACGCACAATATTTTGTTTATATTTGATAACCACCCCTTTCATTCTTCTATTATTACCTGGTAGTCATACGAAAACTTTGATGCAGTATAGTTCGCGTTTCTAAATAAGCGATTTACAAATCAGTTTATACCCAATAATGGATATAATATTAGTTTCTATTTCATATTCCTTCTAACAATAAGATTGTATTTACTGAAATGGATAAAGTTAAGTGATGTGCATGCATAATGAGAAAGAAAATAGGACATAACTTATAAATATTTCCTGTATGACCTATAAGTATTTCACCCTTAAATTTGTCGAGTAATTATGAAAAAATAATATTTTCCGTAGATATAATATGTTATCAATAACCAGTCATTTTGACTGGTTCTCTAAAAGATCGCGCGAGCGAGGAAAATTCCCCGGCTACAAGTGCGGCTTGCGAAGACAACCGTGAAATTGTTACCAAATGTTTTTAATATAATTATGTTAGTTACGAACTTCTTTGTTATAAAATAAAAATACTGTGTTTTTACAAGCCAAGTATAAAGAGGGAACTGTCTGACGAACGCAAATCACCAATAACTTCAATGGAATTAAAAAACGGTTTCGTGGAAACCTACTTTTATATCTTCGCCTTAAAAGGATTTTTTAAAAATAAATCACAATTGGAAAACAATAAATATCGCAACTTGTATTGTAAAAAAGTGTCATCACGGTCATATCTGTATCTTCGTTACTCTTACACATATTTAAAATAAATTTGCAAAACACATTCATCAAGTTATGTAAATTAATAAACATTTAAGAATGTAATAATATAAAAGATAAAACACTCGGCTGCCTTTAAAACAATGCCAAGTATGATCCATATTTTAGCGATTTCAGATGTATGTTTACCTTCAACCCTTTAACGATGGACATTCTTTTGAAAGTCTGTTGGCGTAGGTAAAATCATTTGTTTTAAGCATAACAATATTTTCATAAAAATGCAAAAAAATTAGTGCCCATTTGATTTCTCTATTCTAAAAGAAGAAAAGCTATTTTTTCCGCTTATGACGCGTAATATATGTATATTCGTCAGGAACCATTAAAGGATTGAGACGATTTTATCTTCTAATTGAAAAATGTACAAACATAGGCATGTTTTTCCTAGTAACGATAAAATTTGGTAAACTATAAATGTAAAATCTCAAATATAAATAAAATCAATGTAAAAGAAAACCAATGAAAAGCAATGAACACTAGTATATGGGAAATGTTGCGACTGATATTTTATGGTTTATAAAGTAATCATCTTAGTTATTCTTTCTAAGAATGAGTCCTCAAACAAAATAATTTTGCCCGAAGTATTAAAATCAATCAGAAGTATTAAAATCCGAAGTATTTTAATCCGAAGTATTAAAATCATGTCTATCATTATAATTCATCACTGAAAATGATTTTTTGTCGTGTTCCAATAGAGTGTTAAAAGATAGTTGCAACAACCTATTATTCTTCAAATTGAATCATTGTTGACCCTTTAACAATGTTTGACAAGTATACTCGTCATGAGGAGTAATAAATTACCTTTTGCTATAAACATCACAATTACTAGCACAAATGAAAAATGTCTTCTCTTAGAATAAAATAATCAAATAGGCAATAACTTTTTGCACTTTTATGAAAATAGTGTTATATTTGAAAGAATCAATTAAAATTTTAAGAAATTAAGTATACTCGTCACCGCTTGATTCTAACTATGCAAGCAGATAGACATTTTTGAGAGAGAAAACGTTTAATAATTAGAAATATTTTGTTTAATACTCAAATTATACAGTTTCATAATTCTTCAGTGTTTTTTTTTATCAGAATGGTAAGATCCAGTTTGATTCTAAAATGAAAAGTATGTCATTTGCGCTTTGATGTATAGAATTATGTTTTCCTGTCGTCGAAGCTGTTATCCTGTCGATCAGTTTGTAATTTAATGATACCTTCAGCGTAACATATACGCGATCGAATTTAATCCTATCCCGTTGCAGTCTTATCGATTTGATTTTCCACATAATCTTCTTTACACTCTGCCCTCTTCTTCGTGGAACCTGCCAGTCTGTGTTATTTTCGAACGCCGTTTATAACTCGTGGAAGCGAGTTCCTTACCAATTCAAATTACTAATCCACTTAATGTTTGAAAAACAAACATTAAGTTGTTGTTAATATACTCGATGCCATTTTGGAAAAAAAATTGTAATTTTTTCTATGTAGTTCACGCGATAGCCACGTTCATACTAAACACTAATAATTTTGCTTTTTTAGTTTCCTATAACTTTCGCGGAAATTATCGTGCGCACCATGAGAAAAGAGGTACGAATGACGGTTTACGTCACCCCTGGACTACAGCATGAAGCGGCTTTAAAAAAATCATGAAAGTTTTATATGGATATGCAAATATACAAATGGTTTTTTTGGTTTTTTTGGTTGGTAAAAATTGGTTCACTGATGACTATGACGTCGTATCAGTGGTTACGCTCTGCTAGTGCAGATGGCAAACATCTTTCTATTATTTTTAAGCACGCGCACTTGCACATTTATACCCAATGCATATGTATTGGCATGGTTCGACACTGCCACTTTATCTTTACTAATATGTGTAAATGCACCTGAATGTAGTTCTTTGGTAACATTAACATGAATATAACAAAAGTTTTAAAAAATATTATGTTACACTGTTTTATTAGAATGTTCTAAAAAGTAAAAAACAATTTGTTTAGCTATCGTATATCTTTAGCTATCTTCGTCGTATACAACTAAGAAAATCGTGGAGCAGTCGTAATTGTATTGGTGGGGTTTCATTTAGGAGCGCTCTACGGTTTTTTAGTCACATACAACTTACAATTTCGTGGTTGCTAAACAAATTATTTGTTACTACTTAGAGCATTTTACTAAAACCGTGCAACATAAAATTTTTTCTTATTTATTATGTTTGTATGCTTTTTCGTCTTTTCACATTTCTTTTTAAATTATCATTTGCATTTTCTCTCACACTCGCCAGGACTTTCGACACTAATCTTATTGCACTTATACTGTAATATCTTATATACAAATTTCCTACTTTAACTACTTGTATCTTTCAAATCGAATGGAAAATATTTCTGATTTTTTTTCAATGGTTATATCTGTCTTTCTATTAGTGGGTAGTTTTTCATTCGAATTCAATCAGTAGATAAGCCACTTAAATTCGATATAAATAAAAATGTTAACTTCGACGGCGATTATCTCAAATTTGGCTCGGAGAACTTTTTTTAAATTCTGCCAGATTTTAGATATGACTCCGAAATATACGTAGTGCGAATTTTAACAAATTTTTGATAAAACAAATATACGCCACAACAATCTTAAAGTTGTGTTGTAATTATTCAAAAGTCACGTGAAAAATGGCGATGACACGTAAAGTGATGCACTTGCCTTTGAATCGGAACCCTTTTCTGTCAAACTTATACAGGGTGGAAAAGATATGTCCATCGTTACAGGGGATGAATCTGGAGATCGAAGCGAAAAAAGTGTGAGGGGAATTTTAGTTTTACCTTCCGTTTTTCAGTTACAGCAAATGAACCAATCAGTGGAATAAGCGGCGAGAAGCGAGCAACACCTATTTTCATTGGATACTCGACTCGATTTTGAGGGTAGGTCACCATGATATGATCTACTTTACCATGCCTGCATAGCTGGTTGCTCGCTCTCAGGCACTTCTTCCACTGATTTGTTACCTCGCTGTAACTAACAAACGAAAGCGTTAAATGAACAATCCCATCGTCTCGTTTCTGTTTGTATGTTCGCGATAAACACGAAAATAGCTGAACAGTTTTTAATGCGATATAAAATATTACAATATTTATCCTAATACGAAATATTTAAAAAATAAATGCAAGTTATAAAAAGGAATAGGAATAAGTTATGAAAGAAACATAGCTGCAACAACTTATTCTTTGATTAAAATTATTGTTATCGTGCATAAGAACTGGTAATATCGACTAAGTGTTACGGAATCGTCGCAACACTGCAATTTCAATTCCAATTTCAATTTCATTATAAAATTATACTTTTTTAGAACTGAAACGGATAATAATTTTGAATATTTCTTTTAATATTCATATCACACTCTTCTATAAGCCCATAGCTTTCTGTACGTATCGTAAGATCCATATGGATATTAAATTAAAAATTTGTCATTTATACTCGCCGAGTATAAGAAAGTAATCATTAGTTTCACCCATTAATAATTTTAAGAAATAAATCAGTTTTATCATAATTACTGCTGCCTATTGCTTGTATTATTGTTTGCACAATTTTCTAGATGAGCATTGATAGTTCCCAGGCTTTTAATATTTGTAATATATTATTGAATACCAACATCGTTGATTCCAAGGCAAATGCATGTATCACTCTGTATAAAAGTTACAGTTTTTCATCCAAATTATGTGCTTTATTCACAACCAGTTCAAAATGATATCAATGATTAAATAATCTTTTTTGTAAAAATACAAATTCAGCTGTAAACTAAAAACTATATAATAGTAGAATGTAATTACAATTACATATGAACATAAATAAAATAACTTCTACATTCTGGTTAAGATTTTCCATATGATTTGGATTTCCAAACGACCAAACAGGACTTTTTGAAAAGAAATGTCACAACAATAATAGTAGAATGTATAATATACAATAATATAATCATGTACAATAATATAAAGTGGCTCGTAACATGTTAAGATTAGTTTTCATCTTTGCTTTTATTGGATTGCTGTTCTTCCACCTTGTACGTGAAAAACAATTTGATCTGAGTTCCGAATCTCCCTAAAACTTGCTCACCTCCCAAAAAGTAATTAACAGTAAACTATCATCCGAGTGTTTTTGCTTCGGAATCTCTATCATTGGCAGAGTGTGCTGCCTGGCAAGTGACTCTCAAGACTTGCATAATTCTTAAGGTCAAGATTTAAGTGTACGGTAAAATTGGGCAAGTCGCATACACTGCGAAGAAGGTATTCCGGGCCGAGTGAACATGACGTTAGATTTTATAATAGATTTAACAAAAGATAAATCCTTTCATACTTATTTATACTATTATGGAGTGAGACGGAGACAGTAACATAATTTAAATGTTATGCTTTTCAACTATCATTGTTTTCAACCCACCCTGTATAATATAATATACTATAAATATATTTGACTTCGTGTATTATTATATGTTCACCCAGGCAAATTATGCGCTATGATACAATGTTTATTACTTATACAGGATGCTTCAAAGGTAACTCTAAAATTTTATAAATAATAGCAAGTCGTGCTTGATATCGTGAGAAGAGTTTTGCAACATAGACAGTAAAAACAACATACTTTTTTCTAAATTGTATTATTGTCATCGTATACACGCAATGTTACCTGGGCCAAACCAGGTAGGACAGCTAGTGCTAAATGAAAACAATTAAGAGTGATTGATTCAGGAACAATAAGATTAACATTTTCTTCTATAATATATGTCCTACCAGACTTGAGCCGAGTGATACTTTCTGTGCATGTTAACAATAACTTAATTTAAAGTATGGTAGCTTGATGCAACTATCATTGATTCAAAAATCTCCAAACAAAGTATAGCACCATTTCTTTTGAAATTCTAGAGCTATTCTTGAAACATTTTGGGAGGAATAATAACTGTTGCGATATTTTGCAGTCTCAGTTTGCCTCGATCATAATTCTAGATAGACAAAAATCGCATTAAAATCGGTTCCATTGTTTGCGAATTCATCACGAGCATACAGACAGACAGACTGTCCTTTGCACAAATACCATTTCATTAAATAAGACCCTCAAAATTACATTTTTATCACTAGAAGTAATTAAATTTACAATTCGCATTAAACCAAATCTAATTTTAACATGGTTCTTGTTAATTACACTGATATAAAGACAGGAGTTAATAGAAGGTATTATACATTCTATTTATACTATGTATATGTATAAAAAGAAGAAAAAACCGTAGAAATCTAGATACCATTCCGACTTTTATACGTCTAATTCTTTGTTTACTAGCCGTTTTAATTCCAAAATAGGAAGGTTGGAGAAATGCCCAAAAAAGATAGATAGATTAAAAAATAATTTTGTATAAATATACTTTTATACCGGGTTAAAACCATAGAATATAGAAATGTCTATCTATATGTCTATGGTTAGAACATAGCGTACTAAAACATTGAAAAATCTCAGTAGCAGCAGCAGTGTGACAGACGGTCAGAAAACATGCCTTATTGCATATCTCGACGAATAGGAATAATATAATACAATATATTCATCGATTAGTAAGAATATTATATAATAATTATTTGTCGGATGGTGCACAGAGTTCTACGGTTTCTTGAATATGCAGTAATTGTCTTGCACTCAAAATGATATTCTCTGATTTAAAAAGGAGAAGAATCTTGGCGTTCTTGAATTAAATTTCTCTTAAACGCTCTTATTTGGCATGAGCGCAAAATAACACGCCAAGTCAAATATTCGAAGTGAAATCGTGTAGGTTTGAACCGCGTCATTGATGAGCTCATCATCAAGGTAGGCTGTCTCTGATCCCGCTAGTATCTTCCGCAAAATAGAACAAGGGTCATATTGCGCCATCTTCACAATGAGAATTAATAATTACCTAATTTGAATTTGTTACTTATCATTAATAATTAATTTATATTAGTATTTAATGAGTACAAATAAAACAGAAAATATTTTGTACTTTTCGCCGTGTTTTGTAGTACACTTTTCTGAAATCGGTTCACATTTTAAAAAAGAATGTTTTATTACGTTTGTTAGTGTTGTTTTTTCTGGCGTGTACAAACTCCACAAAGTATAAGAGATTTCTTGTCCATCTGATCATTTGTGCAAATATTATAACCACACAAACGAAAAATTCGTTTTTGTGCAATTACAATGACTAATGTTAAACAAATTCGACAATTTTTAATAATTGGATCATTCTGGAAATTTCCTCTATGTATAAGAGAAAAGGTTCTACCCGCTGCTGAGGTTTCCTCCTTTTCGAGGTTGATTAAAAACATTTGTTAAACTCGAAGTATTAAATCATTTCAATTGCAGTAGAACACCTCTTAACCGAATATTCTTTTATCCGAACAGTCTGTTTTACTTTTTTAACTGTCTTCGAAAATAAAGAGTTTCTCAATAATTCGTGAATACATGTTTTTCCATGTGTGTCCATAAAAATTGTTGCCATAAATGAATTGATTTAACAATAATCATTATTGTTCCATAAAAACTGATGCTTCGTTTGCCCTGGTAAATAGTACGTGATAATTTAAAATTCTAACGCTAAAACAACAAATACTCCAGCAAAATAAAAAGGAGGAAGGGACTTCCGCTCAGAGTTGGAACAAGGAGACAAATGATTGATTAAATAAAAAAGCGGAAAAAAGATTAGGTCAGCGAACTGTCACGTACTGTCAAGCTGCTTAAAAATGTAAAAGGTCTCAAAATTATTATACACATTACAACTGCAGAACTTAGAGTAATAAAATACATTTTACATACATATCAACATAGGTTATCATCCTTTGCTGATAAAATACAAAAAGTTGTGAAGTGTATAAAACTTATATTATCTTCATTCAATCACGTTTTCACTTCGTGATCTATTTCATTATAAATAACAACAAAAATAGTGAATTACTTCCTGGTATCATCTATCGACATACTTATGACGTACAGGAAATGAAGAAATGATAAGTTGCAGATATGTGTCTATGATTCCACGCAGCGAGATCGGAGAAATGAAGCCCCATAATCGATACTGCAAACAATCGTGAACAATAAATCGCAGCGTATCATTTCTTCAAACTCTGTACAAAGTGAGGCACTGGCCTTTGAATCACCACTATACTTATAATAACTATAAATTGTCTAGCAAATTTAATTATACACGGCTGTTTCTTAACCCTCTTTTATATTCTATGCATTTTACATAATACTAGCTGTCCTTGTAACCAACACTAGTTAACCGAAGCGGAGTTACTACCATAATGTGTCGCATAGTATACATGTATAGTCACAATCAATCCTGAGGGGTGCATCTCAACGATCAGCCTGGCAAAGGAATTATCGGAGCGAAGCGAAGATTATACAGTAGAAAGCAACAATTTTGTGAACAGTTGTTATACATGTCGAGAAGAGGGTCTGTATTCATTTTGAACCACCCTCGAAAAAATTGAGTCGGTCAATCCCGGTTACACATCACCACTAAAATTTTTCCTCAAGTGATAATCACTGCATTACTGCGCAGGCTCGGTGGTTCGGAACCCATCTAAAACTCAGGTCCAAAATCGGTGCTTGGTAGGCTTTAAGGTTAGAGTACGACCGTTCAGGCGTCTAGCCAGGACGGCTCCCGTCTAATTAAACCCAAAAGAGAGGGGTCAGAAATGGACGTAAAAAAAGAATCCCGGTTAGAATTCGAGTAAGGAAGAACCGGGAGGATCTGACTAGGCCCGAATGAGCCAGAATAGCGGCCAGGATAGGAGAGGTCAGGATAGAGTGGCCAATCCCTGTTACCCACACTGTACAAGCCGGCCTGTCTGTTAGATACATATAACAGCTATATATATGTAGAGCATCTTTATCATAAGTCGGGCTACTATCCTAAACGATCGAGTTCAATCTATCATTTTTGATAACAATAGTTGGAAATAAATTCAAAGGTAGTTAGCACATTGAAAATGTACTATGAAGCATAATAAATAAGATCTTTATGAAAGCAACACTCTTTTGTACTTTTATAATTCTATCATTTATTTATGAATGTACAAACACGAGAACAGAAAATAATGGAAAAAAGTTCGCAGCCCACACTTTGTCAGCCAGTCTAAAATATTTATAACCCAATTATCGCCACACACATTTTCTGCCTGTGGTTAGCGAACAAACTATTCTCCATTATATTAACTAAATATACTTCGAAATATGCTTTGAATATAAAAGAAGAAAAATATAAGAACAAACAACCCGAAGGAACTCCTCTACGTTCTTGGTCGAAGAAACCAAGTGGTACTATTGGGTCGAATTTGCGAATGACCGTATTTTTAATTCTCATCTTAGCTACGACTAAAGAAATTACGATGGCTGAGATTGTCGTCCAGTTAATAGACGCATCATATCGTAAGGTAGTGGCTGAGCGATTACATCCGGCTTTGCCCGAGGTGGGCTTTAGTGGTGTTTGGGGGTTGGGACTGTCATAGAATTTTTTCTACGGTATTGAAGAATACTCGTGCCAAATTTAGTGCCGATACATTTAACGGTATAGGACTATACGGAACATACATGAATATAGTATACACATTTTAACATATTAAGATTATATGTAGTGTATGCATAATAAAAAATAGAATTTGTAAGATCGGCCCGGTTGTGCACTAGCTTTAAGTGTCTACTTTCCAGAAGAAATTGTTTCATGTTTCAGATAAAAATCGTCTAACCTATAATGGGTACCGTAAATCGTGATTTGTAAAAAAAACGTCCACATATCCATGGCAATAATTTTGTAATTATGACCGATAAGTTAATGTAATTAATTTATAATGTGTCTTACAACTTGGACTTGTAGATACATTTTGTATGTTTACAACAAAAATTTTGATATTTTTTTCAAAAGTTGAAGTTAATGCTTGATTTTTGCGCTACAGGTGTATGTACCATCTGAACTAAAAATATTGAGCAAAGAACATCGCTGAGATAGTAATTTCTAATGTTTGATCGTTGGATAGTATTAGTATACATACAAGGCAAATGTTGCCTTAACAACAAAATATTTTCTTCGACATGTTTAATGTTTTTCTCACTCGTTGAGGTCGAGTGTATGCACAAGATGGCCACTAGTAACCACCGGAATGGACTCCGTGGGACACAAATACACTCGAATTGATTGATTGGCCACAATCTGGAGAAGCGATCAATATCTATAAATAGCACAGGGAAGGTCTGGTCCAGCTTGCTGCGCTATTCTCTCCCTTTAAAGTCTAGCGTGATGTGACTGAACGCGCCTAACCAGAAGCCATTAATCCTTTCGCTGACAACTGCATAACACCCATGAACGGTTAAATAACGTTCGATTTTTTTTTATAATTGAAAGAAAAGAAAGTCAATTTTGTTCACCAGTTAGAGTTGTCATTTCAAAGTAATAGGAAAGACTATACATTTGTATTGCAATTTTTCGGTAATTTATAATCCTTAGATGTTGTTATGTAATTAAATTTATCTTTACGCTCCTTTTATGCCTTTCATCCACCGTAGTTTCTGTTTGCAAACTAAATAATTATTTATTTATATATTTTCTTATATTCATATAATTTTTAATATTTTCCCGTACTTTCTGTCGATCGGTTACGCTGATGGTGGTGGGGATAACATAATGTAGTATGGTAAACGACCTGCTACTTCATTGGCTCCCCACCTAACACGCAATCCACTTTTTTCCAGCGCACGATTCAATTCCAGATTCGAACAAAAGTTTTGTGTAGTATCTGGTGCAACCGAATCAGTGAAATAAGCAAACCAAAATAGTTTGAATTTTCAAACGTAAAAAGAGATTTAGATAAAAAATTATATTTATAAAGCATTTCTCGAATTGTTTCTATAGTAGCAAGGGAATTCTATGTAAATTCGTGCTTACGCTAATTGAAATAGCGAGGTTTTTATAGTGAAACTCTTTGCAAACAGATCACAAATTTCCTCAACTAGTGCTGTGATTTTAAATCCCATATTAAAATAGATGTATCGTAAAGTATTGAACTGTTACTGTACTTATCCGTTATTTATCGGTTATATATGTATATACTTTGTGCAAAATAACGAAAGATGATTAAACAATGTTCAACTTGTAGTAATACCAACAGACAAATATATTTTTCTTTGGCACTTGGTTATTGCTAAAATTGTTTAAATAATTCCTCGAAGTACGAATATTGCAAAACAAAGGCATAGATTGTGGTGGAAGTAAGCAATATTTAGTGGTAATTTTTTGGTGAAAAATACTGGATGATAGAAAAACGCATACAAAGTTTGAAAACAACCGGACAACGTGATGAATTAAATTTAGAAAGTTCAAAGTTTATGAAACTTGACTTGCACCTTGCATTGTATAATATGTATATTACAAATAGTGAAAACGTGAGGATATTTAACAGTTTGAGGAGCAATAATATATCTAATAGGCAACAATAAATGCGATAAAACTGTTCTATTTCGCAAAATTAATAGTTGTGGAAAATACTTCCTGATTCTAACACGGATGCAGTCCCCTGCATTAGCGTAATTTAAATCTATTTTCATTCTTTCATAGAAAATCCTTTTGTTGTTTACTGTTGCTGAATACTTTGGTATTATCCGCATTGGTATTTGTTGTGCACTATTATTTACGTATGAGCAACAATTTTTTGTCACTGGCGATGAAAACATTAGAAAAGTCTAAGAAATTTTTGGTACAACCCGGCAACTTTTTCGAGACACATATCTTATACACATGTTCGGGACATGGTTATGTACAAAAATAAATGGCATCACGTTCAATACCCAACACAATACATATGTAATTTCTTAGGCATCGATCTGTCGAGATAGATATACAATTCACAGGGTGTGTCCCTGCTTAAAAGAGCAACCTATACAGCGGATAAAAAAAGAATTCGCATCCTCTTTCTTAAAGTAAATTTTGATACGAAAGAAAATGTCTTTCTAAAGAACAAACAAATTTTCTTATAGAAGAAAGTTTCCCTTTTAATAGGAACTAAATGTCCCAAACCAGAATATTTCCGTCTTTAAAAAATTTACTTCAGAAAATCAGGGTGTGCCAATACTTTTTGGCTATTGCTTTTAATGCTAAAACTACCAATGGAGGCAAAATGATTTGTTCATACTTGTTATCCATTCCCAAAATATTTCTCTTTATGAGTTTTTTCCCCATATTTATTGAAATATATGTATAGATGGTTAATTCTATAAATCGGTTTTCTGTTTTTATGTTTTTTTTCTGCTATTTCTATGTAGCAGACGTAGATTTAGGGGAATTGTGCGCAGTACCACTGTATGCTACCAAAAGTCTATCGTCATTTGACTCATATTATTCTAGCTTCCCCGCATATGCCTCACCATCAATTTTTTGCTGCTACTGTCACCAAAAGGGGCTAGACTCCGTAAGGTAGAGGCACTGCTTTACCGGCCCAAATGGCCAAAATCATGCTTCCGAATTCTCGCTTTCATTCGCTTATATGAAATGGTTTTGGGTTGGGAAAGGTCTCAATCGAAAGATAAAAGTCCAAACAAGTGCGCTACGTTTTCGTCTTTGCAAGATTACGATGCTTTCTAGTTAAACTAATGTGCTAAATGTTGTAAAAACAGCGTTGAGGAGGCCTTTTCACAGGGGTTTTTATAACATAGTAATAGCATTTTTCAAGAAATTCTCAACGTAGCGCACTCCATTGGACGTTCATCTTTCGATTGAGACCTTTTCCAGCCCAAAATCATTTCATACAGCGAATGAAAGCAGGAATTCGGGAGCATGATTCTTGCGTATTGTGGCCATGTTGTTGATATGCAGATCGGTATAGCTGAGTACTTTAGTTCAGCCAGCGCCCTTGAGGTGGCGCCTAAATGAGAGGGCTATTCTTCGCTGTTTGACAGCTTTGACAGCAAGTTCTGGGGTTAGGCATACACGCGATGCAGATATACATCACAAAAATATGATTTTACAAGAATGCCCTACCCTTATATTTATGTTTTATAGCTGTGGGATTTATAGGATTCTAGTAAATAGTGCAACAATATTCCAATGTCTTTGCCAAATGCAGTGTCTTGTTATTTAAATATTCTTAAGCTGTTGTAATAATTTGGTCCGTTCCTGCTATGAATGAGAGCCTACATAACTATGTTGTTTTTGATACTGTAAAATGATCATGAACAGCTGATCTTCCAGTTTTTGTATGCTTCCAAAAAGTTAGACTCAACAACATGTATGATATTTATTCAATAATATGAGACTTTTGAATCTTAGTAACCAAAAGGAAGTTATAGGTCCAGAAACATATCTTTGAACTGAAACATTTAGATCTGTGTAACAGTTCTTTGCAAATGATTTTTGTGAAATGGATTGTCTAATCGAGATCTGCTATTTCATAGTTACTTTTATCGTTATAGTATAAACTGGAATGAAATGGAGTTGTGCATACTTTCTGCCAAAGTACTCTTCATTGTATTGAATGTTTCACTGTCAAAAATATGTGAATGGAGGTAATATATCAACCATTCTTGGTTTTGCTATATCAGATACTAGAATCAGAGGACTGTTACGTAGAACTAATATTTCAATACAAAGATACATGTGAGCACTGGTAGATGCCTTTATAGTTTTTAAGGTTTATAGGCCTCAAATTATTCTGTAAATATATATTGGCTCAAGTTGAAGTGGCATAATATATTATTTTCTGGATTTTTAAAAATGCAATCCTGTATTTGTTTTTGCAAAATAGAAATATTTCACAGACGTATGATAACATTCCTCCTCAACAGAATTACTATGCATTCCCAGCGCATAGATGTATATGTATTATTTGTCCTGCATATCTATAGAAACTGTCATAACACATCTCACACTGGGAATCGAACTCATGACTTACTATTCGAATTTCTTTGTCATGCTGAGGCACTACTTCAACTATTCTCATTACGTGTTTTCTTTCCGAAAAAAGACTGCAAACACCATTTATTAGAAAAAAGAACAGCTACGGCTAGTTGGCTACAGTTTCGACCTCTACACGTAGAGTAATATTTCATTAAAAAAGTTATTGATTTTGTAGGAATGTATATACGCGTATACATAATAATCATTCGAATCGTTCAACGTCATACGAATCATTCAAATCATAATATTCAAGATTTTGTCTGATGATATTCTTTTTCCATCAATCTCATATGTTCATGCCATACTAAAAACAGTTTAAATGGTAATAATGCCACGTTTTGGACACAATTGTATAATATGAAACACGATAGTTGCGGTGTTTCATAAATATTTGGTTGTCCAAAATGTAATTACAGACATAGAGCAGAATCGCAATTCGCGTCTCTTTTTATATTTCCTGCTTTTCCTTTTACTTTATGATTTTATAAATTCGACATTCAATGAATTCTATGTATCGCTATACTTTTGGCAATAGACATATACATAGCATGCGTATAGTGTAAGACAGTCTATTAGAGTCGAAAGGAAACAGAGACACACCGATCCCCATATACATATAGTATAATATGCTATAGTATAGCATAGGTACATACTATACGTATAGTATGCGTACTTGGGACTCGGCTCGGACACGGTCTCGGAACCTCGGGAGCTGGGAGCTGGGAGCTCCCCAGTCCAAGATCGCAAAAGCGATAAGCGAGTGCCGCAAAAAAGGGGATCGAAACAGATGAACATATGCATGTGTTGAGAGCTGATACACACACACATTTGTAGGCTGGATCATGCGATAGACATCACGAGCAGCTCCATCTCGTCCGTCAAATTCTGTAGGTAACACAGCAAGCGGGCAACTGGCTAAAAGTCACGTGAGTACCCTAGTCCCTTAAGGGGGGACACGCCTACTAAGAAGCCTTAAAGACAAATGCATTTGAGAATTCTTTTCAAAAATTTTAGTTATGAGTTCAATCAACATTTTCTTATTGCAAAAGGCTTCTTCTGCCTAACTTCGAGTAATTTTTTAATTCCTGTATAATTAAAATTGTAAATACAATTAATTAGTTTATTATAACATGTTCTATTGACACACCCTTGCCGTGACCACTGCTGCTCGGACCTGGATTATCAAAAATCAATAAGTGATACGTGTTTGGATAGCGTATTAGATTCTCTAGGACCCTATAGAGATAAATTTTTAATAAAAATAACGTGTTAAAAATGAACTATCGATTGTTTGCAAATTAATTGCTTCTTTTTCATTTAAAAACAGAAACACTGACGTACCAAAGAAATCTAATTCTATAGGGTCTTAGTGGATCTAATACGCTATCCAAACACGTATCATTTTTTGATTTTAAGTGACCCAGGTCCGAGCAGCAGTGGTCACGGTCAATACAACGTGTTCCAGTAAATTAATTAACAGTACTTACAATTTTAATTATATGGGAATTAAAAAAATACTAAAAGTTAGGCAAAAGAAACCTCTTGTAATAAAAAAATGTTCATCGAACTCGCAACTACGATTTTTGAAAAAAAAATATCAAAGATGCATCTATTTTCATGGCTTCTAGGTAGGCGTCCTCCCTTAAGGTACCATTTGCATATATCAGTAGACATAAAGTGTCAGTGTCAAACTAATGCATACATATATACATTTTGTACACGCGTGTAAGTACTTAAAAATAACAGAAAAATGTTTGCCATTTGTACTAACAGAGCACAGCCACTAATACGACACGCGTATCTGTGAACCAATTTTTAGTGTAGTCAAATTCATATGTGGTACTAGTAATGCAGAGGTGGCATACGAATCACAAATGTCTCACAAATTTTTTCACCGCCGAATAATATAATTTTGATTGGCAGCAGAAAAGATGTTATAAAGAAATCTTCACCAAGTATTTTTAACTTTTCATACCCGAATAAGCGACCAAAAAGTCGCTAAAAATCATCGACTATAAACCAGAGACACAAGCAAAATATTATAATTATGATGAACAATTAGAAATTATGGTTTTGCGCAAATCACGAATGCAAAAAATTGTAATAACATTCGAAAATTATGGTTTCGAGATTTTTTTTCTTTTATCACAAATACAAATATATTCACCTTTAAAAAAACAGTCGATTATTTCTTAACTGTTTTTTATTACGTTTGTCGACAACGAAAGGTTAAACTGGTAGTAGTGAATGTCATTACTGATTATGCGCGGTGACATCTCACACATGCAATAGGAGAGGGCATGCACTGATGTACGTGCCATTACGTACGCAGAACAAAATCTCGTAACTCTTTGGTAATCGGATTAGCCGAAGTCAATGCTACAACCTCTTACAACCGGTCACCGGATTTAGCAGGTATAAAGCGAGATTGTTTACATCAAGAAATACGTTGTAGAACGGCATTTGGTAGTTCGAAGATTACGTAATCCTCCCAACCAAGCACAACACATTTCCCTTAGCGTGGAATGACACTCTAATGTGGTAATTGTGAAACGGAAATACAGTGAATAAAAAAAGTACTGACATACCCAGTATTTTCTTAATAGATTTACTTAAATAAAAAAATATCGCCTTTAAAAACATTATATTCCCTTAAGAACGAATTTTCTCCCTCAAGAAAATGTATTTATTACTAGGAAAAAGAGTTTGATTTTCTAAGAAAATTGACTCCAAAAAATACTGGGAGTGTCAATACTTTCTTTATCCAGTGTGTGCAAAAACAATTGCTGCGCTCAGAAGCATGAAAATGATTTTAAAAAATGTGAACCAACTTCCGAAATAGGCAACACAACAATACACATAAAGAACAAAATAAATACCTCGAATATGGAATATGGAAGGTATCATGCAAACCGTTTGATACTTTGACTACAAAAAAGAAACTAAATCATGAAATGCTTCCTGGTACCGTCTATCGGCAGACACTTATGATGTAAAGGGTATCAAGAAATGATAAGTCGCAGATAAGTCTCTGATTCCAGGCATTGGGATTGGAAAAATGAAGCCTCCATAATAGATATTGCAAAAACTTGCAAAGATTAAATCTACAACATACCATTTCTTCAGAGCCTGTACAGAATTAATCACTTTTCTTTGTTTCGCCATTATCGGGTACACGTTGTTTACAAGATAGTTACAACTTATCGAGATTTTAAAATTTCGCTAAAAAACGATAAGCTAATACAAAAGTATTTCTTGAATGTTAGAAAAAATATTGCAAGTTACTGATTATTTTGTTAAAGAAATAGAATTGTGGAAAAAATATTATTTTCGAATGAAACTAAAGTTGCAGCGTTGCCACTATTACCACGACACTCAGTTTATTTCTATGAGTGTATCCATATACATATGTATGTATGTGACACTTCTATGTATAAAGTTTGAAAATCTACGAACTTAACTAAAGGTTTTTATGAGGCAGCGGTTGAGAGGTATTTTCTCATGTTTAATATTTGGATAGTACACAGCGCGATACCAACCTTAATATTCCTAGATTTTTGGGTTAAATTCAAGAGGTAGAAAACATTCTCTAATTTTCAACTGTTCTGCATTCTTAATATTACTAGCATAATTCAGGGTGGAAATATTGATGCGTCCGTCGTCGCAGAGATAAACGTGGAAACCGAGACGAGAAAAATTGCTACAGAATTTTCCATTTTTGTGCTTTTATTTATTAGATATAGCAAGTTAAACAACCAATGGAATTGTTTTGATTTGATACTCTACTATGTCATGCCTATCCGGTCAAAGGGGGACTTGCATAGAAAGTTTCTCGCTTTCAGGAACTTATTATAATATGCTAATATACAATACATAATACATAATAATATGTAGGAGAGTGTGTTCCGCACACCGGCGATGCGCGGTCACCGTGCTGCCCCCTTGGACAAGCGAGTCCCCTTTTACGAACGCGCTACGCTAGCCCCCCCGGCTATGTACGCTAGCGCTTCTATCGATCAGCTCTATCGCACGATCGCTTTCGGTCTTACAATAAAGATATATTTAATTCACAGTTTGGTGCATCACTATTTATTCCTCCCTGCGTAAGCCTGCTCACATAATATAATTAATTTTAATTTTAATATATAATTATAATAATATAATCCATATAATTTAATACCTAATATTTTAACTTGCTATAAATGACAACCGGAAGTGTAAATTGAAAATTTCGAGGTATTTTTCCTCGATTTGCAGATTCATCCCCTGTAACGCCGGAGATGTGAACGTTTCCACTCTGTACATACAATCGTAGCATACATCTCCATATTTATCAGTATTGCATTCATTAGGTTACTCTTACTTTTAACCGCTTACACACTATTGAAATTTCGATTATAGTCGAATTTTGCAACCTAAAAAGTAAACTAATAATCTTGCAATTCAAGTTTGCAATATATTCACTCGAATTTAATCAAAAGTTTTGTCCAACATAAAGTGAATGATGAAAATATTCGTACACTAGTATATGGAAAACGATATAACTTGATGTTTCAATTGTTTATAAAGAAACCGTCATAGTTATGTTTTCGCACAATGAGTCCACAAACAAAATTATGTTTACCACGATGTATTAAAATCAGATTTCTGCCTCTATAATTAATCCAGGAGAAATTATTTTGTATAGTACCCGAATGATGTAAGTACTGTTTTGTATAAATTATATATCTTTATTAGCAACGCGGAATCATTGGTTATTAGAAAAAGTAATCACAAACCGTTTCTTTATAAATAACTGAAACATCGAGTCATAAGGTAATCAATAAATTAATGTCCGAATTTTATCATTATACACAATATCTGTTAAAATGAAAAAGAAAAATGTGTCTCATTAAGAAGTGATTATTTCCTGGAATCGGTATTTCTATGGTTAACGCTGAACGTACCATGCACTCGTTGTTCTTGTTTTTGTTAAAAAGTAAAAATAAAAACATATTTTTTCTTATTATCTAACTGTTATTTTATGTATTAGTTTCCATATTAAATTGAGAATTGTATATACTAAAATATCACCTTCATTTCTTAACCATAACATAAAAAATAATATATCGTTATAAATTGCTAGTACGTTTAGTGTTAAACTGTATGACAAAAACCATACATTTTTATACAATACTAGTAAATTACCTGAGAACGTAGGCATCGACTTGATCAGTATGGCACATGCTAATTATTTCACAGCGAACAATCTTCAGCAAAGATTGCCATTCTTCTCTGGAACAAACAATTGTTCGAACACTTAATATGTGGCATGTTTTTGTAACATATTTAAGATTAACAATACTGTATAAACCAAATTTATGTTTCAAGCTTATAAAATAAATGTCAACTGTACAAGTACATGGTTGAAGGAATATTATAAATTAATTCTGTAATTATAACCGACAGATTAATGTAATTAATTAGAAATGTTTGTTAAATTTTTCCAAATATTGAAGCTAACCCCCAACTTTTGCGTTCCAAGTGTCCGTAGTACCATAACTAATTATTCATAAAGTTTGAACATGATTCATTCATCATGTTCGAAGGCAGATACTTTCAACTAAAAACTACACGCTTCCTGTGCCTTGCAATTGCAAATGGCACACTGTTAATTGTAGCATAAAAATGGATCTTAAGATTTCCTGAAATAATTGCTGTTTTATAGAAGAGTATGACAGGAATATTACAAAAAACATTGTCTGTTTTGTTGTTTTATTGAACAGATATAATTCTGAAATGAATGTTATTTTTTACCACACTGAAATTGTAACATTATCACCACTAGCGTGGTACTCAGTTTATTTTGTAAGAGTGTATCGATATGTGTGAAAGTTCTATGCGTAAGGTATCAAAGTGTGCGAGCAGAGGTAAAAATTGTGATCAAAGAGTATGGCTGATATAATAAGTTTTTGCGTTTTATGTTTGGGTAATGTAGAGTGCGAATACTAACATAACACTAGAACGGAATCAAAATGGCTTGTTTAATGTGTGTTTATGTTTATTACTCGTTTAGACAATATTTTAATCTGTGAAATTTTTTCCGCCTTTTTTAAGGAATTACATTCCTAGATATACCGGAAGGAATCGTTTTAACCAAACTGAAAATATCGGTTTTTTGTATCGGTAAATTTATAGGAGTGTTCCTGTATCGGAAAACCTGGGAGTAACAGATAGAAATTTAGAAAAAATTTGCATATAAAAGATGTAATGCTTGTATAAAGTGATTTACTCTTTTGGCGTTTCTTATTTGTATAATATTTTTATAAAGTATTGCTAAATATACCGGAAATATAATGGATAAAAAAGTTTCTGTACATCCAGTATTTTTAGAATAAACTTTCCTAAGAAAGAAAACTGTCTTTTCTAGGGAAATTTATTCTTTCTCCGGAAGGACACTTTCCTGTTGAAAAAAATGTATTTCAATTTGGAGACGAGAATTTTCTGTGTAAGAAACATTTTTCAAAATAAAGATTTTGTATCCGAGCACTGTTTATATTCACTGTAGATATAACTTAATCGACTCTAGTTTTAGTCTTAACGGCCCTTAGAATCGACCAAACAAGTGATAGTCTGAAAAGGTAAGATTGGGAGAATAAGGATGAGCCAGTACCCCGAACTTCAGTTTCTGGAGGGCTTGAATAGTGTGGGCAGCAATACGGTCGGGTATTGTCATCCAACAATACACGGATACAACACGGATCTGATTCACCTCGGAACAAGTACTGAAGGAAACGGTGCTTAGCCGAAAATATTTTATTTTCTTTCGAGGGCATAAAGAAGGAAAACTGCAACAAGTACATTGAAAAGCAACAGGATTATGTTTAAAATATTAAATATTATTGTGAATTCTTTTATCTTTTTCAAATAAAATATACAGTTGCATTGCGATTGATTATTGACTTACTCTGGTCAAAATTGCGTTTCCCGTAAAATGAAATTTTCTGAAACGTGTAAAAAGAAACAACATACTTTGGGAAAGTCTACAAGAAAGTGAAAAGGTTAACGGAGAATATGAAACAATTAGTTGAATATAGGATTGATAAATCACTGCATTTATTGTATGTATACTAACTCCTTAAAGAACCATGTGCCAACACAAAATACGAAATATAGAAAAATTAAGATTTGCAATTGTAGCACTTTCATCGTACGCCCGTGCAAAAGCGAACAATGCGATTAGTTATACTAAATCAGTCAAAATGACTGGTTTCAAATTTTATATAAAAATTACTCGAATTCATGACGTTGCAGCTATTATTGTTTCTTTTTTATGTCGCCTTTAACGCTTCTCACGACACGCACAGTATTTTGTTTATATTTTATAACTACTCCTCTCATTATTTTATTATTACTTGTTAGTCACACGAAAACTTTGATGAAGTTTAGTTCGCGTTTCTAAATAAGCGATTTATAAATTAGTTTATACCCGATAATTGTGGTAATATTATTTTCTACTTGATATTCCTTCTAAGATCGTATTTACTACAATGTATATATGTAAGTGATGTAAATGCATAATGAGAGAGAAAAGAGGAAATAACTTATAAATATTTCCTGTATAACCTATAAATATTTCACCCTTAGATTTGCCGATTAAAAATGAAAAAATTGTATTTTCCTTGAAGATAATATTTCATCAATAATTTCATCAATAATAGATAATACAATAATATTTTTATGTGAAATAATGTAATTTAGAGTGCCTAACAAAGGAAAATAAATTGACACATTCATCTTCTTGAAATAATAGGAAAACATTGAAGAATTCGAATTTGCTTGTTACGACCAAATTTTAGCAACAAATACGTGGATGAAAATAACATGAAGTCGGAAAGAATGTTTTCTGCGTCTAAAATGCTACTGTATCGCACCATCCAGTACCGAGTTTCGAAATTAGCGCTCACGTTGCAGACGTTATTCGTTTTGCACGAACTTTCTGCTTGTTCAACAATAATATGCAAAATGCACAAACTAACTAATTTACTCCAAAGTGGTATAGATTTTAAAAGCGCAAATTGCTCCTTTGCGAATTGCTCTTGTAAACGGCCAGTCCACACCACACGCTTATCTGTTAATAATAAATAAATAGTTTCTTGATCAAAAATATTCTAACAATAAATGTCTCATTGCACACCCCAAAATATTTCTTTTTGAAACTCATCATGTACTTGTTAAACTACATCGTTTGGAGTAACTACCCTGTAAATATGATTCCAAATTTACTGCGGATATGTTGAATGGTATAGGAGCCTTTGTAGAACATACAAACACACATACTTTGATTTTTATACATATGTATGTTAAGATGACTTGTTTACTATGAAATCGACTGCATTTAATGTTAAATTTATGTCTAATTTAGATTAGATTAGATCAGAGATAAACATACAAATATGATTCGAAGTGATGCGCTGAATCACAAAGCAATTTGTAGATGACTTGAAAGCTTTCGGTTGCCATGACGACTGATTAAAATAATTGCGAGTAATTGATATAAAAGCAGTGTTAATAAGCAATCGAAAGCAACAAAAAAGTTCGGTTTTTACGGTTATTCGCAAAGCGTTAATAAACTCGACGTTATTGCGATGTCATTATCATTATAGTAGCTTATCTTTTAAATCTAATTTTACTAAATCTTTATGTAAAATAGACCTATTTATAAATACAATACTTCTTTTCAAACGTTTTATTTTAATATTATTTAATATTGAAATAATAAATCTTTATATTTTGTCCTTTCGAACAAAAATACTTGGTATTTTTATACAAGAAATAGTGTTTAAATAAAGCAAAATTTGTCTACTTCTTGAGGAACAGTTTTCAAATAGCATAAAGCAAGCAATTCACTCTAAAATATCGTGAATTCGAAGAATTAAACTGCGAAGATAAAAATTGCATATTCTTATAATGTAATACCAGAGTCTCGCCAAGGATGCGGTGTGAATTAGAGTAGAAAATATGTGGCTGAAGAGGCGCACGTACGTGCGGCAGAATACACGGAAGAGGAGGGAATGCACTCTGTCAGCAAAACTGGAGACGAGGTTGAAATTACGTGAGGCGAGCGAGAGATAGGTTTCACAAGTGAAAATGATATCGGACAAAAAGTTACGTGCCGCCGCTTCCATTAGCAAGTTGGCGATCAAAAATCGACGATGATTCTCGCACATAAACAATAAAATATAATGGTTTAAAAAATATTTTGTAGAAATCTTTGTATTAAAATGTAACAAGTAACGAAATATAGAGTTTTTTAACAAGAATTCTTTAAAGGAGGTCTGAAATGTTTTTATGAATTAGGCATTAGAATGTAGGGAATTGCTAAGTCAAATATTTTGAACAAAATGCGATCCGTCCGAAAATGTCTAAGACAAAAATGTGCCAAAGAAACAAAACAATTACCGTCTTATTTATACTGGTAAAATATCTCTCTTTTCGGAGACGGTGCAAAATTAAGAAATTCATTCTAATATTAATGACCGAAATTAATTGGTACTTTTTTGTGCATTTTTGTGATACCCATTGCTGAAGTCGATTCACATTTTCTTGTGTAGAATGTATTATTATCGAACAAAGTGCAAAAAATTTCAAGTGGATCTGATCATTCCATTAAAGGTTATACCAGCATAATTGAAAAAGCAGTTTTTGTACAACAACAATGGTTAATGACCATTCTGCAAGTTTTCTCTATAAGATATCACAAAACAAGATTTTGGCGGCGAATTAAGAACTTCCTCCTTTCCAAAGTCTGTTAAGAAGGAGCATACCGCAGACAATTAGCTTAATGACTCTTTGCTCTAGCTATTAATCTACTACAGACTCTATGATTCTATCTCGTTTTTCCCTTGCCCCTCTGTCATCCTCTTCCCTTTTATTGTCCTCGGACACATCACTGATAACGTAATTGTGGTTTCCTTCTTATTAGATTACGACACTTTTTCACGTGCGATGAATTTATGATCTCATTAGACTAAGTAAATTGAGTCATTATTTAGCACCATCTCTGCTCTAACAAATTTACCTTCATTCTACAGACTTTTATCCAAATACACAATCGCTGAAAAAAGAAATGGCATACCCGGTATTTTTAGAATAAATTTCCCTTTAAAAAAATTCAAAGAAAATGTACTTTTTCTTAATCCTTTAATGGTGGACTTTTTTTTAGAAAAATGTGTATCTAGCCGCGTAGATAAAATCCAGCGATGACAAGTGTACTCAATTTCTTGCAACATTCAAAAAAATGCAAAAAGTAGTTGATCCCTTTATTTTTAGGGAAGAAACATATTTTTCTCTTGTTATAATAATTATGTATTCTTGTAGCAAAAGTAATGTATTTTCCTCATGACGAATATATTCATCCGTCACCCCTAAAAGGTTAAGAAGGACGCTGCCTTATTCAAGAACATGTACTTCTATTTAGAGAGAAGAGTTTTCGTCTTTAACACTAACGGTACCGGAAAAATAACCGTTAATGAAATAATTGTTTTTGAAATAAAAGTAATTTAATTCGAAGATGAATGCACGAAGTAACATTTAGATAATAATAACAAAAATGATAAATTTACACTTTTATTTTTAACGAGAACAAAAAAAACAAGTGTATCGTAGATTCGGTTTAAAAACAGTCAATTGTCCGGGCGTTGGTACGATTAGTGTTAAAAACATCTTTTACAAAAACCCTGGCTGTGTGAACACTGTTTTTACCCACTGTTGTTGGGTTGTAAGATTCTCATTGTTGAAAACAAGCTTCCTCTTTAATAACTCTATTTATGTCGTTAAGGATGTTTTATAATTTATATTTATTTCTACGATGTAACAATCTAGCGTATATTACACTTAACTAAAAATAGGATTCTATTTTATGAAATGGACCGTCTGCATACTCTTCGGACTAATGCACTATAAGTTTATATACATATAACATCTCATTAGCTTAAAAAATTGTTCGTTGCAATCTTAGAACAACTGTTCAATTATATACGGGTTGGGAAATTCCACATTTAATAGACAAGCTCCTTATTATTTATTCAGATAAGGCTTTTTAAAATTCATAATTTACATCTTTGTTGTATCATTTAATGTATGCCAGACAAAAATAAACAGAATATCTTATTATAAAAAATAGCACACCTCAGTTTTCCCCCAGAAAGTACGTAAAAAATAAACTCATTGATGATTGAATAACATTCATCACTCCTTCCGAAACATTAATATATAGTATTTAATAAATAGTATTCACTAAATGGTGTTAATAAATTACTCGAGTAGTTCTTTACTAGATTTTCATACCATTTCGAAAGGAAAAAGTCAACGAAGTAAGAATGAAAATACAATGAGTTTTCACGCTATGACAAAAGAGACACGAACAGTGAGCAAAAATAAAAAGCGAGTCATGCATTTCGTACGTGCCCATGGTACGTTTCTCCAATCATTTATCTTATACCAGTCATATCTTCTCGGATTCGGTGACGGTCGCCTCATCACTCGTATGTCTTTGTATACTATCAACGTACGCACCATATCTAATGTGATTCCGAACAGTAGATTCAGCTTATAAAGGAAGCTCGTCAAGCCTTGTACACCGATTTTGATGAAACTTGCGTAAAATGTACTTCTCAAAAGATACCTCTTGAAATAAAATAAAAAATATTGAACGATCACATCACGTACGGTTTTTGACCCAAAAAAACCTGAAAATCCATCTATTGGATGTATTGGACCTATTTCAAAACAGTGCCAAATTGATAAAAATTGGTGACGTTGTTCTCTTTCCCGTTTTGAAGTGCCACAAAAAGTTTTCACAAAGTGATTCACTAAACCATTATTGAGTTATTACGATTTGAAATTTCAGTGATATTACACGCGTTCTTATGGGGAATGCACTTTCGTCGAGCAAAACAGCAGGAAAAATGTTGAAAAAACAGTGTCAAATTCCTGAATTTTCTTGTACGCATAGCTTATGAACAACCGAAAGCCTGTACAAAAATTCATCATGTTTCACAATACCATTTTGTAGTAATTAATTATTAACTGCAAAAACTTCACCTCCCAACGGTCTGAAGCTTGACATGCTATGGAAGTGCGGTATCGTTGGAATCAGCTGAGCAACTGAGACTAACCTGTAGCTCATGAGTGGAAGTGAGAAACATAGCATACGAACATAGTCACTGACTTCGTACGACGTATAACTTTGGATGTCGAATCAAAAAAATTTGTTCGTTACTAAGTTGAATTCAAGGCATTTTTCCCATTACAAGTTTTGTTGTGTAAATAAAAAAAATTGTAAATTTAGCTACAAAATGTTGGGAAAGTGAAAAATAGCTTTCTACGAGTAAATATGCAATGTTAGCTATCATTTGTATCATTTGTGCCTATGTTTCCTGCACGTGGCGAGTAGATATTTAAGGATTTGAATTTCGCGTACTTTTCTCTACTATTGTACCTCTCATACATCCTTAAAGGAGTTAAACATTTCAACAGTTAGGATATATATTTTTACAAACGACGATATCAGTAAGAAAGTTTAACAAAACTTTTAAGTGACGGTGGAATAACCTATTAAGGTGGGTGTCGCGCAACAGTCCCATCGATAAGTTTATGGTGTGCGCGGAGATTTTTTTTATATGAATATATTTTTTTTTAATTAAAACCTTGAGCCCCCATTAGAGGTCATTGGAGTGGACATATAGGTGTGTGTGTGCACGGAGATACCAAATTAATAGTCAAAATAAGAGTCAAACGACAGTAGACTTTTGGTAGCGTACAGTCATACTACGTATTTACACATAGAAGTTTATGTATACGGTTATACAGTATACGTACTTATGTACACTGACTGGGCGATGACGTCAAAAGTGGAACAAAACCAATCCAAATGTCCTACTTTAAATACTCGTTTCTTTTAAATCAAACAGAAAACATTTTTTATTTTTTGTTTGTTAATGTTCATATCATATCCTTCTACTAGCGGATAGTTTTCATTCGGATCTTACCATTAGATAAAACAAGTTCGACGGCGATTATCTCAAGTTTGAATTTTATTGAATTTTGAATTATGAATTTTACAAAATTTATGAAAAAACAAATCTATGCGACAACTACCTTAAGAAGCATTTCCGCATGTCAGTGAATGTAATGTGCTAGTGACGAACCATGTCAATGCATATTCTTTTCGTATACGTAAGTAGTAAAAACAATGGAAAGATTTTTGTGCGTATGTGTGTGTGTGTGTGTGAACCCACTTTTATTTTTTAAATTCAATCGTCGTAGGGTGTACATGAAATACGTACATGAAAGAGCTAATATTATATAAAGGGTGTCCCAACAAGAACGCACGTTTTAACTGTTTAATAAAATGCATAAAAGATTTAAAAATACAACACACGAATTGCCTGTAAGACTCCGTAAAGGATGTAGAACGATGAGAGGATACGATTCAAAACTAATCTACATATACTAAAGTGTAAGGTAAGTGATTAATGTATACTCCTTCTGTAATGCAATCGCTCGACAAAAACGAATTTTTTGAAATTCTATCCCTAATCAGAGTGAAAACAGAGTTCAAAGTCTTTTCGCAAAACGTTATATATCTTACGAATCGCTCAAGCTGGAGACTTGAAATTTAGCCCAAAAAAATCTTAGTGGATTGCACTTTGTAAAACAAAGGAAGTATTCTAAGTTTTCCTAAAATTTTTAATCTAAGAATCTAAGAACAACCTTTTCCAGAAACAAAACGATCCCATTGAAATACTTGTTATCAGAAAATTCCGGTTCGTTCTGTTTCGAGCGCTTCATTCCATTCCAATTCAGTATCAGACACAATGGGATCATTTCCATTCATAAAGGTTCCGACTCTAACCGTTCCGTACAATTCTGTTCTGTTCCAATCCAGTGTACAGCTAGCTTTGATCCTTCGCGAATCGGGTGATGAAAATCACGCCGTGAATATCATGTAGGATTAAATTTAACCTGAATCTGTGTACTATCTTTGAAAATATGAAATTAGCAATTTTAAGATGATTAATGTGATTTCTTAATTAATTAAAAGGTGGGTCCTTGTTGAAGCACTCTCTATTATCATTGGCCTTTCTTTACATTGTTTATAGTTTGTTGCATGTCCTTTTTGCAGGTTTATATTTTTATCCTTTGCCACTATTTATATTTCTTGGGGGGAAAATGATTCTCTCAGGAATTCGACTAGGATTACAATAACAACTATTGATCAATATAATAATCTTATCCGAATTTTTTACCATTTAAGAACTTTGTTATATTATTATTATATTTTTTCTTAAGATATATTGGGTCTTTAAGCAACCTTAACAAATTTCTTACATTTATTGAAGACAATGTATGTTTAAAATTAATTTACTCAGATTTAGTAGAACTTGGAGAGAGTATGTGCGTAGAGTGTGCTCACTCACTGCTAGCGTGTCATAGTCCACGTGACCCTGAACTTATAATCGCTCTGGAGCAGTCAATGCAGAGTGCATGCGTAACATATTAAACATGCTAATAAAGTCAAGCTTCCGAAGCTTAACTTCTTACACCTCAATTTTCTTATTACTGTAATGTGAAATAAGTTGAATTAATAGTTAATATTTGTTTTCATTTCCGGAGTATGTGTATATTGTTGAATTGTACCATATCAAAATATTACATTTAGTTTTAAACGAAAGCTTCCCAAGTAGAAATCGATTCTGGGCCCGACCGGGCATTCCCTTGTAAAACGAGGTGCTAGTCGCGAAAATTAGCATTTCGTATGCCTGGATTCGGCTTTAGAGGGGGTTGGGGGAGTTGAAAAATATACGTGTCAAATTTGGTGCGGATATGTTGAACGGTATAGGAACCTTTGCGGAACACATACATATACGTACAAATTGTATAATTGTATACAATGTATTATTGTACACGTGGCAGGAATTGATTCCGAGTCCCAGCTGGGCTAGGAACTGGGCGCTAGTGGGGAAAACTGCCCAGTCTCGGTCGTGTTTGTCACAGTTTTTTATCAAGCATTTGGCCGGCCAATCCGGCCGGGGCCCGCTTGATCGATCCAACTACCACATGGTCTGCAAGCGGTCCCCGTGGCGCGCGGCAAACCACGCCGGATCTCTAGCTTTTCAAATTATTTGATTCTCTATTTAGCAATATGTACCAATAAAAAAGTAGAACCCAGCAAAATATGTCTTCGAAATACAACTTCGTTTAATCAAATACTTTACCCACAGAGCCATATGCATCTCTTATACATATTACTTATGATAATTGAAATGTAGTTGCCAATTAAATTTAATCAAATGTAGAATCGCTGTTCTAATCTTAACACATATTTGTTAGGTAATTACAAATGTCTTCGTGCTTGCGCATTCATAAATAAATGATGGAGTTATTAAAGTAGGAGACTGTATCGCTTGGCATAAGAGTGTTCTTTGTTAAGCTAGATAGGGAAAGAATCGTAATGAAGAATCCGAAATGAAGAATCGTATCTTTATGTCATAATAAACGGCAGAAATTTCCCCTTTCTTATCTAATTTTTTTACAACAGTAATACATGATGATCAGTTTGAATTAGTTTGATTTTGCAAGCCCTCTAAATCGTGCAATTTCAGCAACTGGGATTCTAAATCACACTCAAATGTAGAATCGTTGCTACAATCTTAAGATATGTATATTTGTTGGCTAATCACAAGTGTTCTCGTGTTTGCACATTCATAAATAAATGATGGAGTTATTAAAGTACGAGACTTTATCGGTTGTCATAAAACTGTTCTTTGTTAGGGTTGATATCAGATTTTCAATGTGTTAGCTATTTTGTATTTAAATATACAATAACAATTATTCTTATTAAAAAAATCGATGGAACTTGCTCGATATTTAGGATAGTCCGATTTATGATTCATGTATGATTTATGCACATATGATAAGATTTGTCTAGCCGGGTTGACCCGCTTCGTGTAGTCTGGCTTCCGACAGATCGCCCAGTCTGCTTTTCCTGGTACGTTCCAACCGAGGATCCAGGCAGATTCGCTCGGTCATTCCCTCCTGAAGCCTAACCAATAACCGGGATTGCTCGGCTCAAATTCTACCAAGGTTTAACACCCATAATCATTTCTAACAACTCGATTCTTCTATTGTTCTAACGTGAAGTAGATATAACAAATGGTTGATATCAATTTGTCGTTAGTACTGTTTTTACCATTGAATTGTATTATATTAAAATATTCTGTTTCATTTTAAAATAAGTTTTAATATCTGTAATAAGTTGCACATAAATGAAGAAAAACTATTTTTTCTTAAAAAAGATTCCTTTGTTATTAAAAAAATGTTTTGAAATCTTGTAGTGAAAAAACCTTTAAATGACGGTATGAATATTACAATTTTTTTAGAAATGGATTAGACTATTCTAAAAAGAAGTTCTATTTTCAGAAAATGTATTTCTTTCCAAAAAAATTATTCCAGAAAACTGGAAGAGAGAATATTTTGATTTATTTACTGTAAGTTTAAAGTCGCTTACCCATACGATCGTTGGTATTTCATTTGTATTTGTGCTAGAAGCATGAAACAAACTGCAGTATTAACGCGGCAGCTTGCGGTCGCATTCTGATGTTACATAATTCTGAATATCGTTATCGTATAATTAGTTCAGCGTGCTTTCATATCATTATTATCTTAGGTCAACTTTCACACTTACACGCCGCGCTCTTACAAATACGAAAGGTCGGATTTCTCATGATAAAAACGATTAGGAAATGATATGTAACAGTAACGAAACAATAATTATGTATTCTTTTCGATATACAATGCTTCGAAGGATCTTTCCTTTTTTTTAAATAATACAGTTCCTTCAGGAAGAAAATGCATTCCTTTTTAAGAAAACGTATGTCTAAAATAGAAAAATAAAAACGATAAAAATAAAAATGTTAAGCATCGAATAAGTATAATTCTTCCTTTGATAACAATAGTTTCTGTATTCAAAGTAATTAACACACTAGAAATTTGATAGGGTGGGTTGCCAAAATCGTACCCCTTCCCAAAATGCACCACCAGCCCAAAAATTCACAAGTACCACCATCTGCTTTTTTTTATTAGTTAGTTTACACCTTCAGAGTATAGCAGTGATGTTTCTATTGTCTTTAACCATTTGGCGCAAAAACCAGAGTTATTATTAATGTTTACAGAAAAGTCGTTACATTGACGCTACTTTTTTACACATTTTGTAGTCAAATTCAAGAAAAGGTAAGGCAAGGTAAAAATAGGAAAGTCATGTTTGCGAAAATTGTTAATGACTAGAATTCTGTTAGATTTAGATTGACACATTCAATTTATGTATCCACTAAAAAAAATGCAATGTTTCCAGGTTCCCTAAATCGTATTTTCATCCTACTCTAACAATTTACACATAGCGCCATCTGGTTTTCAAAGTACAAGAATGATACTTTAATTGTTTCTATAGACTTTCCTCAAAAACCCATTTCCTCGTGTTTTGTAGTAGTTTCCTTCGTTAAGATATATTTTTATTATAGCTTTTAAAGTTAATGCTTCGACTGAAAATATTAATTTATTTAGTGTCTTACCCCTACAAACAAGAATTGTTTACTTCATTTCATTTTGCTCTACGTGCAAAATCCTTATTAAAATTATGATTTCGAATATTGCCGGGCAACTTTGGCAACCTGGGGTGCGATTTAAGATACCAGTTGCACAAATCCCACGGTTTGGAAAGTGCGCAAAATCAATTATTTTCAAACTGATTTTCATATATTAAAGTTATAAAAAAAATTACATAAGAAATGGGAAATACTCGTTTATTATGACGTAAAGAACATAAAAACACGATTTTTATTTCTGAGCAATAAGCCTTAATGCGATAATGTGAAAACTACGGCGATTTAGGCAACCTTACCCTATGTAGCCTAACAAATAGCACTCTTATGACAAGCGATACAGTTTTGTACTTTAATAATTCTATCGTTTATTTATGAATGCGTAAACACTGTTAGTAAAGTATTTCGTTATTATTTCTTAGTGTCGCGGTTCGATTCCCGCTCAGATAAGTTCCGCCCACAGAAAGAGCCACATCGGGTTTCGAGGAAATGTCTTCCAGTTGGTTGTATTGTATTACGAAGTCACGAGTTCGGAGCTTCTTCGTGATACTCTATATTTTTCTCAGTTACCGGATTCTTCTTTGTGTATGCGTTACTCTACCATTATACCCTTAGAAACTGTCTCTATTGAATAATGAAGTGAAAATTATTAGCATATATTTTTCTAGTTTTTACTTTTTCATTGATACATATTGTCAATTGGTCTAACAGAAATTCGAACAGTTTGGAAAGCTGGAGATTCGATTTGGTTTTCCGGGGGCTACCGAAATCGCAGAGCGGGCTGTAGATGAGTCGGTTCAAGCGGGCTCCGGTCGGATTGTCAAACCAAATCTTAGTATATAAAAGTCATAATGTATGTATGTGTGTTCCGCAAAGACTCCTGTACTGTTCAACATATTCGTACCAAACTCGGCATGAGTATACTAGTATACTATACATATGTACAGTGAGTAAGAAAAGTACTCGCGCACCTAGATTTTCTGAAGTAAATCTTCTTAAAGAAGAAAATATTTTCCGTTGAACACATTTATTTTCTCTTAAAAGAGAAACTTTCCTCTTTATCAAAATTTACTCCAAAAAAAAAAGGGTATGTGCGAATAACTTTTTTTACTCAATGTATACGTTGGCGCGCATGTCATTAAAACAATACTTTGTTTGAGACGGGACACTTATGTTATAATTGTAGGTATGAGTTGCAGAGACCATTTATAGGCGTACCGATAGTATTCTAATACTAAACTTTACCTAAATAGTGTTTTTTAAACCAACTAACTCTAATAAAATAAACCATTTGTTTCATAAAAATCAATTTCGAACGAAACAAATGTTATGTTACATCTCCTTTCATAATTTATTTCCATTTTCATGCTTTCTAACACGTTAAATTATTATCGGAAGGGAAAAAATCAAAATTTATTATTTTTACCAACAGCAATGAAATGTGATAAGACCGCACCTCAGCTGGTAGATGCGAGGTATGTTGGTAGCTATCAACATAGATGCAACATATCACGCGAAGAAGTACCAGTAGTGAGAAAAATGTCAAAACATGAGACACTTTTTGTCGTTTGTGTTACAAACAATTAAAATATCAAGTCATAAGGTTTCCCATATATAAATCTACGAATATTGTCGTGGCTATATGTTTAATAGCCTTATCAATAACATTCGAGCAATATACAGTATAATTTCTTCTGGATTAATTATAATGATACACATTTGACTTTAATACATTGTGGAAAAATCGTCTCGTTTAAAAGCTCATTGATAGAACAAACACCCAAGTCGGTTGCTTTATAAACAATTAAAATATCAGGTCATAATGTTCGCCACATACAACTCTTCGAATATTTCTGATGCTCGCTGTATAAGTGGGTTAATTTTGTATGACCTATTCTAATTCGGCTGATAACAGTTTGATCTTTTGATCCGAGGAGATCAAACTGATGGGAAAGAAAAATGACGAAAATATTCAGTTATGTATTACTCTAAATCAACGAGCTCGTCGGACACTCTTCTGACCGACTGTACACTTAGAGCAAATTTACAGCGCACAACGAGAAATTAGAGGAATCCGGTATTCTATTACGTAAGCTGGAATCGTTTAACGTGCAACATGCAGATATCCTCGTAGCTTGTTACTGGAAGCTACGTGGCCAATCTTGAACACTGAACATTGTTCTATAGTTACAAGTCACTAGCGCAATATTATGAGACAAAATAATTGACAAAACTATATTCTTCCAAGTGTAAAGGACCTTCTGTATGTTTGTTTTGGAGAAACTAAAAGTTGTTCCTGGTTGTTTTATTAATGTTGAGCTAAGATACATATACAACCATAAGATTACGTATTTCCGAACCCCATCAACTTTTTTGCTATAACTTTGTCAAATATTACTTTAAGGAAGTAATTCTTTGCAACAATGTTTGGAACAACTAGGAGAATCTAGAACAGTAAAAAAAATCGACTTTTCAAAAAATGAGGTGCCAGGAAAAAACAGTTTCCTCCCATTTTTAGATATGTTTTTCGATTTTTCGAGTTGTTACTTTGGAACAATTTCGAACAAACCGAGAACAACTAAGAAAATACTCGAAATCAAAAAGTGTTGTGCTCGGTGCTAACTTCGTACACGCTCGAAGCTGCCATTGGAAGCTCGACTGATAGTAAGGAGGAAAGAGAATACGTATTGTTACGCGATCAGCTTCAGATTATTAGAGTTCATAAATCGATTATGAGCGTTGAGCCGGTGCAGCGGTTCTGGTGTGCTCTCACTGCAAGAACCGCAAGCTATTTTTACCGACTTCGAAAAGGAGGAGGTACTCAATTCGACCGCTATATATTTTTTTTCCTGAATGTTTCGTGTCTCATCAAGTTCTCGAAGCCGTTGTGTGATATTTAACACTAAAACTAAGTCAACATGACTTGTTTGATATTTCTTCATACTTTCTACCCATTTCTAAAACACTAGTTTATGCAATATTGACAGATTTTTGTTAAAATATAAAGATGATGAATTGTACAAATCGCTTTTCTGTTTTCAGTTGTTGTTTTTTAAGTTCTATGTGGTATACATTGATTCATATACTTGAATGGATAATATTGATCACTCATAAAATATATTTAAATTTTGATTGTTGAATTTTGAATAATTTTTTATTGATCGATTCATGAAATTTTTTTTTCAATTCAATTGTTTTGTCAATTGGCATGAATGAATGGAAAAAAGTCAAAATTGAATTGAAAAGAATTGAAATGAAATTTTGAATTAAAAGCCCACGTGTCAGGATTGTTGGACCGCATTCTTATCATTATAATGTGTATAATAATATTCTATATTATTTATGTCTATAAAGTAGTCTGCTGGGGAGAATATTTTACTAACAACGGATATATTACCCATTTTGAATATGCCGAATTCAATTAAATTTTTACAAATGGTTGGTACTATCGAAAGGTGCAATGCGTATTTTTTTAGCGGCCAAGATTCGCTTTGAACATCTTATATCTTGCAAACTATTGCAGATAAAACCAAAAGCTTTCCAAGAAATCTCCTTATGTTTTTGCGAGGAGTGAAACTAAGTTAATAGATTTTTGCAAAAGTCATAAAAGATTTCAGATTTTATATTTTTATTAAATTTGTTCTCGGTGCAATATACAAAATAAAGATTTACAAAATTTTAATGCGTTCTATAATCCTGCATACTACAGTACTGCATTAAAAGCTAACTTTGTGTGTTCGTGAATTTTCTAATTTCTATCACAAGAAGTTGGAAACCAATATAAATTCTCCTCTGAGCATTTCCAACAAGCGGTTCAAGTTTGACGTTAATCAAATTACTCGTTCGTAAATTATTGTGTTAACTAGGGTTGAGTTTACTACGACGGAGTTAGTCCACGCCAGGTGGATCCCTTTCTTCCGATCGTGTGGTGGATTTTGATGCAAATGAAATGTGATGTTCATAAAGCACAATTAGAACTATTCTAAATACCAATTTCTCAGAGATATTATTAGTTGCAAAATTATCATTGTTACCTTTTTCGGCTTTTACTTGCATAAACCAATTTTTATTCAAGGTTTTAGAGCACATATCAATTTCGCCGTTTCTTCATTGGGTGCGGGAAGAGCTTCAGGCTTCTTAAATATATTTCTTTGTTTTTCGTAAAACCAATATGTGTGTTTGGAAAATGTTGATTAATATTTCACTGGGATCTGAATAATCCGGTCTTCTTTTATAATACCATCATACTTCTTTCTTTACTTTAGAAAGAAACAAGTGAAAACCAATTTAATATGGTTGTGCGTGTTGGAATCCTGCCATTTCCCGTATCGGTCAAACGTCGCCAGAACACACGCTGCGCTTGGCCAACTGCAACACCGGGTGCAATATTCTGTTTCGCAATATTTTCTAGCGATTTGTAGCATTGCGTAACAATATTTCTATCGGTGAGCGATTGCATGCAATTTTACGACAACCGACGCATCTGCAATACGGTGCATCATGTTTCGTTGCAAGCTGCTACTCGCGCTTGTAAGTCCTTATCGTTTGTTCTTGTTTCTGTCTCGTTTAAAAACGTTACATGATCTGAGTCTAGATCAATGTCTTTCTGATCGCTTTCTATCTTTAGTTAATTATTATATCTTTGTACGAAAGGACCAAATATAAAGATTAATTATTTTAAATATTGAGTAATATTAAAATACAAACTTCAGTTTTAAAAGGGTATTGTATTTAAAGATTTATTTTAATGCATTTAATTAAATTTAAACGATAAAAGCTGTCGTTGAAAGAATGCCCGTCATAATTCGTCAACCGATAAATCGATTCGGCGGAAATTTTGCATAATTGCGAATAACGCAGAAGTTTTTGCAAATATCATAATGAAACTTACAGTATATTTAGTTTACACTACAGTACGTAAAAAACCATTTGCACACATCCCTTTTATGGAGTAAATTTTGATACAGAAGAAAGTTTCTTTTTTAAGTTAATGTTTTTAAAGAAGAGACTTTCCGTTTTAAGAGAAAATAAATGTTTTCAAACGAAATATTCTTCCCTTTAAGAAAATTGACCTCGGAAAATCAGGCTGCGTGTATACTCTTTTTAAGTATTTGTAAGTGATGAATTTTGAAATTAAAATTTGATGTGTAAGGAAAAAATTGGTTTTAGAGTTCTACTTGTATGAGTGACGTTAAAGTAGTGCGGTGCCTTAAAGTGAAGAAGGATACCAAAGGCTGAGCGAGAGACACAAAAGAAAATAGTAGTATAGTCGGCAAGAAAGAAAAAATATTATATGGAGCCGAGCGTTCTTAGAACTTAAGGACCAGGCAACACCGTAGGCCTCGGAAACAGTCGTGCCGAAACCCTTTGTGCGTATCGGTTATAAAAGGGGAAGTCCGAACGCGTCCCTTGTCCAGTCGTCGCACAATCGGGACACGCGCGAGGTCGAAGCGAATTTGATGTATCAATACTTTAATAAAGCTATCAACTATATTGTATTCTTACAATCATGAACAAGACATACGGATAAATAGAAAATAACTAAAGCGGGGAAATGCGAATGAATGTGACAAGAAATGTGATGTGTAAACCAAGTCCATCACATAGCTGTAAAGCAGGAATAAAATAAATAGATACATAAAAGTGCTGTGCTAGAAAAATCTACAAAAGTCGAGTATAAGAAATGACTATCTCGCCAATGTACTCTGCTGGAGACTTTTGGATCAATACACGTAGAAGCTCCGCATGTGTATAGAATACACCCACACAATATAGACAAACGTTAGTTACAAAAATTATTGTTTTACGTCACATAATTATTACAAGCTATCTATAAGACATTATTTTTAATAGGCTTAATCTTTGTGAATAATAGTAGGGCGCTGAATAATTCAAATTTGTTTATTAGAGCTGAATTGTTGCTATAAATACGGGGAAGACAGAAGCGATATGAGAAGAAAGCTTTCCATATCTAAAATGTTTAATTAATTTTTATTCTGTCTTTGGGTCAAACATGACCTGAATATGCAAAACTCATATTTTTAATTTTATGTTTTAATTTTGTAAAATAAGTTGCTTTGATTTATTTATCATTTCAATCGACTTTACTGTAAGTCATGTTTTTGAAGTGTTACACTTTAGAAAAATGTTTCCATCATTTAATTGGTGCTTCATTAGTTAGGATGAAAACTAATTTTACATATAGGTATTTGTAATACTAACACACCATTAAATTAGGGACAATAGGACTTTCGTGAAGAATTAAGTTAACAGAAACAAGTATATTTATTATAATTTATATACATATTCTTTTAAAACAGCCAGCTCTTAAAGACGTAAGAACACGATGCGTCAAAGTTAAGGCCCGAAGACCGTGGCAAGGTCAATATCCAGTCTCGTGCAAACCGTGCTTTAAAGTTTATCATACCCAGACAGTTTATCAAAATATCTTTAGCAATAAAAAAAGAAGCAGGTAAAAGATATACTTTTCATCTTCTATCACAAATAGAATTACTGTCACTCATAAACAAGACATTTTTAATCGTTTTTCATAACTCTATTCCACAGCGAATAGGTGGAGATTACTTCGGTGTCATTGCCCCACATTTAGAGCTTCCTTTTGGGAAAGTGAGTTCAATCGGGTCAACTGTGGAATCGCAGACCGATATGGTCACGTTGGACACGAATGATAAAGCATGATGCATAATAATCTTGCAGTTATCAGTAGCGATATTTCCATTTGGAGTCGATGATTACGATCCAACAAGCTAAACCTGCCTTCTCTCGTGCAAGCCGCGTCCTACAGTTACCAACAGGATGCAGCAGGTGTCTGCTGGTTACAAGTTATGCAAACATTTTTTATAAATATTCGACTTACTTTCCTCCTAATGAATTTTATATATTAACGAACCACAACAGCTGATGCGTTGCATTATACACACCGAATAACACCTTTATAACTTGTAATAATATATTACTAACATAAAAAACCGTAAGAACTATTTGCAAGCTTTTATTGTATTCTGAATTGTATTTTATTTATACGCCCGATTCTATTCACCGGTCAGACAGAAGTGAATATCTCCTAGCAGTTCCTTCTTTTGTGTGTAAAAAAATATTGGCACACCCAATTTTTTAGAATAAGTTTTCGTAGAGGGGGAAATTACCTCCTATAAGGAAATTTATTTTTTCCCAAGAAGAACACTCTCTTGTTCAAGAAAATGTATTTGTATATACAGAGAACAGTTGTTTCCTTTAAGAACATTTATTCTAAAAACACTGGGTGTGTGAGTACTTTTTTGTCTACTGTATATTATTTAAACACTAGTAGATGTGAAACCTAATTGTTTATAAATCAGTCTTCCTGATTACTTTTTTTAACAAAGAGTCTTCGTACAAAATGGTTTTATCACGACGTATTAAACCAAATATGTGTGCCAGAATAATTAATCTAGTAGAAATTATTTTATAGTATCTGAACATTTTTATCCTCCAAAAATAAAGCATTATTCTCTTTCCTAATTGTTATTATATAATGTTTCTGATTTCTTAAAATAAATAATATATCTTTGTTAACAATGTGAAACCACTCGTTGTTAGAAAACCAGTGTATTGTTAACGTTATAACATGATATTTGTCGTTTACAAAACAAAAGTCATGATTGTTTTGTCTAACAGTCATTCAACGTTGTTAACAAAGATATACAACTTATTTAAAAAACAATATATACATTACATAATAACAATTGTTAAAATAAATTAATTTAATTTCTAGAGAGACACATATGAGTTAATACATAGAGTTATAATAATTTTTATGAAAACTCATTGCTATAAAAAATAACCAAGATCGTTGCTTAGTGAACAACTGAAATATCAAGTCATAACGTTAGCAATGTACTAATGTCCGAATATTTTCATTGCTTGCTGTATATTTGATACCAATTATGGCACTTTTCAAGATATATCGCACTAATGCTATTTTTTTTATTTCGACATTTTTACAATACGAATACTATTGTTCTTTACTGCGAAAAACAGATTTCGAATACATTTGATATTTACATTATTCGTTGCGTTTTTAATATTTGGATCAATTGGCTTATAAAAGAACTAGGAGAGAAGCCGACTACCCTCGAGTCAAAGCGCAAATCCCCACCCCGGCCTTTACAGAATCACAAAGGAGCTAAGTCTTTTCCAATAGCCAAGATGTTCAATTATTGAATAGTCTAATTCAAGAAGTCGTCTTTTAAATTTTCTACTTCCTATTTTATTCAAACTCTGTGCTTAATATAAATCAGTCTAAAATCTAGAATCACAATCTTGGATTATTATTTATAGGATATTCATACCATACTGATGATGTATATGCAATGTGTATGTTAGTAATATGAACAATACAAAAAGGTTCAAATTTGAGGACATTATTTCCTCTGTGAATTACACTTTCGAAGGATTTTTAATATGAATTAATAATGAAATTAATTACGCAACGCAAAAGTTAATCTGTAATACAGATTTCGCTTTGATCGGTTCAGCCGTTTTCCATTGGAGTTTTTCGGTGCTTGAAGCGGCCACCATTTTGAAAGCACGCGGTGTAAAAGGTCAAAGGGTCAAAAGGTTGCTTCATAGTTCGAAGTCGTGAGAGCTTGGTTTTTGCTACAATTTGCGATTTCTTTCTCTGCTCCGAATGGCAAAAAACTTATAACCGAAGCTGTCTTGTTTGAAAACTAGACAAAAAACTGGTTTTGTACAAAAAGATAAAAATCCATAATTGACAGTTCCTACAATGACAAAATTTGTTGTATAATAATTATTATAAAGTTTGATATTTCAGCATAAAACTTTCTATGTATAATTGATAATCCTTTGTATTTGACAATTCCTGCAGCTCCGATATTCTATTTTATTTTGAAAATAAAGCACACTGTAATTTCGGTAAATGTTTACAGATATTCAAATAATTATATATATCCACATGGAAAGTAATCTTAGGCGAATGAATTCTTAGAATTTCAACTGACATTTTCAGAAATTATATTTAATAATACCAATTAACAATTTTAATTTTCAACGAAGTTTTCCCTGCCTTTTTAGCCATACTGGATAACAGTAAAAAAAATGTTTCTCATCATAACGAAACTTAATATAATATTTTGTGATGACAAATTATATTTTTTGCCAAATCAAAATTACGACGTCTAACATTCAGTTGTGTGAGAGTATGTTAAACATCCTTTTTTGTTAAAGGCAGATATTGCAAATATAATTTTGGTTAGGTCATTCACTGTCATACACTGAAAGCCCGCCAAATTCAAAATGAGGCAATTCTGAATCATTATTGCAATTTCCCTATAATTCACTTATCAGTCACTGCAACCCACAAGATTATTATTCAGTAGCGTTAGTTGCTTCAGAGTCTCCATTGTGATGACCGTTATTTCTAATATGTGTTGAAAATCTAATTACAAATATTTTGTCAACGAATTACTGTAATGATTAAGCTTTTTACATTCGATATGTTATAAGCACATGTGTACATCGTAGTGCAAGTTTCCCAATTTATCAATTTTCCATTAGATTATCTTCACTCTTGTTCACTTATTCATGACTAACAAATTCCACTATAGTTGAATGTAGTAGCATAAAAGTCAAGGAATGTATCGATTTCAATGACTTCCTGTCTAATGAAAATATTTAACAAGTAGTAAGAAATACAGACTTTATCCAAAAATTTGAGAATTGTTTGAGAATTTGTGTAATAACTAAAATATTTAATAGAAAAGATGTTAATGTATTAAAATATTGACACCACGAGAACTAACTAAATCGTTAGTATTATTCAGAAAGAAGTAATTTTCGAAGTATTTTCTACCAAGTTCTTCTAGAAATTACGCTATGAAAAAGGAAAAAGAAAGTTATAATAATAGGAAAAATGATGAACTACGAATCTATGTATAACAAAAAATAAATTAAGTGCTGCAAAAACATTACTGATAAAATAAATTCTGCTCGTTTTATAGTTTATTGTCCATGTCGCCGCGGTTCTACTACCGGCGATAATATCCAGATATCGGAGTCTAGATCAGCTGTTAAGATAAAATCGCTCGCCGAACTTGTGGGGCACTCGATCGCAGTGAGAGCTCTATCGTGATTAAACGAAAAAATGATTAACTGGCTTTAAGTAAGATAATGCTCGTCGGAAACAGCCAAAGCACGTTATATTTAGAAAAAGTATCACTTACTGCCTGCTACGAACATACAGTGAGTAAGAAAAAGTATTCGCATGCCCAATTTCTCGGGAATAAAATTTTTATCAGAAAGAAAACTGTCTTCTTTAAGAAAAAACAAATTTTCTTGAAAAAAAAACTTATTCCAGGAGAACTGTGGGAGGAAATACTTTTTATCCACTGTGAGTTGCGCAAATCTGCAATTATTGAAACAGTAATATAAAAAATATAAAAATAAAATATCATTAATAATAAAATTTGGTTATTTAAGACACTGCAATATTATGTGTTTCTCGCAAAGAGAATAATTAACAGTTACTCAATAATGGAACGACCATTAATTTAGTATTAATATATCTCTCTATTGCAATTAACAATTAACTGCTTAACAGGAATCAAATTTGATTTAATTTAAATTAAATGAAGTCAAAGCTGAAATTTAATTTAAGTTACAGAGTGACAGTTAAATATGTTGAATTTCGAGCAAATGTTAATTGCAAGTATTGATCGCTTCGTTCAGTAGATGCAGTGATACTAATTCACACATTGACATAGCGAAAATGTTCGTACAGGTGTTTCGAAAAGTTGATTCGAGAGAATAAGTAATATTCATCTTTTAGGATTATCCATTCGGCTATTTAGTATTTTTACTGATGTTACTTTCTTCACTTACGGTCTTAAGCTTTTGATTTACGATTTACATTTATCGACTGATAATTTATAAACAAAAGAAATGATTGACAGTAAGTTTAAACAATACGAATTGATTTTTCTGCAATGCCTCCGCTTCTAATCATCAATTAAATTTTTCCTTTAGAAATTCCAACTAGATAGACAATTTCTCTAAGACATAAATTGATAATCTAAATAAAATGTTTACAAACTGAAGAACTTTATCGAGATCGTCATATAATACTATCGCCGTCATAATTATTTAATCATGTGACGTCCGCAAAGTCTAAGATTCCGGGAATTAATAATGAAAAATGTTGTCTCACTATCACCGATACCAGAGTCTTTCTCGAGACTGCGATAACCGATAAGTGAATTCTATCTGTCAAAAATACGAACTGGTAGCCCTATTAGACGAGCTGTAACTTCAATATCTCGGCGAAGTAAGTGCCGTATCAGGTTGTGTTTGCTTAGCGATAATCTGCATGGCCAAGCGAGCCGCCTCTAATACCGTAAATTGTAATACCAGTTGGAAAGCACTCGGTAGTTACGATTTTCTTCAATCACAGCCAGATAAAGTTTGTGTAACAATAGAAGAGCGCATATCGGTGGAATGCAAGATTGTCAGCGGAGCTTCTACAAACTACAAGCTCCCGTGAGTCATACGTTTCGCTATTGTACGCTTTGATGAATAGCCCCGGCAGCATATATGCAATCGATTGTCAAACATTAGGCAAGCATTTACCCACACCGCTCCCTTCGCTGCTATTAACGTTAACACAACTACTCATGACTACATATACGTGCTTTTACCAGGGAAATACGGATTCTTGGAAAAGGAAAAGGACAAATTTATAAAATTGGTATTGCAAAACAAAACAGGAAAAGTGTTAGAGAATAAAAGTTTCGAAAAGTTAGTACTCGCAAGAAAATATTGTCGTTTTGAGTGTTTGGTAAATCAAGTGTTAATATTTTGTAATAGATAAATCGTAGGTAGCGCGAGGCACTCGTGTGCAGCTTAAAAACAAGGGTAACACTGCACTAGGAAGCCGACTACGCGAATCCATACTTCCGTCTATTTATACGCAATTTAAAATAAACATGCGGAGTAACGCGAATATAGTATAAGTGGAGAGATAGTGCGGCGTACAGAACGAGTTTAAGGAGTCTATCACCAAAGGCAGAGAATGGTGGTCGCGCATCGATCATCATTGAAAAAAACATTCCTACGCATACTACAGCGGACTATTTCTCGTCTCCAATGTCAATGTCAGTGGGTCATTAAGCAAGGAAAATTTCTCGCCTAGGTTGCCGCTAACGAAAACTGGCTCTCTCGGCTGATTTCGAAGGAGCCACTACGGAGAATCAGCACCAACTTTACCGTATTTTCAGTCCTAGGCTAGGTGATATATATCGAGGCCGCTCTTGGCACTAACTCAGTTATGCGAGACGGGCCAATCGGACCGCTGAGATGTTAGGTTAAGTTAAGTTGGTGGAAATTATGGGAGTTTCTGGCTTTAAATGCCGGTGACTCGGCCGTGGTTACCAGGCCGGTCTCGCTGCTAGCAGTCGATTCTATTGACCAACTGTCGCGACGAGCTCGAGTCTTTCCCTCGAAAACTAGAGACTCCGTTCTCTGCCGAACTAATTTCTATCGATATTGCCAATACACTCGGCGAAACGGGCTTAAATGTCAAATCCACTTGAATCGAGACTATCCAGGGTTCTCCTCTAACTGGTTAATCGTCGCTTACTAGTTAGTGTGGTATTGCCGGGAATTCGTTGCTAGTGTTGTACAGCGCGTTCAGTAGGGTTTAAAGGGGCGAGAAAGGCTGGGCGAGGAAAAGTACTGGGGGCTTACCGGGGTATATGCCTGAGATCGCCCTGCTTTCTGTTTACGCTGCACCTACTCGTGAACCAGATCTCGAGTAACTTCTCTACACCCTCGAAGAACTGCACACTGTCGGTGCTGTCGTCCTTCGTAGTTGCCATCTCCCACCAACACTGTGATCCCTCACAAAAACTCTCTGTGTATCAAGACTGCCCGAAAAAGTGGTCTCTCTTCCGCTGCGAGCGAGACTCGTCGTTTACCACGCCGTGCTCTCTGCGTAACTGGCACTCGCACTCGCACTCGCACACTCGCTCGGCTGCCTCTTTGCCTCTGCCTCTCTGCCGCTACCTCTGCCAGCGGGCAACCAGTGAAATAAGACAGTGGGGTGGTTTTCCTTCCTCTTTCTAGCTTGTGCCTTCTTCTCTCCCTCTCGCCCGCTCTTCATTGGCCGCTCATCCCTCTGGCACACCCCGCTTCTGCCCAGAGCGCCCCTTTGGCCAATCCTACTGCGGCGTCGAAACGCGTGCGTTCTCGCGCTCTTCCTTCAAATTCCGCCGCGGCAAATCCTTTTACCCATTTTTGACGCTTTATTATTTTTGTTGCACACTATCGCGAGCCTCGAATTATTCAAGCATTCTGTACGTACAAAATGCAAAAAGGGGGGAAATTTCAATTGTTTCTTTATGTTCACCTTTTTGTAAATAGTAAAATTGTCAATTTAGCAAACAGTCTAAATTACTGGAATGATATTTTATTAGAGATACTTATTTTTGAAAGATTGTATTTTCTAATCCGTTTCCTGGCTTTAATTGCATGATGTATGTGATTGATGTTATAAGTTTATTTTCCGTTTATGTGTTCCTTTTGTAAAATTAATACAATTTATGAAGTACATCGTTTGAAGCGAATATATTTTATTGTACTTGGGCAATACCAGCACGAGAATCCAATGACAATTTGTTTTAAGAAACGAATGATCACATTCCATAAGTTTTTACTGACAACAGTGTTCTTGCAAGATAAACACGAACTTTTTTACTAGAACAAAAAATAGTGTCATAAAAAATGATTAGATAAATAATTCCCGTGATTCATCGATTGCAAAAAAATCATTTATCCGAAACAAGCACAATTTGTCTAACAATATAGCAAATCGTGCAAATAAGGAACAACTCGCACATTAAATTGAATTACTCAATTTCGCGGTTTCGCGAAATGTAAATAATGTTTCTAAAAATACGATATGAAACTATCTTTAGAACATATAACAAAATAAAAACAATGTGAAAGAAGGGGGATGTTGGCATATAAATATAATGATAAACCAATGACAATTTTATATTTATTGTACGTCATTGGTAACCAGACAGTTATTCCTAAAAGGCATGTGTTTGTAGGACAGAAATTTCTTCACCTTTAAATGTATGATAAACTGAAATTGAAATAATATATTCGTGAAATTCTTTTGAAGGATAAATTGTTGCATACACATTTGGTTTGTTACCTACAGAAGGACAAAGTTGCATGGAAACAATTAAACAACACTGCTGTTGCAGCATACATTTACTATAAGTTCTTCTCTTCGTTATTGCGCACATATGTAGCTATTGTACATCGCTTGTTTGACAGTGTTATATACTTTAAAATACTGCGACATTTATGAAACTGTGTTAAAGTATCTTTGAACCTTAATTATCAGAGCTAACCAAGAGATATATCTATTCAGATAAAACAAGAGTTAAATTCTTAATGTTGATCCCCACATATTAAATAAAGAACATAAATATATTTGCAATCACAAATACTACAGTTAAAAATGCCAAATCTTTTTAGCTGCTAAAGTTGTAGTGTGCCTAGCTATATTACTAAATATACGCTCAACTGTGCATACAAAACATGTTCGAATAACAGAACGATCAAATGAAAGAAGTTCTACTGTATGTTAGCTTTATTTACATGGTTTGAAAAACTACTCAAAATAAAGGAACAAGGCGAGCACACTTTCTGACTGAAATAGGATGTAATAATTACATATCGTATTGTTATATAATAGTAAGTAGTATTTGCGCTAACTAATATCACAGTTATAAATCGTGTTAATTTCTAACGACAGTGGAACTCAAATTCATTAAAGATGAAACGTGACATGCATATTTAGGCATGAAAAAACTCAATATGTTGTTTTTCACGCAAATGATACGGTTTAGTGAATATCGTACGAAATACAAAATTATAGTTTTTCTTTATCGGAAGTAATCGGCATTGACAGAAGAACATTTGCAAGTCAAGAGCAGTCCTTTATAACGAACAAGTGCATTATAACAGTTATGTCTATTATAAAAAATGAAATCGGTCATTTAGTGATGGAATACAGACAGAATGTTGAATAGTTGCGTTATTAATTTTTCTACTTTAGTTCATTACATCACAAAACGTCATAGTTATAATATTATACATAAGTACAATCTTCGCACTTTGTTTCTAGAGTATCGTTGCTTTATCCCCTTCTACTTACTTGATGCTTTGTACCATCAAAGGCATACAAGATACAAAAGCTGTATCTTTAAAGGTGCATCCTCATTGGAACGACAACGAAGGAAATTTGTTGCTCAGTATTGTTGATCTTTTAGTATTATACTTATTCATATTTTGTCTGCACTACTTCATAGAGCTTTAAGAAGTTTTCGATAAAAACCGGCAGGTTTTGTCATGAAACACGAAAGTTCGTGGTGATTCCTCCAATAGGAACACAATTTAGAAAAACATTATTAAAAAAACAAACATTGATATCGATATTACATATTACTAATACATATCATTGTACATTCTTGTTACTTTACTAGGTGAAAGATATAAGAAAACTCTAGAAGACAGACTTTTGAGAAACTAAAGTATTCGTACTAATAAAATATGTACGTAGTACGAATTTCTATTGCAATATATAAGTAAAGAATTTGTATCACGTATCTGTAAAGAGACATTGGCATGTAATCTACTATGGTGTTTGCCGAAATCCTGAGATATTGAAGCACAATAACCAAAACAGTAGTATTTGATTGGAAAATTAAAAAATCTCTAAAGATGACTTCGAAGGTGCAGTAGAGAGTTTTTTATCTATAATGTTTTCGTCTGTTAGTCGTCAGTTGGCATTTAAATGTACTATTTGCCTCTAAATTAATATTATTTTATTGTCGAGGGAAACATTCGTAAAACTGTAGTAGATACTCAAAGAACACACAATGCTGAACTATATAATGTTATATAAAAATATATCTGAAACTTACAAATAATACATAATTTTAAGTACCTAAGTTTGCGACTGCACGCCCAATCTTTAATGAATTTGAATTACAGTGTCAATGATTATCTCGCTCCATAAGAGTCATATTGGTTGGTGTCAACACTATTTACTATTATACAATAATACACTATGTAATTATTACATATTATTTAAATCAGAAACTATATATCCTTTGATATTTGTTTTTAGTTTTTTTGAAAGGCAAAGTACGTGACGTTAAATATACAGTAGAACCTTTTTGATCTAAAATCTCTACTATTTGAACGCTTTGTTATCCAAATGCATTTCGTACAAATACAGTTGAGTGTTTATCTGGTACTGTAACTAATCCCAACGTATCTTTCGCAACTAAAAAGATTCGGCATCCAGAAATCTTTAACCAAATCATATTCAATTTTGGTATTTGTGATAACTATTATTAATATTCATGTTCTATTTTTAAATACATGAAGATCACAAAAAAGCTAAGGTCTATTATCAGAAAGTTCCTTTATCCGAATAGACATGTGCCTCGATTGGTTCAGATAATCGAGGTATTGGTGTAGTTCAAGGTAATTCATACACATTGATCTTCACGAACCGAATTTCCGTTATAATCTAAATACATGTAAAAACATTTACAGTGATTCAGCATACGCTGTAACATTGTATGATACTAACGAACTGCGTTAATCCGTACGTTCTTTAAAGGACAAAAAAACAATGAACACATTGGATCCGTTTATATAAGAGAGAATTTCCTAGTTTGATAAAATGCATGTGAATCAATAAGCTCTATGCAATTGTAGAGTATACAATCACAATAACTCTCTCACAGTAGAAACATCCAACTGTAGTATATGCACTAGAAAAATAAAATACCAAAATTCTCATATAATTATCAGAAACAAACATGATTTCGACTTATTGTACTGTACAACTTGTAAGTTTCTTTGTAGTAGTAGACATGTGCGTATCATCGATGCTTAATGATACGATTCAGTTTTGAATATTTCATGAGTCGTAGATCTTTCTACCGATTTCTGTCCATAATGCAGTTTTTGAAATTGACACGTTTCTTTTAGAAAAGTGTAATATCTGTGTGTAATGTGCATTTCTTACATTTTCATGGAATTCCATATTGAAACACTTGTAAAAGAATAATTTCAACGCTCATGTTGTGAAAGATACCAATAATTAGAATAACATCTAACTTTGAGTTTATCATATTCTAGGATTATGCATAAAAAGTACTCTCATGCATGGCGCGACATATAAGTAAATTTATTTATATGATGCAAATGAATTCGAGTCAACAAAGAAAATTTTTCAACACTTCAAGGTTATTCATTTTCCAATCTTCTTCGCGTGATTCTTTCGCTGAGGAATGACCTTCTTCTTTGAGGGTTTGAATCCCCTTTTCAATTCCAGCTTCACCAATTCATCCTCATCCATTGGCTCGATAATTTCGCCAATCTTCGTCTTCATTTTAGGTTCAATTAATTTCCTATGCGCGTTCTCAGGTACAAAATTTCTGCCTATTGGCATTCTCATACTGGCTTCGAAGTCCGTGACAGTTGTGAATGGGTACGGTAGTTCTCGAACTTGATGTTCTCTGATTTTATTGTTGGCACCTTCGAATAATATGACACTTCCTTTGTTTTCGTCTCTACGCGTTTCCGGCTTCGGGAATTTTACGATGAAACGCTTCCGCTTGCGATTCGACACTTTAATGGATGAGCCACCCCAAGAGCCCCAGCCGGGAAGCGTTAAATCGATGTCTTTGGGCTGCGACTTCTTTATCTAAAAAGGACGATACATTTAAAAAACAAACAGATAATGATACTATTTCACTAAGGTATCCCCACCAAACAGAATCGCAAAAAGTAGGTTGAAATTTGAGAATTTCGTCGTTATGCACTATCTTTTTTTAAATTCATCATATACTTGTTAAACTATATAATTTGGTGTTATTATCCTATCAGTTTAATTTCTATATTCACAGTAGCAAACAGGCTAAAGCAACATTCATCAAAGGAGGGTCATGGAACCGATGCTCATAGTAACTTATTAACTAACAAATCGACTATAATTTTTATTAGATCCTCTCGACAGCATTATTTGCTTGACTAGAGGGTTTTTTTGTCGACGCCCCTTTGAATTTTGTTTTTCTGTATAACAAATACTGCTCGAACAGTACACTTTAAAAAAAGAATTTGATTGGTGAGTTGAAACGGGAACATGTTGGCTGCATTCGACATTTAAAAAGTCAATATTATAGTCAAGTAGCCTTATACAATCTCTTAAATAAGAAAAATGGTGTGGTTCATTGAAGATAAAAAGTAGTGTAGATATAAAGGGCACCACAAATCGTGCTTCGCCGACAATGTTTTCATGTATGTTGCTGTAGCGTACTAGTTATTGTAAATATAGTAATGAAGTTTACAACAGTTCAAATTATATATTTTAGTAAGCATAAGTCTTTAAAAACATAGTTGCTATTAGAAAAAAATTCATAAGTTTTGCACTCCTTTCTGCGATTCTATTTATAGGAAATGTTCTCGTCTATTGTTCTCATTTTGGTTATCTTCTTGCGGTTCCACTTGGATGAGATATTGTAACATGTTGTCTGTCATGGTGGTGATTGTTGACTTATACAGCCCCTGATTTTAATTCTTTGCTAAAATTCCAAATACTAAAACCACTAAAAGATATTCAGCACAACTAATATTTAATTAACTAATCGATTAAAGAAATCGTGTATAGGGATGTCTTTTCAGATTCGAAAGTGGATAAAGTTTGTGGTGGCGTCAATGAAAAGGTAAAAATAATTTACTTTCGAGAAAAAAAAACACTATTCAAAAGCAAATTCATATTTATATATATTTTTATACTAGTTTCGTCAAAATACCAAATGAGATATATTCCATAAAGTAATTAATTCGTAATATCTTCCTTACTAAAGAAGATATGTATGTTTTACTTTTCATCAACTTATAATTTCATTATTTCTCAAAAGCAAATAATAGCATTACATATTCTATATGGCTGTATTTTCTAAAATTAATATGTCGAATTCCAAGATTTTCCGGTACTGGAAAAAACCTAAGAGTTTCTAAGAAATTTTTCCAATCGGAATATTAAGATTGACTGATATTTTCTCTTTGGTTAAAATCACTCCCTTCGATATATTTAGCAATAGTATATACAATTCTTTTAAAAAATTGTGAAACGCGAAAGACTTCCGAAGACTAATATATATGTTTATCTACCAAAGAAATGTACATTTTAGAAAAGGAAAAGGGAAAATAAAAAAGAAATTTAAAGAAAATAAAATATCATTCGAGTTATTCTGACTGCTTGATAAACCTAATGTTGAACAAGTAGTATTGACTCTGTTGATAACTTTAATATTAACAATAATTTTGCATCCTTACCTCGTCTTCTTTCTCTCGTTTGAAGTCTTCTACGACATCATCACCAGCAAATGCTTCGCTTACGATATTATATTCCTCCTCGCCACTCTCATCCTCATTGTCATCCATAGCGTCCTCCTGCGGACCACTGGAGTCAGGTAGTTCTGTATGCATTCGTTTAGGCTTAACATTGATATATTTATTAGGATCTATTTCAGATTCTTTGTTCTTCACTTGCAAAGTTGCCCCTTTAACTTTATTGGAGGCACTATTTGCAGATATTAATTCTTGTAACTGGGAACGTGTGTCGTTCTCATTTTCGCCAGTGGTTTCATTCAGAGCATCGTCAAGCACAGGCCGCTTTTTCACATCGTTATCTCTTAAACCCTTGTAAACATCATTGCTGTAACTATCACGCCGTTGCCTTTTCTTTGTAGAATGTTCTTCTTTCGCTAATGCTTTACCCTTTTTCTTAGCAGGTTCGCTTTTTCTGCCTTTCTCGCTTCCTTTTGTCTTCACGTCTGAAGTGACTGGGACTTGTGCTTTGTTGCTTTTTAGAATCTTTTTGCTCTTCACAGTTTTCTTCCCCTTTTCTCGCTTCACAGGCTCCACGTTCCAAGCACTTGTTCCAGTGAAACCTCTGTCATTTTCATTGGAGTCACTACATGCAGATTCACTTTTGGATTTGCCCCCTTCTTCCGATTGTGCAGAGTTGGATTGGATGACTTTTTTGTTGACAGGCTTTTCAATGACCGTTTCTCTGGCCTTCGATGTTTCTGTTTTTGTGGCACAGGCTTCTACATGGAAAACGTGTGGTTATAATTTTTGGTAAAGTAATTGCTTAACATAAAATCATTGGCAATAATGTTTCATCCAATAACCATAATCATAGTCTTCACCAACTTGTCAATTACCAAATTGCCGAAAATTGTTATAAACAAATGTACACATCGTGGTTGCTAATAACTGAGGAAGAGAAAGTGTACTGCAAAAGTTGTAATAACATTAAATAGGAATAAATTATACCAGACTAAATCTAGCGATCGTTAGGAATTAGCTTTTTTCATACAATTTTCAACTCTCTTTCTTTGTTTGATTAGAATTATTAAAATGGTGTTGACAATTAAAACATTAGTTAAAAAAACATTGTATAAATAAGTGTGTAGTACTGAACATCTGTTTTTGAACATTTAGTTAACTTTATACAACATCGGGAATAAAAAGTCTGCAATCCATTAGAGACTAATATTTCTTTAGCGATTGTTTTGATCCTATGTATCACTGAACACAACCACTGATCAATGTTTACTGTGATTTTATCATTATGAAGATGAAATAGGAACACGAATTCTCAACTGTGCTGTAACAACTAATCTTACAATCGTGTGGATTAATATACCTTTTTTTGATATTCCGTAATGTAGAAAAATTACAATTCTTTTTCAAATAAGAGATAATTGTACCTTTTTCGGCCCATAAGTCAATAAAAGTAAGTTATATAACCAAAATAGGTCATGATTCATTTAAAAAATAGCAAACATTTCGCAATGAAATAATAAGAACAGAGGAAGCTTACACCGGTTTGCACTGAATTCCTAATTGTGGAAGGTAATTGCAATGAGGGTGGAAAACATACAATAAAAACATGAAAACAGTAGTAAAATTTCTTCATCAATGATGACATTGATATCTATTTAATTGGCTTTACACGGCCACATTGGCAACAGTTATTCATGAACACGTTTATGGAACCTGACAATAACAAGAATCAGAAAAGTAGTAACAGCAACTAGAAAAGGTTGAACTGAAGTGACGTACTTCTTTTGGTAATTATTTACATTTTACCTTTCTAATTAATTTCAAAATAATTTCTTTCTTCTTTTTTCTAAATAACTTTTTAAATAATTATCCTCCTTTTTCTTTCCACGTTGTTACTTTACGAATATTTTTGCCGTGTATAATTGAAATAATAAAAAGTACCAAATAATTTCCGTCTTATTTATAATTACTAAAGGCGTTACTGGTGTATATTTCTAAGTTTGGAATTGTTTAACAGTATTATTGTATTCATTTCGGTCTCCAAAACGGGAGATGTTTACTAAAATATTTAGTAAGTATAAGACGGATAATATTTTGTGCTGATTTCCCGAAATTGGTTCTTTTTTAAGTCTTTTTTGGCACGTTTTTAGTGGGGGGGGGGGGGGGGGATTGTTTGCGAAGGGATCATCACGGGATATTGCCGGACAAACATTAAAAAAATTGAAAAAATATAGGCGAAGAATTGAGATCCTCCTCTTTTTTGAAGCCTGTTAAAACTAGTCTAATACGTATACAAATTTAATCCAATTTCTTATTTGGAAAAGCTCATCCGTTGTTATTTCATTGCCAAATGGTTAATACTTTCTGGACGACTCTTATAATTAAGCTCTTCAGTTGCATACGACTAACAAAGCTACTAGCAGCAAGGTTTTTCAATTAAATAAATAATGATTTCAATTTTGTCCACATCATATTTGCTACTGCAAACTATTAACCTTACCTTCAATATTATTAGCAACAGAATTTACATTATTATTCTTCTTGTTCTCCGCAGATCGCGACACAGGATTGTTCCTCGTCTTTTCTGCTACCGGTTTCCCGTCTGTTTTTTTGTTTTCTTCATCCCAATACGCACGATAGCTTTTAACAAATGCATCAATTTCCTCCTCGGTTTTCTCACGGTTCACCCATGGATTCTCTTTGTCGCTGGCCGAAGGTTGAATCGGCACGTCATCGTTTTCTCCTTCGTCATCGTCACTATCATTGCGTACCTTTTGCGTTAATTCTTTACTAATTGATAATTGCTGTGCTAGCTCTTGGCGTGCCTGAAAAACGTTCGAACAAAATTTTATTATCTATAATTTAATACTAATATATAGAGATGCAACGTTGCTTTGTGTGTAACGGGTGATCTTTGAATCTATCGATCGATTTTAATCTTTTCGATTCGTTATCAGATTCGGCCCGATATTCTAATAATTATTCTCATGTATTTCCCTTGAAATGAACATGGACCTAAAGAGATATAACCAGAAAAAAATAAAGTGGACCGCAAAAGGTTAATGACACTCTTACTACTGTATTCTTCGAGTTTTCGACAGTGTTATAAGCTATACGTTGACACTCGACGTTACTTAGGAGTTGGGTAGTCATAAGAAATATATAACGCTACATAAATATAAGAAGTACATTAATATAGACTAATCTGTATTATACTTTTAAAGCTGACACTCTGTGTACGTTAACAATAATTTAATTGATAATTATTTAGAAAGACGGCTCATCACTGATTTTAATGATTTTGATATATGTTGTAGAGTACGCTCTCCTGATCATTTTCATGCATATATATATGTTGGGGAAACTTATAGAAAAAAAGTTAGACACACTTACAGGCGGATCTTATATGGCCCAGGTAGAGTAACCAGTGAGCATACCAAATAATCAAACAATCAACATAAATCGTAACATAAACATAGCTGGTAAACACAGGTCTTGTGACAGCACTCTAAATACTTGTAGAGACCTAATACAGATATAACAGATTTAAAACCCAGATATATATGTATATGATAATGATTAGCTTAAATCGCTCTATAACATATACAAAAATCATTGAAATCGGTGATGCGCCGTCTTTCTCAATAATTACCATTTAATTTAATAATTATATGTTTGTAGCCGCTCACTTTGTTTGAAATATCTGACAATTCGATTCCACTTGAATTTCTGCAATTACTTTTGGAATATTCTGTATAAATGATAAAGATTCCAATATTTTATAGCTTATAGTTTACTTGGATGATTATTCCGTATGGGCAAAGAAATCGGATTAAAATCGATTCTGCCATTTTCGAGCTTATTGCGAAAATACAGACAGACAATGGTTGTCGTTTATATTAGTAGGGACAAGGTTTCATGCAGCAAAACCTCCCTAAAGAAGAATTAATCATGAAACTTGCATATAACTTGTTCAATGGTTCTCGAGATTAGAGATTTTAACTTTTATATTACCTGGTGAAGTGACAATGAATAGATATCCTACTGCAAACTTTTAAGGCATTTTCGGAATCACAATCTTTTCCGCATAAACGATGATATCAGTACAAAAAATAATTTAACAAAACTTCTTAGTGCCGATGCAACAATCTATTAAGATATCTGATGTAAGTAAATAAATAAAAGAGAGAAACAAGTACGAATATATACAAATGTAAAAAATATATAGAAATATATAAAGAGAGGATGTTTGTAGTATGTGTACGTGCCCGAGGTAATCCAAAAAACTCTACTCGAGCGATTTTGATAACTTTTTCAGTATTGGAAAGTATATTTCATTCAGATGGGCATATTTAGGCTACATTTTACACTTATGTGTGAGGAAATGGAGCAGTGACATTGAGAAGTGCTACAAGGCAGATTAAAACAGCTTCTTATTCATAGAAAATGTAATATAATCTCGGAGCCCGCTAAATGGTTTTTGATGCGGTTTTAATGTGGGAAACTATAAAATATTGTTATGTTTATTACTCATTCACGTTGCTTGAAGAGTAACTATAAAATTTCAAAAGGAATGGAGGGTCGAACAAAGATAATTGCAACAACTTGTTATTCTTCAAGTTAACTTATTGTCGATCTAATTAATAGTAAATTCGGACACTTTTAGGTAAAAACATTGGCAAATGTCGAAAGTAATTTCAAGGCTATACTTACATCTTTGTCGTATTTTGCCCTAATTTGTTTACTCCGCGCCCATTGACCAGTGCTCTTATGCCTTAGCAGCATTCTTTCCTCTGCTCTAATCTTATCCATCTGTGCCAAAACCTCCAGCGCAGCTTGCGGATTGGTTTTTTCCAGTTCGCTCAGTTCATTCATCTTCATCTTTATTTGGCCTTTCTTTTCGATGCGATGGAACTTCTTGCTCTTGATTTTCTTCCGTCGGTGCGCCTTCGCCTCCCTGTAAGACTAAAAAAATATAGGTCTTATATGCCTACATTTGACATTTCACATTACACAGTACAAGGTGACGTATTTGCCTTGGAATCAACAATGCCGGCATTGTATAATATATTACAAATATTAAAAACGTGGGACTATCGGTGATCATCTAACAATTTGACGAAACAATAGCATAACTAAGAGATAGGGATGAATGCGACTATAAACTGTTTTATTTCGCAAAATTAATAGTCGGCGAAAATACTGGCTAATTCTAACAGATGCGTCGCCCTGTACAGTAGAAGCTCGATTATCCGAACTAATCGCGAAACATGTCTGTTTGGAAAAAGGCACTTTTTAATAACACAACAAGTTTCTTGAAGTTTCTTGAATAACAATCACAAATATTGAAATTATATATAATTTAGTTAAGGTAATTGCCGCGCATTTCACTTTTTTAAAGAATTTGTCGTCATTCTTATGACGTATGATGAAGATTATTAACTAACAATTCATAAAGCCTGGACTTGATTAACCGTCTAAAAAGGCTGGTCCTTTCGATTAAAAACTATCTTTTATATGCATTTACCATGCAACCGGTAAGTGCAAATTGCACACTTCTAATTTTAGCTTCAAAACAGATCTTAAGATATCGATAAAAACAATATGCCTACAGAAGAGTGTGATGAGAATACTGAAAAAACTATTAAAAACTATTGACAGTTTGGTTAAAGAAACTCTAAAATCCAGCCTCGCTTAGAGTGTTATTTTCGAATGAAACTGAAATTACAGAGTTGCCATCATTACCGTGGCAGCTAGTTTATATTGTATGAATCAGTATCATGCAGATACATATACATACAGCTATATACAAGTCTGATAAAAAAATAGGGTAAGATTTTCCTGATTTAACAATAAACCGGGATTTTATTGTATCTATAATGTAAGCTATTCCTATCGTAATCGGTTAAACGGTCGATTATGAAATGAATATCATGTTTTTCTGATTTGGGAAGAGCTAATTCTCTATTTAATATAAAAACTAACACACCAAATAACATTTAGATAATAGTACAAGAATTATGTGTTGTCATTTTTACGTTTAACAACACTGAAACAAATGTGCATCGTTGAATCAAATTTTAAAATCGGTCATTCAAACAGACGTGATATGTTTTTTAGTGTCAACGCCAAGCGGATTACTTTTTGCATAGAAGACGAGTTCGGATAAAAAAGGTTCTATTATAAATTTTGGATAATAACAATATGATGTTTTGTTAAAGAAAACTGCCTTGTCGCACTCACCTGCTGAGCCCTTGTTTTCGCAATTTCCTGCTTCTTCATTATTGCTTCCTTTAACGTCATGGAATAATCCTTAGTTTTTTCATCTTTCTTTTCTTCCCTAATTGGCTGCAATGCGTTCAGCTTCGTTTGCAACTCAGATTGTATTCGAAATCTTTTTACAAACTCAGTGGAATCTACCAAGGAAGCGGACAATTGTTTCAGGGGGAATCGGATTGATTCTGTTGTTCGGTTCTTGGTTATGATGGCGTTCCATTTGCTCAAGTCCTTCTTCGCAGATCCAAATGCTACGGTTCTTCTTATCTATGAAATAAAGAACATACTTGTATATTGAGATGCCTATATTGAGAAATTAGTACCGGCCTTGTAGCGACTTCATTGAGATTAATATAACAAAATATATGTGTACATCGCCTTAATTATTTTAATCTTGAATTACATTTATTTATTTATTAGTCAGCAAGCTTAAGACATCTAATATAGATGGCCAACACAATTGAATTAAGAGCGGTTATGCTTTGGACGGTTCACTGGATATTATACAAAAAATTGTACGAGGCGTGATCAAGTCATATAAAATGTGGCGGGGCCGCGTGACCCGTAATACATATTTAAAGACAAACGAACTAATGCACTTGTCTCGTATAACAAGCCGATTATCTAATGAAACTGATGACGATCAGGCTTCGAAAAAGGAACAGGACGGGAATTCAATATCCCCAAGATGAGGGCGGACAGACGGGACTCTCCTCGGCTAGTACCTCGGTCCTTGCCGACAGAAAGAAGACGGAGAAGGCGCCTGAAAAGACACCTTCCCAATGAGGACCCCTAGGGGGGTTAGGGCTGCACCGTAAAGTGAGCTTATCGAAGATCATCATCAGTGATGATTCGGATAGCTGCTTCTCTGACTCATCGTGGTTACCCTCCGGCCTCGAAAAGAGGCGAGACTAAGAGAGATCGGAAGTCCTCCTCGGGTGGGGACCTCGGCAGAGCCCAAGAAGAAGCGGACAAAGGCTTCTCTGGGCGCGTTCTTTTATGTACTATGAGTACTGCCAGTACTGAATAAGCGTTCGGTTATATGCCGAAGTGAACATTATCAGTACTCACAGAGGTTTTTACGTCGTGGTAACGATCAGAATTATTTTGAGCTTAATTATGAGAAAGAATGAAAATGTCTCCATAAAAAATGAAAATCCATAAGTATGAAGTTGTGGCTCTAAAGGTACCATATACAAGTAAAATGTTGAAAACTGGTTCGAAATGTCGTATTTTTTTTCTTGCACATCAATTTTTTTCTCACAAATGTATTATAGACATATTTAAGTACACATTGCAAGCTATATATCCTGTAAATTTCATTACGATATTTGCAGTGGTTAGCGCGCCACAGCAACTTTCGTGATGTCAGCGAAACATGCTTTCCAGTGACCAGTCTAACTCCACCATTTTTTACCTGAACCGAATGACAATTTTTTTTTCATTCAGTAGACAGATAACTCTACTGCACTACGAAGCATTTTTTTAATATCCATCCCAGTTTTTTGTCTGCATCAATATATAGTTCTTAATTCTATAACAAGACTTGCCAAGGGATTAAACAAATCCCTTTCCGTAGTGCAGTAGGGTTATTTGTCTTCTAAATAAAAAAAAATTGTGATTCATTTCAGATAAAAAATGGTGGAGCTAGACTGGTCACCACAAGGTATGTTTCACTAATTATGACATCACGAAATTTGCTGTGGCGAGGTAACCACAGCTAATATCGTAATGAAATTTACAGGATACATGGCTTGCAATATGTACTTATATATGTATATAATAATTTTTTGAGAAAAAAAATCATGTGTAAGAAAAAAAATACGATATTTTGAACCATTTTTCAACATTTTACTTGTATGTGGTACCTTAAGGAGCAATTAGAAAGCTGCGTGTAGCGCAACAAGAGATTGATGTCTCATGGCTCTTAAGGTAGTTGTATCAAAAAACAGTTTTCTATAGATTTTGTTTGAACTTTCACAGAAGAATGTTTATAAGGTTCTGCAACTGCTGGCTAAATTTTATTAGATTTTAATCACGTCGTTTCTAAGATAATAGACTTCGAATTTGGCACTTTTCATACGTGCGACATAGTCAAAATCCGTCAGTTAGTGACATTAGCAATTTTAACGGATTAACTTTTCTATAGAATCTTATAAAAAACTAACTCGTGTTTCATCGATATTCTACGAATACGTACAAATTTTGGCTGAATTTTTCACCATCCCGTTTTTGCGTAATAAAGTTAATAGAATTCAAGTTTCCGAGAAATTGAAGGCACTCGTTGACTAAAGAAGTTACGTGACGTTGTCGCTATCGCCTTCAACTCCGTGTGTATGGGTCTAGAATCTATTGGTATATTCAAGCTTGTGTGTATTGAGTACAGGCGCTGACAAAAGTCTATCCCACCAGCAGTATGCAAAGCGAAGTTAACAGTTCCTTCGGCCAGCGGTAGACTTTTGGATGGTACAGTACTGATACAACTACCTTAAGGAGCAAGTGAAAGAAACCGCCGCGGTACGCGGCGGTAAAGAAGGAAAGAATGGTCGCGTGTCCGCAGAGTGACACCGGCAGAGTTCATGGTATGGCTGACATCCACACCCACACCAATGTTCAAGCCGTATACGGTTAATAAGGTATAGGTAGAAGCGTCGGAAAGTAAAACAAATGCTGCCGTGAGGAGATGAGCGGCACAGCCTCGACGGAGGCACACTGATCAGGAGACGCTCGCAGCACACGCACGGCTGAGAGGAGCAAACGAACAAAGAAAGCGATAGAAGGTGCAGAGAGCTGCAACAATGAGGCACTGCCAGTAAGTCTGTTTCTCCTATAATTAGATAAAGAGTGATGGGTTTTACACCCCCAATCACTACATTATGAATATTAAAAGATGGCGTACAGTGGGCCCAAACGCTGAAAACGCGGATATTGGCACTAAATTGTACTTTATCGTAACAAGAACGTATTTATCGGTGTTCTTTGGGTAATTTATCATATATATTGTATGATTTTGATGTTATGCTTTCGTTTTGATATTATAACTGCTGTCTCTAGCCTATGACCTACCATATAATGGCAGCATTATCTGATGCATAAAATGGATGATTTTTTATCTCAAAAACTTCAAAAGATTTCACATATCAGACACAGGTCAAAATATTCGTCAAACCTTCTACTTTAACGCCCTGAAACCAGATGGTGCGTTTTTTTGCGATTTTGGAGATGCCAGCACATTTTGTCGACCACTACATTAATGGGACAATCCATATGTATAGGATATCGATGTTGGAAATAAGCACCCTAAAGGCAAGGCCCCGAGTCAGGTTGGGATTTGCGTTCATGTGCAACCTCAATGTATACGTGGAAAGAAGTCTGGCTGCTGGCCTCGACATAAGTCCAAAAAGACTTTTACGGGATCAGTGGTACGCTGGTAGAGGGTGGGTAAAAAATATAATGGAAAGGCACAAATGTTAATTGCTCGAGCCGTTGCAAGCTAGAGCTACATTAATTGACTCATCTGAGTTCATGAATTGTGGTCATCACGTGTAATGGTTTTCAGCGTTTGAGCCCACTGTGTGGCGTATGCCCACATGATTGGCGTAAGACTTCTACGGAAGCTGCATGAATTAATGAAATGAATTAAAGAGATCCTGGGCTCCTGCCCATTTGTCGAGAATAAATAATACTATTCTGCAATATAATGTTTTAACTCATTAATCCAGTTGCATCTCCTGTCAGAAGTGCACTTGCGAGAAACAGAGGTTTACGACGTCCCGAATTTTTACGTTACTTCCTACTACAGGTACTGCGGCTGCGGAGGTAGGATAACGCCAGTAAACACAACAGCACACACGAAGCAACATGGCGATGCAGGGAGAAGTACTGTACTTGTTAAATGCTGAAACCGGCAAGCAGTATCAAGTGCTTATTTTAGTGTAAGACGCCGAAAAAGCAAAAAGCGGTAAATATATGTTTACCATTTTTTGTTATTTTTATCATTTTTATTGTACTTTTAATAGTATTTTAATACTAAATCATCAACACATCAACTTTTCGCGACAAGATTATTGCAGCATGCAAAAAAATATGAAACGGCAAATAGGCTGCTACAAGAACCTGTAGCAAGGACGAATAGGATGGGAAATGGTTAAGTTATTATATTTTATATAGATAGATTAACGTTATAATAATCCGATCGTGTTGATTAAAAAAATTGCAACTTTATGAATTATATTAATAGTGTTACCAAAGGTAAACCAATAAATATTTTGTAGATAACACAAAGGTACTGATAGTTGGATAAGATTACCTACGTAAAATATTACACATACTTTCACAGAAACTATTCACAAAATACTTTCTTATTCGTGTGGATCATCATATCTGGGTTAAGCAGGAAGTAATGCTGTTTTTCCAAATATATACATCCTTTCGAGGGGAATTTATTGGTGGAACGATACCTATAAAGAGGTTCTGGGAAAAGGTGTGAAAAGAATTGGCAACTCGTGGGTATCACATCTCATCAGAGAAGTGCCCAATTAAATTTCAGACGTTAAAACATGAATATAAAAAATTATTAAATTGCGATGATAAAATGGGAATATTATGAGGTAAATAGTCTCATTTGTAGTTATACACATATATCTTTGCTAGACAAAACCGTGATAAGAGCAAAATATAATTGCGTATAAATTTTCAATTGCTTGGGCTACGCACGACCTTTTTCCCACAAACCATGGGTCAAACCGTTATCAGAAACTAGCACCACCGTGACGGTGGATAGTGAGAATGAAAATGACAAGGAGAATACAAATGAACCAAGTACACACGAAACACTAAATTGAAATAATGAATAAGTATATAAGAGACAGTTTAATAACTTAACATTATTGTTCACCTGAGACCAAAACTTTATGTTACAACAAACAACAAACGAAAATTCAGCAAGATGGATATCTTAATGAATTAGATGACAAAAAGTGAAGAAGAAATGTCGTGAGGACCGAAATAGACAACACAGGGAATGTCTGCATCTAGCGACAATGAAGACAGAACAAAACAAATATTTAACAATTGTAAAAAATATTTCCAAAAATATTATACAGAAAATAAGGATAAAATACTTATCACAAGAAGGAATTATTATAAACAAAATAAAAATAAAATATGTGAAATGAATAAAAAATATAGAGAAAATAAAGATAAAATACGCGTTAGAAGTAAAGAGTATTATGTGCAAGAAAAATAAAGAACGACTACAAAAAATGCGCACTAAATATTTTGGAGAGGGCAAAGATAGCCGACGTTTGACAGAGAAGTGCTGATCTCATTATATTCACTGAATATCCAAACATCTTGCAAATAAAATACTCGGTAGCAGGATATTTGAGGTTAGGCAGAATTACGTATCCAATTTAAAAAAAGCTTTGCACGGTTTAAAGGAAAAGGCCGAATTGTACCTATCGCTGTTGTCCGTACTCCCTTGGGATGACACCGATAGTATACGGAATGTACTGTCTGGTAGTTCCAGACACACTCCTACCACGGAATCATGTTTTTCAGAGACACCATATCATTTTAATAGTTTCAAATTAAAGGAGAAGTCTCTTATAACGAACGAATATGAACAAGTTATAAATATTGTACACTTAACGGAATTGAAACCGGGTGTAAAGTCGAAGAAATCGTAGGTTTGTAATGAATTTTGTAAAGTTCCGTATTCTGAGATATTTCTACGATATCAGAGATTGCTCCAAGTTATATCTGAATGTGGACTAACAAAGAACTTACCAAAATTAATAAAGCACTTGGATCAATGCACAATAAAATGTGCAATTAATAAAAAGGGCACTCATCATTGCATTCACAGTTGCACCATTTACATTGTTGTTACACAAAGCCCGATATTTGTCGCTCACTATCTCTAGCAATTAATTTCTTGTCTCTCCACAAAGAAATAATTAAAAATGTAGACAAAGCAGCTTCCGAAAATTTGTTGTTAGAAGATAACAAAATAAATTTAAATCATTATATAATTGAAAATATTCTGGAGCGTTTAAGCTATTTACAAAAATGTCTATAGATACTCCACGAATTGCATGTATATCATGTGAGAACTACGCGAGAACTATGCCGTGATAAGCGGAACTATCGCAACAGGGTCAGCACATCGCCTCGATATTCACTGGTAAGAGATTTGCTGGCGTTTATTTCATTTGAATTATTAAATTTTATTTTTAGAAGGCAGCTTTTTGAAACTCACGTGGAACCATAAATCTTTTGAATTTGAACGATGATTGCTAAAGAAAATATAGGACAAACTAATATGCTGCGTGAAGTTGGCAAATCGGTGTATCCCGCGGCAGTTTCCCGCAGAAGTACAATCGTAGACAAAAGTACGCGAAATTCAAAATCCTTAAATATCTACATATCTTAAATATCTAGCCACGTGTAGGAAGCATAGGCACAAATGACACAAATGTAGGGTGCGTTTATATATGCATATGTGTATATTATAGTATTGTGTGCATGCGTATGAGTGTGGTCGAGCCGGTTGAGCCATGGACGGTTGGTGACGATAGCGCCGCTCTTTTGTCTCGAGGCGACATAGAGAGAGAGGGGGGGAGAGGGAGGAAGTATGAGGCGCAGTGCGTTTGAACGAGGCAGACTGCAGAGTCGAGTGAAGCGTTGAGCAGCGAAGATTGCGAGAGGATAGCGTTGTAGCGTCGAGCAAAGCGTGGATGGGCGTAGTTACAAAGTGTAGTGCTGAACATATTTATATATCTTCATTAATAAAACATTACGTATCCTGAGAAGCGACGAAGGATTAGCATCCCATTCAGAATTATTTACTACACAAATGATAGCTAACATTGCATATTTACTCGTAGAAAACTATTTTTCACTTTCCCAACGTTTCTGTAGCTAAATTTACGATTTTTCTGATTTACACAACAAAACTTGTAATGGGAAAAATGCCTTGAAGTCAACTTAGTAACGAACAAATTTTTTCGAATCGACACCCAAAATTATACGTCGTACGAAGTCAGTGACTATGTTTGTATGCTATGTTTCTCACTCTCACTCATGAGCTACAGGTTAGTCTCAGTTGCTTAGCTGATTCCAACGATACCGCACTTCCATAGCATGTCAAACTTCAGACCGTTTGGGAGGAGAAGTTTTGGCACTTAATAATGAATTTCTACAAAACGGTATCGTGAAACATGATGAATTTTTGTGCACGCTTTCGGTTGTTCATAAGCTATGCGTACAAAAAAATCAGGAAGTTGACACTGTTTTTTCAACATTTTTTTTTGCTGTTTCGCTCACCGAAAGTGCTTTCCCGATAAGAACGCGCGTAAAATCAGTTGAATTTCAAATCGTAATAATTCAATAACGGTTCAGTGAATCGCTTTGAAACTTTTTGTGCCACTTCGAAAAGGGAAAGAGAACAACGTCACTAATTTTTATCAATTTAGCACTGTTTTGAAATAAGTACAATAGATCCTTAAACTATGGAGAACGCTACAATTATTGCACATAAAACTGAAACTTTTAATTACTTATGATGTTCTACGAAGTTATATGCTATACTCAGGCCGCTGGGAAAATGTGAACGATAAGGGAGGGTAGCCATGGGGACCCGGCCGAGATTTTACCCTCTCCAGTTACGTTTCGGGAGTTCCGTAGACTTAGGGTCTAGGCACACGGGCATCGCCTCGCCTGGCCTGACCAGGCCTGACCCAGGCAAATCCATTGTCATGTCAATAGTGTCAGCAGGGTTTCCCTGGCCGAAGCTAGGCCAGGCGTGGTCGGGCCAGGCGAGGCGATGCCCGTGTGCCTAGAGCCTTACTTCCCCTCAGGCACTTTTTACCCACACATGCTACGGGCCTTGTAGCCTCGCTATGCGTCCGTATTTGAAATTTGAAGTAACGCGGGAACCCGCCTCTGTTCAGTTTCTTAACATAGACAGTGAGTTTCATACTCATTATACAGGGTGATACACTAAACGGGGATCAGCTTTTTACCATCGAATTATCGGTAATGCCGACAAGCGTAATTGTTTTGTTGGCCGTATAATGTCACCTGTGTCGTGTGTCGCTCAGCACTACGCGGAGTGAATCAAACTGACAAATACTAGGCCATAGGCCATCAAATAGCATTCTGTTATTAGTCATAAACTCGTCTCGTGCTGCACATTCCCACGTCCATCCGATTGCGAAGAATAGTGCGGCTACACTATTTATTTTCCTATTTGCTTTCTAGTCACTGGTGACTTTTCACTTCCATAGTATCGGCTCATGACACATAATATAGTGTTTATAAATGCGGTTTAAACGTTTGTTTGCTACAAAAAGATACCGTCTTTAAATCAGGTGGATTGTGGAGGACGTCGATAACCGCAAATTAATAGTGACACGAGTTTATTGCTAATATCAAAATATATTATTTCTTCACATTCATTTCTTCATCCTAATAATCATAGCCTGCTCTCTGAAAATTTAATTCACAAAAAGGGCATAGCCGGATAAGAACGGCAAAAGTGCCCCCGGCCCAAAAATAATTCTCTCTTGCTCCACAGTTTCCTCTTCAAAACAAACAATTTTTCTCAAAATACCAACCTTGTAACCCTTCCCGTTTAAAAGTTCTAAGCAAAAATGTGTTTTTCTGTTTTTATTTGATTTCCTTAATAATATCGCATGTAGAATTTTCTCGATTTTTTTTTACGATCTTGCTAATAAAATGTATCACATGTAATTTTTCTAGATTTTTTCATTAATCCGTAAAAAGTTACGATTTTTTAAAAACAAAATTTGGGTGGAAATTCGGGTTTTTGGTGTGATTCTTTCGGGTGTCAATCACGAAAAAATTACACAATGTGTCTTTTTTGCATACAATTACACTCTATTTTTTTCCGATTTTTCGATTTAGTGCTTCAATGTTGAAAAAATAGAAACTAGTTTTAGTTGTAATTTTAGTATATTTGCTCGATCAACTGAAAAAAGTAACTAATTTAAGAATAAAGAATAAATAGTAAAGAAGTAAAGAATAGACAGAACAGTAGAAAGAGCAAAGCAGTTTCATGGTGAGCGCGCTGAAAATGCTCACGCCTGTGCCGATATATGTGGCTCCCATATTAGCCATATCGAACGGTCTGAACATCAGTCATGAGTATATATATACATATATATATGACCATAGAGACCACGAGTATTTCCAGATTTGAGTGTGAGGATTTCCTGACTTTTGTAATATTTTACTTATATTTGCGCCGCCTCCAAAAAGTTGCAGAATATTTAGGCTTAATGCAAATTTCTGTATCCATGACAACAAGAAGTTATTTTTTACTTTTCAGGGCATTTTTGTGTTGCTTGTTTTTTTACTTTTCAGCTCTCTGGAACTCTGTCAGTTTTCGAAGTCGGTCACATTTTTTAAATTTTTTATTTTATTTAATGCTTTTTAGTATAGGAAATCAATAAATTGATGGTTCGTGGTCGATTTCATTTTGAATTTCATCATTGCACTGGTGTAACAGTTATAGACGAAGAAATGTAGCCGAATTTGTTGAAGAAAGGAAAGCTTGTACATTCCGAAATTTATGCAAGAGGGGGTGTACCGCGAGAACCAACCCTTATAAGTTAGCAATCGACAATCGAAAGTTGGGTGTTTATGCAATAACAGTTGTTAATGTTAAAGAATTTCGAACACATTTATATTGGGACCAAGCTGTGAGCATCCTCTATAAGATAGGCAAGGTTTCATCCCGATCGGTCCACCCATCTCAGAGTTCTCGTCGGATAAACATTAAAAAAAAAAAAAAAAATATATATATATATAGCGGTCGAATTGAGTACCTCCTCCTTTTCGAAGTCGGTAAAAATAAAACAGTTTTATTGAAGTGCATAAGTAACGTTTCCTCGAGATTTTGCATTTCTCAATTAATCGGTAGGCTGCCAGCATCTGCCATAATTCATTTTGTGTAGTGCTGAGCGACACACGACACAGGTGACATTATGCGGCTAAGAAAACAATTACGCTTGCCGGTATTACCGATAATTCGATGGTAAAAAGCTGATTCCCCGTTTAGTGCATTACCCTGTACATTGTGTTTCCCGGGCTTCAGACCGACAAAAGGCTATCATAAAATAATTTTAGTTTTACCTTGACCTGCCCAGAGTCAATCATCACCGTAGGCAATCCCTTTGAAAGTCCGCATTGAAGCAGTAAGCAGGTATCGCGCAATCAGTGACGCTTGCCTGGCCGAAGCGCGGCGCGCCCGAGCAGTCGCATCCCCCGGTTAATTATTACAGTATTCGGTGAAGGAAAGTCCACGTTATATTTTGAAATCTGTCTTAGAGTGGCCAATCCACCCCATAATTACTTTTAATTTACCCTAATTAGATTACAACTACACTACTCTCTATTTCTTAAAGAATCACGAATCAGGGAAAATGAGAATATGACTTATATCTATTTTCTTATGGGGAACAACTTCTGCGAATTTCGGGAAAATCTGAAGTGCTAGTAAAGTGAGTATCGGGTAGGGAATATTCGGGCAAAGCATATAGCGCCCAGCTTAACAAAATTTACTTACCGGCAACAGGGAAAAGGTGCCATTGGGTCTTTTCATACTAAGGAATCTTCTATCTTTAACAAGAGATGGGTAAGTACTACCAAAGACAGCTCCCACTCCGATCTTAATGATTCAGACATACATATGTATATATTTCAGACGTTCATTTTTGTGGGTCACGGGAAACATAAAAAAGGGACTGAAATTTGCACATGATCTGCAAGCTGTAGTAAAAACTCATTTCTGCTTACAAATATTGAAAAATGTGGAGAAACAACAACCCTTAGAATGTATTAATTAAACCTGATCGCTGAGAAATCATAATGTAGAGTCGCGGAAATCTGGTGGGAGGAATATAGTATTTCATTTTAGTCTAAATCGGCAATTGGATGCAAAAGAACTGATCCGTTATAAGAAAAATGACACCTAACCCTGGCTTACGCGTCACTCAATGTGTCAAACGGAGATAGACGCAGGTTGTCTTTATCTAAGTTAGGCTGACCCTATTGGGTCAGGCAACCAATACCGAGGCCGTAGATGCATAGTGCTAGGACCGCGACGCAACCAAGTGTCAAGGGAAGTGGCAGTGACTGCGCTTGGGAGATGGAAATCTCGTTCACATTCTCTCAGCGGCCCGACTTATAGCTTCACAGTCAACGATAATCCACAAGAAAGATATGCTCAAGTTGCACAAAGTTCTAACTTAGTTCTTGATAAGATTTTGCAAAAAAAAAATAGCATGGATGTTCGCCAGCTTTCCTGACAAAGAATCAGGAGACTCGGTAGAGTCTCGCGCCAAGTAGTTAGCTATAGCTATACAGCGCGAGAAGCCGAGGCTACTTATCCCGACGCGTAGCGGTTTTCGATCGATATAAGACTTTCACCTCGATTTCCGAAAAAGTTACAGCTTGCAGGCATAACTTATGAATCAAGCACAGCCTAATTTATTTTTCTGAATCCAATAAGCTAAAGAGCAAGGAAATTGGTCCATGCGTTCAAGAGATATGAATTTCCCCTCTTATTTTCTCGTGCGAAAACAATTCAGAAGAAGATTCAGACCAAAAATGTAGGTCACATATTTTCCACGCTAGGTGGCAGAATGTTCATACATTTCTAGCTTTGTAGCTGCGAGATGATGTTATGGTAGAGAGAGAAGGCAGATGTGAAATGATGTTAGAGAGAGATGCTAGACATGTAGAAAGAGACTAACTAACACGAGATGGGTAGATGTCTTATTTCCTTGACGTTCGAGTGGTTGGTTATGTAGGCTATTTTATGACAGCAATATCTTACGCGAGGATATCTGATAAATTTAACAGTTTTATTCTCTTATTGGTACAGCTTTTTGACCCTACTCAATCTAACACTGTTAAGCAATATCCTCTTATTCAATACAATTATAGATTACCAAAGTTGCCAAGTGCATAACCAGGACCCACTTAAATGAAAAAGCAACAATTTGTTCACCAAGTGATACTTCAGGTCTTTCATGTAAATGATTTCTGAACTACGAACGTTACTAGTAATCAGTATTTGCTCAGTAAACTTTAGATCTTTGACTTCTGTAGTTTTGAATAATGTATCTGTTCAGCAAGTTTGACACGTATAATTGAACTGGTTCTTGGGTACGCCCTTGTCAAATTTGACATTACAAATGTGTTGAATAAGAGAATTAATAGAACTTATTAAGTGTTGAGCCCAATTGTAATATTAATTTAGGGCATACTAGTCGTGGAAAATTAGTAGTGCTCATCAAGTTTGAAGCATGTCGCTCAAGTCGTTCTTAGCCTATACATTTGACAAGTTCCACACTTTTCACATGTGTCAAATGAGGAGAGGATGTATAATTTAAGCGAAGGACTCCAAATTTGTTGGACGAATATGAATTGCCAGTAGATAGCATGCCTTTGAATTCCATATAATTAAGTCCAATGCTTTGTATGTTACATTATACAGCCAAGATGTGTCCTTGTCACATTGTTGAAGTATTAATTAAATCTTTCACTTTTGTAGTATTTGAATGATGTATCTGTTCAGCAAGTTTGAAATCTGTCACTGACGTGGTTCTTGGGTACGCCCTTGTCAAACTTGACACTACAAATGTATCGAATAAGAGAATTAATAGAACTTATTAAGTGCTGAGCCTCATCGTAACATTATTAATTTAGGGGTATACTAGTCGTGGGAAATCAGTATTTGCTCATCAAATTTTAAACCTGTCACTTAAGTGGTTCTTAGCCTACACATTTGACAAGTTGTACACTTTTCACATCTGTTGAATGAAGAGAGAATGTATAATTTAAGCAAAGGACTCCAAATTTGTTGGGCAAATACATATGAGTTGCCAATAGATAGCATGCCCTTGAATTGCATCTAATTAAGACCAACGCTTCGTATGTTACATTATACAGATAAGTTGTACCTTCCTCCTATTTGTCACATTGTTGAAGTATTAAACTTGTAAAATGGGTAATAACAAATTATATTATTATTTTACCGATTAACTAACAAAAAGAATTGAAATCCCCCCAAAACCATTAAAATGAAAAAAAACGCCAAGTAGTCCGCCCCCCACCCCCTCCGTCATTCCGGCTCCTCAACCCACCAACCTTGTCAAAATCATTTAAAAAATTACCAAAAATAGAAATGGATATCATTGGTAAACGAAAGCCAAGTTATAATTCAGATATAACTAATAACATACAAGAAAGCCAAGTTTTCATTCAAAGATATCTCGAGTTAACTCGCATTAGCAATTAACAATAAATTCACAATAAATTAGCGATTAACAATAATAAAAAAAACTTGGCGTGTGCGCGCTTCATTCAAGGCACTTGCTCTGGTATTGCTGGAAAACTTTGAAAGAAATATATTCGAGACGAATTGAGAACCTGCTTTTCTGTGTAGTATATAGTATCCGTCCAAAAACATTAAAATGTAAGAAAATGCGCCAAGTAGCAGTTGGATTTCCTCACAAAAATATAACAAATATAATATATAATGAAATATAACAAAAAAAAATAGATATCATACAAGAAAGCCAAGCTTTCATTCAAAGATACCTCGATTTAACTCGCATTAGCAATTAACAATAAATTAACAATAAATTACCGATTAACAATACAAAAAATCTTGGCGTGTGCGCGCTTCATTGTGAGGTAAAAAGGCAATGGAAGACTGATTTAACACTAGAACTACCGATGATTGTTATGGTGTTATATCGAACCACGTAAAAAAAAGTAATTTCGACTCGTTCGGTAGTACTGGTGTTGAACCTAACACGGACTTTACTACAATATGAGTAAATCCTAATAAATCTTTCATTTTCAATCATATATACTATATACAGCGGCCTTGTTATCCCATTTTTGCCTCCAACATAACTGACAAGGAGATCATTTTCCTCGATATTGATAAGAAGGAGGTTCTCAGTTCATCGCGTATATGTTTCTTTAAAAGCTTTTTAGTAATATTACCGGAGCAAGTGCCTCGAATGAAGCGCGCACACGCCAAGATTTTTTGTATTGTTAATCGGTAATTTATTGTTAATTTATTGTTAATTGCTAATGCGAGTTAAATCGAGGTATCTTTGAATGAAAGCTTGGCTTTCTTGTATGATATCTATTTTTTTTTGTTATATTTCATTATATATTATATTTGTTATATTTTTGTGAGGAAATCCAACTGCTACTTGGCGCATTTTCTTACATTTTAATGTTTTTGGACGGATTTCATGTCTTTTTGTTAGTTAATGTTTAACAATAAAGGCAATAAAATTTTTAATTATTTATCAATGTTTCATTTTTGTGGGAAAATCAAACTGCTACTTGACGAATTTTTTGCAGTTTAATGTTTTTCGACGGATTTCATGCCTTTTTGTTAGTTAATGCTTAACAATAAAGACAATAAAAATTCTAAGTATTTATCAATGGTTTAATTAATAAATATAAAAGTAAAATTTTATTAAAATGTCAAGTGCCATTTCTGTTCAAATATGCACCATCACCTATGTGCATGTTTATGTTATAATGTAACTTTAATGTTACAATGTATTTATAACTTAATCATGCACATAGGAGGAGATCTAAGAAATTGAGCTGAATGTGAGAATATAGATTCCTCAGATAATATACTTTGCACTTGACAAATTCACATTAGCAAAAGAAAAATTACCAATAGCTAGGATGCATTTAAATTGCAAATTAGATAAGCTATACCCTCATAGGCACTCTAACATTGGTGTATCTTGACAGCCAAATGCGTACCTCAGGGAGTGCATAATCTAATGTAATAAAATTTGTTAAATAAGTACTGATTACCAATAGCTAGTATGTCGCTAAATGACACATGATTGATAATTATTGCTTGCTTAATTCATTTAATTCTTTAGCTGAAGTGTTCCTTGAGCGATGAACTTGACAGTCATGATCATGATACAACTAAATTAGATTGCCTATGAGCATTCTGCTTGGTTTATATATTATAATTCTAAAGCGTTAAATCAAATAATGATTCAGAGTAGCAAAAGAGAGATTCCCAATAGCTATAATATATTGAAATTTTAAATGATTGGACTTAACACTTTACAAATTATTCCTGACTGTCAAATACCTAGCTCACGAAGCGCAAACCTAAAGTAATGAAATTTACTAAGCAAGTACTGATTATCAATAGATAGTATATCGCTTAATGACACATGATTGATAATTATTGCTTGCTTAATTCATTTAATTCTTTAGCTGAAGTGTTCCTTGAGCGATGAACTTGACAGTCATGATCATAATACAACTAAATTAGATTGCCTATGAGCATTCTGCTTGGTTTATATATTATAATTCTGAAGCGTTAAATCAAATAATGATTCAGAGTAGCAAAAGCGAGATTCCCAATAGCTATAATATATTGAAATTTTAAATGATTGGACTTAACACTTTACAAATTATTCCTGACTGTCAACTACCTAGCTGACGGAGCGCAAACCTAATGTACTGAAATTAGTTTGAGCAAGTACTGATTATTAATACCGAGCATTCCCTTGAACTGTAAATAAATAATTGCTAATATTGCTTTAAAGATAAATATGCTACACTCTTGACAATTTTAATTATTGGAAATCAGCACTCGTTCACCAAACACATTTGACACTTCATAATTCTTAATAATGACAAGATTACAGGGACAGGGGCAAGGACACTATACTCTTTTATTAACTAAATAAAAGCATGGAATCTGGAATAAAATAAAATAATAAAATTGGACTGTGTCACATAACCATTATGACACATAACCAGCCATGGCATAACTGGCTTAACCAATGTGTCGGTATGACACAGATTACAGATTATAGATCGGTAACGTAAATACGATATTCCCGTTTGCTGCCATCTCGTATGAGAAAAGTGAAAACCACATTTTTAGGAATTAGTTCCCCTGATGAATCTTAATTTGCCTTGCCGTTTTCACGAGAAGAATAAGCAGGAGAAATCCATATCTCTTGAACGACTGAACCGATTCGCTTGATTCTTAGCTCATTCGATTCAGAAAAATCAACGAAAAAATACAAAATTCAGAAATAAATCCTTGGAGCTGTAACTTTTCCATAAATCGAGGTGAAAGTTTTATAGCGGACGAAAACCGCTACACTTCGGGATAAGTATCCTCGGTAGTCGCGCGCTGTACTATATATATAACTACTACTTGGCGCGAGACTCTACCGAGTCTCCTGATATGTGATTGAACTGTAAATGTAAGATTTCTTAGGATTTTGTATTGTAGTAAAGTGAATGTTAGATTTAAATTAATTTCTCATTGGTTTCTTACCTTGCAATGAAGTGCGCACACGCCAAGTTTTTTTTATTATTGTTAATCGCTAATTTATTGTGAATTTATTGTTAATTGCTAATGTGAGTTAACTCGAGATACCTTTGAATGAAAACTTGGCTTTCTTGTATGTTATTAGTTATATCTGAATTATAACTTGGCTTTCGTTTACCAATGATATCCATTTCTATTTTTGGTAATTTTTTAAATGATTTTGACAAGGTTGGTGGGTTGAGGAGCCGGAATGGCGGAGGGGGTGGGGGGCGGACTACTTGGCGTTTTTTTTCATTTTAATGGTTTTGGGGGGATATAATTTTCATTCAAAACGCCGGAAGAGGAAGTAAATCTCGTATAAACTTCGTTTCAGTTTTAACTGTTGATAGAGACAATTATTGTTTATATATATATGTACTCTTTGCTTCATTCTCCTCTTACAAATAATCTTAGCTTTCCTTTACGGAAAAACTAAACACCAAAAGTGGCCGAAAGAAGAGAAATAATCCGCGAAACATTTTAGAATACTTGCCAGGATTGCCTCAATTGCCGTGTCTAAAGGAGTGCCAAGCTGTTATCAATTAATATGAGTCTTTGTAGCACTTCCATGCGGCTTCCATGCATTGTTCTCCGTTTCTCCTTACACTGTAGTTTATTGGACTCAATCGACGACTTAACCTCCGCTACCGAAAGCGAACTTATCTGTTCGTGTTCCTAATATGATCGCCTTACATAAACGGCTTTCACAAACTCACTTCGCATAAACACGCTTCGCGTAAATCTCTTCACAAAAGCGTACTTTGTCAAACGTTATATAAATGTAATTGAAACTCTTAATTTCACTAGTTAATTGCGCGTTGGCTAAATTCGACTTGAGTTTTTTAAATTTGAAAAAGGGACGAGAGAAAACAAGCTTATAAGTTAAAGAAGGACAGAGTGAATTTTACTTCGGGCTTCGTTCTCAAGATTACCATGTAGTTATCCTTGCTGCCGCCAGACGTCACAACGTTTAGAGAGGGGCTAAAAAAAGTCGGCCTTTGTCCCCCGCGCCGGGAGACCTAACCTTCACAGCTTTTCGTTGTGCGCGAGGTGAAACACGCGTTGGCTTTGTGTGAAAAACTGTGGCAGTTTTGTGAAGAGTCTGAATCAGAAAGTGATCGTAAGGAACAGGCAAGATGTCAAAGAGGAAGCAGAGTGAAGACATTATCGAAGATTTCCGAAAAAGGATGAAGCAAATTCAAGAAGAATTTGATAAGCTGGTGCGGCGTGAGGACGCGGAACAGCACAAAGAGGACAAAGGCTCGGAATCCCAACGATCCGACAACGAGACCACGAACGAGTCTGAGGGTAAGCTTTTATTCAGCGTGAGTCCAAGGGTCTCCTTCAAAAACAAGCAATAATTTTTCAACCGGGGGGCTCAGAACCCGAGGTACCCAAGAGATCGAGGCAGATAGAACAGAGTGTAAGTAAGGTTGTTGGTTGTCTGAAAGATCTTTTACCTCAATAGAGGACCATTACAGATACCAAGTCTGTATAAAGTGCTATCAGGGGTTACAAAATAGAATTTACAGAAAAGGTTACACAACGATTTAACCCTATCATATCCATTCCAAAATCAGACAATGGTAGGTATGCAGAAGTAGTTAGGAAACTCTTTGAGAAAGGGACAATTGAGGAATGTTTGGCAACTAAAGATCAGTTCCTATCGTTTTATTTTTTTTGTCCAAAAACCGGATGGCTCATCTAGGTTTATCCTAAAGGGTATAGCCGGATAAAGAGGTTAAAAATGCCCCAGATCCAAATTCGACGTGCTATAGGTCATACGACAGCTTAAAAAATCATAATTTCGGCCAAGTTTCAACTTTCTAATTAGAGATCCCTATTTCACGTGTATTTAAAAACACGTGTACACGTGTATCACAAGCATGCGAACTTTAATCCGTGTAATTTTTAGTACACGGGTACCCGTGTATCAAATTCTATGTTTCAGGTGCATTTAAATACACGTGTGTTAAGGAGTACACGTGTATTAGCGTGTATACGTGTAGAACATGCTCATGTGCATTAACTGTACAAGTGTATTAACCTTGATGCCTATATTAACGATTATAGCGTACATCTGTCTTAATATTAACACATTCATAGTTTATTTCATCTAACTCTTGCGTTATTTTAACCTTCCTACGCTAGGTTTATACATTTAGTTTTTAACAACGAGGCGTCAAAAAGGACATCCTTTTATCGTAAATATTAATTTTTTACCTGAAAGGCAACCGTTGGATAAATATTATTCGGTCATTCTATGGCACCATCCGGGGTCTTAATAAAATTGAAGATAGTAATAGCCCTAATGAAAATCTCCTACTGTTTTAATGCAAGAATGATTAGAAGTGTAAGAGTGTCATTCCACTCCCATCGGGTTACTTTTTTTTTCCGATCATATCGCGGATTTTGGTGAAAATGGAATGTAGTTTGTCACGTAATTCAAGTCACCATATGAAATAAAGGACTGTCCTTCTTGTCTCATTGCCTGAGAGTCAGAACGTTGGGTGCTGTTCCAGAGCTTACCCGGCGCTCGGCGGCTAGCCGTCACTTTAGGTACCTCTCTACTTTCAGTCTTTCAGTTATGTTTTCTCTTCCGAAAAACAAAGGTTGCCCTTGCAATAAAGAGTAGTCATCATTAGTTTCCTCGGATCTGTGAATAAATCCGAGTAAGCCTTATTATACCCCCCTCCCCGTCCTGGGAAACAACTTTATCAGATGCCTGAAGAGTATTTCCTGAAGAGGATGCCCAAGAGTCGCAATGCTCCTGTGAGGAAACAATTGGCCGGTAATGTTACGGATCGCAGTTCAGTTTCCGGTGCTGGTGCAATTTTTTTCGCGGATTTTCCTCTGATTTTTTAATTGCATTATATTCGCTTACGATAAATAATATTTATTGTCATTCCTTTGACGATCATGCAGGAGTCTGCTATTACAAGCAGACTCCTACATCATTAATGAAGTTTAGCCCAGTAGACATCAAGTATTAGATAGCATAAATCGTACACTGTTCAACTTGTAGATACTATAAATCATTATCACATGGTAACACTCAGGCTCAGATACACAGTTTGATTGCGTACTTGAACTATTTAGAAACAGCGTACAATTAGAGTCAAGAGTAGCGTCATATTAAAACTTATTTTTAATGATCTAGGAATAACCAGATAATTACATCAAGACCGCCGAGTTACTACCGAGTAATACCGTATTATACTGGTTTCGATGGAATCAGATATAAACTCTACAATATTCCACACTGTCTTCTTCAGCTTGTGATAGCAAACTCCCTCCCGCAGAGTCCCGTAAAATTATTTATGCATGATCCTCAAAGGAACGATAATAGATATTATTTATCTCAAGCAAATGTAATGCAAATGAAAAATCGGAAGAAAAGGCGCAAAAAAGCATTACCAATACCGGGAACTGAACTCCGATCTACAACATTACCGGTCAATTGTGTGCTCGCAGGACCATCGCGACTCTTGTCAGGAAATACTCTTCAGGCATCTGATAAATTTGTTTCACAGGAGGAGGAGGGTGATATAATGGGGCTTATACGTATTAACTAGCAGATCCGCAACGAACCAATGATGAGTACTCTTTGTTGCAAGCGCGACCTTTGTTTTCTGGAGGAGAAAACATTATATGATATTATATGTCATATATAACATATTATATATCATTTATTCATTTATGATTATGTCCACTTGACGTGGAATGACCTATTATTTTTTAGTGCACACGCCAATGATTTTGCCGTTCCACCTGTATGAAACATATGAACTTTATACAAACGACGCCCGCACTCGCAGTTTCCCTCACAGTCCATATGGAAGCTGCCAGTTTTGCTGCCAATTTTTGAGGACATTCTCTCTGATAATGGCATTTTCGGCATGGCGAAACGCAAAAGTTGGGCGTGGCGACAAGGCTATATGCGATATGTGTGATGAAGGTGAAAATAATATATTTTCATGTGCTGGTGGGACGACAGGATCCCTCAGCACACATTTAAAAATCATTCACAACCAGAAACCTACAAGTGAAGATTCATCATCGAATCCCGGTCGCAGGAGTTGTGATTCGGAAACGGAGGGAACTGTAAATAGTGAAAATAGTGTAAATAGTGTAAATACAGAGAAGGATAGTGGTGAAAATCAGTTGCCAGAAGAGAATGTAGTTCCTGACACTTCGCGTCGCCGCAGAAAATGGCAAAGGTGCTTTCATTTAAATTCTGGCAACTCTGATCCTGAGCGCGCATGTGATCAGAAGCGCACTCACACAATTCGCCTGGCATTAGCCAAATTAATAGCCGTCAATCAGTTACCGCTTTCCTTTTATTCAAGCGTAGGTTTTATTGACTTTATGAAAGTTGTAAAGCCCAATTATAAAGTTTGCAATGAGGAGGCTGTAAAAAGCAGATTAAAAGTCCTACGCTTGGAAGTTGAGCGTCATATAAGAAAAGATTTGAATGCAGCCAAAAGCATTGCCTGCACTGCCGATTGCTGGTCGTCGTTGGCACAAGATTCATGCATCACTATCACAGCTCATCTAATAACCCCCGAGTGGAGTATAAAATCATATATTCTCTTCACCCACAAGATGGAAGAACGACATAGACTAGCGACCCATATCCGTGAATTGATGTCTTGCGCTGGTGTTGGTTGTTACCCGTAGGTTCCACCCATCCATAAACAAAAAAAAAGAAAAAAAAACCTCCCGTCTCTCCTCTTCCACTCCACGACCATGGAGCATGACGACAGCCCCATCGGGGCCTTACAGACGTGGGTAGACGAGTACGGGGAGGTCATAGAGTCGGTGGCGGAGGACTTCCCGGGGCTACTCCCCGGACTAAGGGAGGCAATGTCCACCCTCCACCGTTCCTGGGTGACAGCCGGCAGAGAACTCGTCAGGCCCTTCCCCTGTCATGGTGGACGCGTCCACCCAGACGGATTGGATCCCCAGTGGGGAGGAGGCCGAGGGCACCGTGGCCATGAATACCCCTGAAGGGTCACTATCCCGACCCACCTCATCCTCATCGCTGGCTTCCATCAAGGTCATCAGCGACGCAGAGATGGAGCTGTTGGCTGAGTGCGTCCTAGACGACCACCAAGAAGCCTCTCCAGAGGCCACGATGGACACCTCCCCGCTGCCCAGTCCGGCCCCAACACTCATCCTGGATACCGAGCCAAAAGTTTCCCCTACACCCGACGGACCCAGAGCGCCGGGAACCATCCACCCTCCCCGCCAAGAACCGACGATCCCCTGTCGCCTCCAACATCACCCCCAGCGGCCGAATGCTGGAATTGTCGGCAGAGAGGGCACAATGCCCGGACAGTAACACGCGGAGGAGGCTGTTTTGTTACCAATGCGGCTTGCAGGGGTACACCCTCCGATCTTGCCCGCGATGCTAGGCCAGGTGGAGGGATGATGGGCCATATGTCCTGGGAGTGGGACGAGTTCCACGGGATATTACCCTCACTCCCTCGGATTATATGAGGTATCGCGGTGACCCCCACCCTCTGAACCGGCGATATTGAGTCCTCACCCATTCTACTCCTGCTCCAGACACAAAACGCTGCGCACTCTGGAGGTGTCGCTACCTCATCAGCAAAATCCTATTGTTAATTCTCTTACGCTTACGGTCCCAAAGTATAATATCTTAAATATATTTTTTGTTACTCTTTGATACTAACCAGACGCCTTGTTCTTTGCATGTGTTAGCCTTCCTTCTAACTACGCTTTAGCCTCAAACATTATTCTTCTGTAATGAGCACGGGGATTTTACACAAGGACCTCCGGTCCCGCCGCAGGGGGGGAGGAGCTGTGGTGACGTGGCAGTTTTCTGCCCGTCACAAGTACCCAGCGTATTGCACATCTTCGGCGCGCTCGGAGCTCGGGGTGAGGATAGGAGGCTCACGGGCTCGCTTGAGCGCGCATTCGTTGCCTGACGTCGTCAATTTTGCCTTTCTTTGCGACTATATTCTGTCAAAAGCTTACAGCTACCACCTTTTTCAAGTATGGGGAAAAGAGCAGCAACATTCGGATCAGCGGGCTACGCATCGCCGCGTAGCCAGGGCCGCATCAGACAGACGCTGCTTTAATTTAATGCTTTCATTATAGGAACCTTCTTGGCCGCTGCTGCGGTTAGCCGTTGGAATCCGCCGATTTTTCGGTCGGCAGGGTCAGAGGGACACCCACTTGCCTGCTCCGGACAGGGCTTGGGGGTGCGGAAGAGCCGGCTCCACTTTCCTTCTGCCCTAGCCGTTGATCCACCGTTGTGGCAACGTGCGGGATTCCCGACGTTTTTTGTGTCATCCATTCGCGTAGTACACCTTGGTACGCGCTGTAAGAATGGGCATTAGTGTTATGGACTGGTAGAGGAATTGCCAGTCCGAAGGATTCCTCCCTTCACCTTAGGGCAGGGTAACCTGCGGGTTACCTGCGGCCCTGCCAGAGTTTTCGCGCGAGCGAGGACTCTGTTTCGTTCGGTTCTGGGAAACGGCGGTTTTTGACCGAGCCGCCGAATTCCCGCAAACTTACGCCGCGCGGATTAGCGAGTACCGAGAAGTTTCATGTAAGGTTTGTAAGTGTCCCTGAGCCAATCAGGGGTAGTCTGTCGTACCAAGGAGCCAATCCTCGCGCTCTCGGAGCTCAATGTTCGAGTATAAAGTGAGCACTTTTCAATTTGAAAAATCATTCTTTCGCCGACGTCAACCGTGTACACCAGTACTTCAAGTGACCAGTAGATCTTACCGAAGCCTCAACTACGACTCCAAGGGTGCCGAGGACCTCTCTGCCTCCTTTCCTTGCTGCGGAATTGGTAAGCTGTAATCTCCCTGGTTCATTATAGTATCGAATATTGTTTCTTGATAACGGGTTCTAAGGTTAACCCCTCTTGTTTAGTGAATCTTGTGAGAATATCCTAGTGAGTATCGTAGAGATTATCGTTGTGAATATCGCCGTAACTATCGCTATCCTACGCGTTCACCATCCACGTGCAGTAGTGTTACGTTCGAATACCGCGGCGGCCCGTGGCCGCCATTTCGTGAACGCTTGGTGGCGAGCAAGCAGCGATGACTGCAGCCTACATCTTTTCGCTTGTGAGATTATCGTGCAAATATTAGTGACTATCGTTTCCTCCTCTGAGTCGTAAACCTCCCCCTCTCTGCTGAGCTTAGCCAGCCATCGCGTTTTGATCCTTTAGAGATCGACTGTGATTATTATTACCGAGTTATGCTATAATTGAGATTATCGTCCGTGTGAGTATCACATCACGTATCGTCCGTGTGAATATCGCATCGCGTATCGTTCGGTCTACGTCTATCGCTCGCGTTTACCGCTCGTGTGATTATCGTTCCGTCTCCGTCTATCGCTCGCGTTTAAGGGGCTAGAGTACCCACGCGACTTTTAGCGAGTTGGCCGCTCGCTGTGTTACCTACAGAATTTGACGGGCGAGATGGAGCTGCTCGCGATGTCTATCGCACGATCCAGCCTACAAATGTGTGTGTGTCAGCTCTCAACACATGCATATGTTCATCTGTTTCAATCCCCTTTTTTTGCGGTACTCACTTATCGCTTTTACGATCTTGAACTGGGGAGCTCCCAGCTCCCGAGGTTCCGAGACCGAGTCCGAGCCTAGTCCCAAGTACGCATACTATACGTATAGTATGTACGTATGCTATACTATTGTAGGTCAAGTAATGTTTTGGCATCGCGAAAACGAGGTGAACGCCCTGTGTCGGAATACCGGTGTTGTTCCGTCCAGCCGTCGCGACGCGAGGTACGAAAAAACAAGCGACCGATAGGTAAAAAGCGTTTTAGGGAAGAGGCCGAAATAAAGAGGCAGTTGCGATACGACCAGCGAGCAAGTCAGAGATATAAGAGAGTTATAAGAGATATAAAAGAGTTATAAGAGAGAGTGGCAACTCATTGTAAGAGACAGAGAACGTTAATAAAGAGTAGCATTAAACACACAAAAAAAAACAACACCTATTAAAAAACCTACACTATAGCATATTATACTATATGTGGGGATCGGCGTGTCTCTGTTTCCTTTCGACTGTAATAGACTGTCTCTCATTATACGCATATTACGTATATGTCTATTGCCAAAAGTATAACGATACATAGAATTCATTGAATGTCGATTTTATAAAAACATAAAGTAAAAGGAAAAGCAGGAAATATAAAAAGAGACGCGAATTCCGATTTTGCTCTATGTCTGTAATTACATTTTGGACAACCAAATATTTATGAAACGCCGCAACTATCCTGTTTCATATTATACAATTGTCTCCAAAACGTGGCATTATTACAATTTAGACTGTTTTTAGTATAGTACGAACATATGAGATTGATGGAAAAAGAATATGGTCAGACAAAATCTTGAAGATTATGATTTGAACGATTCGAATGATTATATGAATACGCGTATATACTTTTCTACAAAATCAATAATTTTTGTAATGAAATATTACTCTACGTGTAGAGATCGAAACTATAGCCGACTAGCCGTAGCTGTTCCTTTTTTTGTAATAAATGGTGGTTGCAGTCTTTTTTCGGAAAGAAAATACGTAATGAAAATAGTTGAAGTAGTGCCTCAGCATGGCAAAGAGATTCGAATAGGAAGTCATGAGTTCGATTCCCAGTGTGAGATGTGTTATGACAATTTCTATAGATATGCAGGACAAATAATATACATCTATGGGCTGGGAATGCAGAGTAATTCTGTTGAGGAGGAGGAATGTTATCATACATCTGTGCTAGGAACATTAGGGTGTATGTATGCATTTGAGCTATGGGAAATATTTCTATATTGTAAAAAATAAATACAGGATTGCATTTTTAAAAATCCAGAAAATAATATATTATGCCACTTCAACTTGAGCCAATATATATTTACAGAATAATTTGAGGCCTATAAACCTTAAAAACTATAAAGGCATCTACCAGTGCTCACACGTATCTTTGTATTGAAATATTAGTTCTACGTAACAGTCCACTGATTCTAGTATCAGATATAGCAAAACCAAGGAGGGTTGATATATTACCTTCATTCATATATTTTTGACAGTGAAGCATTCAATACAATGAAGAGTACTTTGGCAAAAAGTATGCACAACTCCATTTCATTCCAGTTTATACTATAACGATAAAAGTAACTATGAAATAGTAGATCTCGTTTAGACAATCTATTTCACAAAAATCATTTGCAAAGAACTGTTACGCAAATCTAAATGCTTCAATTCAAAGATATGTTTGCGGACCTATAACTACCTTTTGGTTACTAAGATTCAAAAGCCTCACATTATTGAAAAAATGTCTATTGATCCAAACTCAAACAGCTGTATTTACCAAGCGTTTGATTGTTGAGTCCAACTTTTTAGAGACATACAAGAACTGGAAAATCAACTGTTCATGATCATTTTATATGTAGAATCAAAAACAACATAGTTATGTAGGCTCTCAGTCAGTAGGAACTGCCCAAATTATTACAACAGCATAATAATATTTAAATAACAAGACACTCCATTTGGTAAAGACATAGGAAAATTGTTGCACTATTCACTAGAATCCGATAGATCCCACAGCTAAAAAACATAAGTACAAGACTAAGGCATTCCTGTAAAATCATATTTCTGGGAAATATATCTGCATCGCGTGTATGCCTAACCCCAGAACTTGCTGTCAAAGCTGTCAAACACCGCAGAGTAGCCTTCCTACACAGGCGCCGCGTCGATGGCGCTGGCTGAACTAAAGTACTCAGCTATACCAATCTGCATGTCAACATTGATGGGTTGGGAAAGGTCTCAATCGGAAGATAAAAGTCCAATCTAGCGCGCTACGTTGAGACTTTCTTGAAAAATGCTATTACTATGTTCTAAAAACCCCTGTGAAAAGGCCTCCTCAGCGCTGTTTTTACAACATTTAGCACATTAGTTTAACTAGAAAACATCGTAATTCTTGCAAAATCTCAACGTAGCGCGCTAGATTAGACTTTTATCTTTCGATTGAGACCTTTCCCAACCCAAAATCATTTCATATAAGAACACAGGATGTGGCCTCCCGAAGCATGATTTGGGCCATTTGGGCCGGTAAAGCAGCGCCTTTACCTTCCGGAGTCTAGCCCCTTAATGGGGGAATGTTGCCAAAATCGCATATTATGCCTGCAAATTTCTGTATCCATGACAACAACAAATTATTTTTTACTTTTCGGAGCCTTTTTGTGCGGCTTGTTTTTTACTTTTCAGCTCTCTGGAACTCTGTCAGTTTTCGAAGTCGGTCATATTTTTTTTAAGAATATTTCTTTTTATTTAATGCTTTTTAGTATAGGAAATGAATAAATCGATTGTTCCCGGTCGATTTCATTTCGAATTTCATTGTTGCATTGGTGTACCAGTTATAGACGAACAAATGTAGCCGAATTTGTTGAAGAAATGAAAGCTTTTACATTGCGAAATTTATGCAAGAGGGTGTACCGCAAGAACTTCCCTTATAAGTACTAAAAGTTTCATCCCTATCGAACAAGCCGTCCCAAAGCTATCGCCAAACAATCGAAAGATCAGTGTTTATGCAATAATAGTTGTTAATGTTAAAGAATTTCGGCAAAACTTATATTGGGACCAAAGAGCGAACATCCTATATAAGATAGAAAAAGTTTCATCCCGATCAGTCCACCCATTGCAGAGATATCACCGGACAACGAAATTTTAGTAGACACTTATAGTCCACTAAAAATTCGGTTTTTATGCAATAACAATGGTTAGCGTTAGACAATTTCGAAAAAATTTATAATGAGACCAAACTGTGAGCATCCTCTATAAGATAGGCAATGTTTCATCCCGATCGATCCATCCATCTCAGAGTTCTCGCCGGACAAACATAATTTTTTTTTTTTTAAAATAGCGATCGAATTGAGTACCTCCTCCTTTTCGAAGTCGGTAAAAATATATAAATGGAGGTAATATATCAAACATCCTTGGTTTTGCTATATCAGATACTAGAATCAGAGGACTGCTACGTAGAACTAATATTTCAATACAAAGATACGTGTGAGCGTAGACGCCTTTATAGTTTTTAAGGTTTATAGGCCTCAAATTATTGTGCAAATATGAATTGACTCAAGTTGAAGTGGCATAATATTTTATTTTCTAGATTTTTAAAAATGCAATCCTGTATTTGTTTTTGCAAAATATAAATATTTCCCATAGTTCAAATGCATACATACACCCTAATATGCCTAGCACAGATGTATGATAACATTCCTCCACTTCAACAGAATTACTATGCATTCCTAGCGCATAGATGTATATTATTTGTCCTGTATATCTATAGAAACTGTCGTAACACATCTCACACTGGGAATCGAACTCATGACTTACTACTCGAATCTCTTTGCCATACTGAGGCACTACTACAACTGTTCTCATTGCGTGTTTCCTTTCCGAAAAAAGACTGTAAACACCATTTATTAGAAAAAATGTAACAGCTACGGCTAATCGGCTACAGTATCGATCTGTACACGTCGAGTAATATTTCATAAAAAAAAGTTGTAGATTTTGTAGAAAATTATATACGTCATACGAATCATTCAAATCATAACCCAGATAGCACAGATCTTCGCGGGATATCCGTGGGTCAGCCTGAATGTCCCAATCTCATCCCGGACTTTTTAGGGCATCCGACGGACAACCCTCGGATATCCTCACACAGTCACCCTATTTCGGATATCGAAGGATTGGACATGCGCAATTGGCATTCATACGCAGCCTTTAGTGACATCCTACGGGTGTCCTAAGGATATCCCGGACTGGATAACCGTAGTTGGCAGTGCGGTTGGCATTGGTTGGCGATGGTTGGCATAAAACGAGTTGATCCGTCTCGATCAGTCGAGAGGGAGATGAGAGAATCGCCGACACGATAAAATATTGCACGTGTATTAGGGTTGCCCAAAAAATATATGAGTAGTTAAGGTTGTCCGGTCGGTGTAAGAAAAGATGTGCGTGTTAATAGGAACTGAGGATTTTTTCTCCTATTTTCGGAAGTCACGTATTATCTCTTCAAGCAATAGAATGTAGGAATGATGACAATGACAGGGGCCAGGACTTATCATCCGCTATAAACTGTGGGTCCCTAGTAGTCCTGAGAGTGATCAACGTTTTATTAAATTCGGTCGGTCGATTCAATAAAAAGTGACAGTTGGATAGGTATACTGATCATGATATTCAAGATTTCAAGCAGGGACAGTATCCATGAATGAAGAGTGTCGGGTGTCTCAATGATTAGAGGAGTAATTATTTATGTGGTGGATTAGAGTGAGTACGCTATGCGATATACCTTTGCGAATATATACTTTTCTTCATCTTTGCCTGTTCATCCCTTTAGCAGAGGCAGTATGAATAAAGACAGAAGACACATCAGTCAGAGGAAAGAACAAAGAACATTAAAGCACGAGAAATGTCCCGATTGAAAACGTAGTAATACTTGGTTCAAAGCATTACTTTAAACAAAGCAACATAAAGAACCAGCTAGAGGAACCATGCATATGCGCACTTCCACCGTGGAAGTGCTGCGGGCAAAGTACGCGAACAAGTACAAACCGCAGTACAAGTTTTATGTCTGCGAATTTGAGGTTTTCGTGGAGGTCATCCCAATAAATTGGCTAATAAATGACGCGGGCAATTTGAGGGCTTACTGCCCGAAAAAGCATAGCCGGTTTTGTTATTTGGTTGAAAAAATGGAATGACCACGCGTCGGTGCACCGACCTACGGAATCGTGGATGTGGTTGCTGGAGCTGGTATGAATTATATATTTTTTATATTAATTCGTTAATCGTTGGATACTTTAATGTGATCCCATTGTTGAAAAATAATTAACCCATTTCTATTTCAGAAACATACACAGTGGCACGGAGGAAACTGGACGAGAGCTTGGCCTTCTCCGATGTGACCTCCGCAGACGAATCAACGCAAAGGAAGCGCCGGCGAATTTCGGCGCATAAGCATTTCTCGAGTAGCGGGACGACTGAGGTGTCAGACGATTAGCTCCCGGCTGTTCCCTCCACGTTGGACAAGCAACGCCAGGGAGCGCAAGACCGGGGTGTTCGAACCCCTCTGTCGAGACGCCATTACTCACTCAACGCGGGGCGAGCTCTCGAGCAGAATCTGCTCTGAGCACTTCGCCACACAGAATGGAGGAACACGCCATCACGAACGAACAAATATTTAGGATGCAAACCCGGATCTATAATAATTGCGTTGCCCAGACCCGGCAATTGAACATGGTACTTAATAGGCTGGCAGTAGTGGAGGAGGCTCTAAGTAGACTGGAGCAACGTGCGCCAGATGCAAGACCTGTCGGTGGGCGATTAGAGGAGGAGGAGACAATCAGAACCAGATTCCCCTTAAAGTCGCTTCTCGCCCTGAGTTCGTTGGAGGAACAACTACAGGAGGAGCATTTGCGAGGAAAGCTGGTGTGTGATCTTTTAATTTTGTGAATTTGATTTCTTTCAGCATATTTACTGACCTTGTATTAATAATGTACTTTCTCCCTTTTCTTGGTGGACGGGGCATGAAATTGAGCACTGATTGACTGGGGACAAACACTGAAGTCAAGCGTTAAGAATGCAATGGAATTTGTTTTTTTCCCATTCGGTGGCGAACGATTACAACTGGACCGGGCAAAAAAAGAAAAGAGCGTTGGGTGTACTGAGATTGTGCAAACTTGTTATAGGTAAGCACATGGCTGTCGTGGTATTGGTGTGACATTTTTCAATAAATAACTAGGACAGTAATTGAATTACGTTCCGTTAAACATTCAAGCGAGCAATTATGACTGTGTACATTTTCAGTTAGATCACGTTCAGCGGAGCGTACCGAGCGTTCCACAGCAAGAAGTACAAGACGCGATAAAGGCCTGGCTGAGACATGCCAAGGATCGGCACGAGGCAGAAGCTACGAAAGCAGCTCTAGAGGAAAGTACATAAGTATACAGCCGATTACAAAAAGTTCTGTATCTCATTTTTCACTGAGGAATTCTTACCTTAAAAACTAAAATCTTGAAAAGTTTAAAGTCAAAAGTTTCTTTCAGACTATGGAAGCCCTTGCGCATTATCTCCTCTATCAACAGTAAAATTTTCACGAATTCTAATATATACTCTGTATCTTTTCAGTAATGAGAATCGGGACATGCCTGCGCAGCAGGATGGTGAAGGAGCTCCAACACGAGCAATAACAGGAGTACGAACTCTAACAGTATCGTCAACAGGATGAGGAAGATTCGCAACATAACGATGAAAAAGAGGAAGAGCACCATGATGTTGAATACCTGGAGGCTGAGGCCGCATGGTTCTAGAATGTTTCGTAATATTGGCGATTTTATTGTTGTGTGTTATAGTTTTTTATAGTTTAGTATAGCTTTATAGTATATTAGCATGAGTTCCGCTCGCCACTCGCTCCGCGGACTCGGGGAGAATGCTACCAGATGACCCCCGACGAATGTAACAACAACAACAAAATGTCATATGTGTCATTTTCTTCATGTTTTCACAAGAAGCGGATGTAATGTTACATATTCATCCTCATCGGACTACTTTTCTTAGCCTTGTTTCCCATGCGTTCGAGCCTTAGAACTGTGACTTCGACTCTTTCGTTCCGTCTTATCTCAAGCCCTTAAAACGCATTCCTAGTAAGAGGTCACCGCAGCGTGCACTTAGTGCATCTCATTAACTCTTAGAACTCGAGCGTAGTCTCGGACTCCCGGCGTCTCTATCCCTACCTATACCCCTTTTCACTGGATTTTTCGGATATATAAACCCCTAATTTCTGGAGCAATGAGGGAATAGTTCCGAACTCTCATCGACAGCGAAGCGAATCGGACCAGCGAAGAACACCGTAGTAGATCGAGCACTAAATCTCCTTCGAAGCAGTTACAATTACCGTACGTACATCGTGTCTCATCGCGATCGTTAGGCAAGTCACCGTTCTTTCGTTAGTTTCTCCCCCGTTCAAATCGTAACATAAAACGAACTCATTATTTTGCAACAAAATCTCATAACCACAGAAACTCTCATTGTATATTTTGTGTTTGTATTATTTGATCATTCAGAATATATTGAACATTATTCTAGCTTTCATTAAGAAATCAATCGTGTCATCATTACTAAATTCCGGTTTAGTCAACCTTGTTTCAATTAATCACAATAAAAAAAGGAATAATAAAAGATCCCATCAGGATACATCTTTACCGCTCGAGGTCTATCCGGCGAGCCATAGTAAGGTTTAACTCTAGCTTAAGGCATTCTTCCATGATCAATGAGCAGTCTTGAGTCTGGTTAAGGTGAAATAGCCCTTAGCATGATTTCAAGTTCTGTTCTGAGTTATTGAAAGTAACTAGTATAAAGGGGTTAAAAAGAGATTAGGGACCTGAGTGCGGTTGAGTTGAAATAGCACTCAGCAACATCCCAGGATTGACGTAGGCCCGATTGGGAACTAGAAGACTCGAGTCTGGCTAAGGTGAAATAGCCCTTAGCACGATCTTAGAGCATACTTTAGGACTCGCGAAGCCTGGCTCGTAACAGTAGAACAGCAAATTTTCTAATTTTTGGTTTTCCTTACTACAACTGTATTAATAAAAGGTAAAACGACTGTGCTCATCAAGTAACTACTGGTTTAGTTAGTCCAATTCTTGTGAAAAAGAGAAAAAATATTGTTTGTCATCAGACTTTGCATATATGGCTGCAATACCCGTTATCGTTTACAGAATCTAATAGTCACTGCCATTATATGCCAAAAGTAGGAATTATATTTTTTATACAAGTTTATAATATAATGTTCATCGTCGTGCTCGAATAGTTCCTAAATTTTTTAATGTATTATAGGTATATTAAAAAGTCCTGTGCGAGTTTATGTCCTGGGATACTTCTTAATTTCTATATATTTATTATTTACACAGCGATTTTTATCTCTATTCCAATGCGATTCTCTCTTGATTCTGCATGGCAGCAAAATTACAAATATGTTATTTTTGTATAATTTTACGTACTGAGTGTAATGGTGTTTATTTTTGTAATGTATCATCTGTTTGCAGATATTTAATAAAAATGTATATAAAACATAAAAATGTTTTTAAAAATTCAATTTATTATATATATATATATTAATTCCAATGCGAACCAATGCGGACCTCTCACTCTCCTGTCCGGGCTGACCGTAGGCCATTCTTAGGACATGCGCGCCGTCCGTGTACTTACGTATCACCTGAGGGTAACCCACGGTTATCCTCGGATGTCCGTCGGCTGACCTTTTCGGGATATTCTGGGGTTCAGAAATCATCCCACTCGGGATACCCCTAGGCAAACCGGAGGATGACTTTGTGCTATCTGGGAATCTATAAGGTTTTGTCATGAAACTCATACATATGTTCATGCTATACTAAAAACAGTTTAAATAGTAATAATGCCACGTTTTGGACACAATTGTATAATATGAAACAGGATAATTGCGGCATTCCATATAAATATTTGGTTGTCCAAAATGTAATTACAGACATAGAGCAGAATCGTAACTCGTGTCTCTTTTTATATTTCCTGCTTTTTCATTTACTTAATGTTTTTATAAAATCGACATTCAATGAATTCTATGTATTGCTATACTTTTGGCAATAGTCATATACGCAACATGCGTATAATGTGAGATGGTCTATTATAGTCGAAAGGAAACAGAGACACACCGATCCCCATATATGTATAATATAATATGCTATAGTACGCATACGTACATACTATACTCGCCCTTCAAATTCTGTAGAGTGGGTTTGTTCGGAGTGGTGGTTTGCTCGATTTCCAACCTGTTTGCGATTTGCTTTCTCGTAAGGTGCTGCTGCATCTGACGATTGGAAACTGGTTGGCAACTGACCAAACTGCCACTCCGAACAGATCCGCAGCCAATTCGCTAAAAGTCACGTGGCCCCTTAAACGTTTAAATGACGCGCCACAGGCGGTGTTAAGAGACGCACGCGTAAAGGCAACACGTGCCGAGACGTGGGTCCTGAGTTCTGAGAATCGAACACGTGAACGGGCGGTACGACTGTCTTGCCGCCGCGATACTCAGAAATATGTCGCAACGCGATCATTGTCATTTGTCGCTGTAAACTAGCACCGTTAACATCTGAGACCTTTCTGTCCCGATATTTTAGTAAACGCTTTAATTTGTATATATCCCACATATAATTTTGTATTACATGCGAGATATTAACTAATAAAGGCAAAATATTAGCAAAAATCACATCGTAATGTAAAAAGAGTAAAAATACATAAGTAAAAATTTATTTTAGCAAACGAAAAAAAGTCTAGATTGTCCCCATCATTACAAGTTTGTAATGTTTATATGGAACTTTTAGTTAATTCTTTTGTTATACTTTAAAAAAATTTAATTAAACAATTGATAAATAATTAAAAATTTTATAAGTTTAAAAAAAAACTTGGCGTGTGCGCACTTCATTCGAGTCACTTGCTCTGGTAATATTGCTAAAAAACTTGTAAAATTGAAATGTCCTAAAGGCAGTGTTAGGTTTAAATCAGTTTCCCATTGCCTTTTTACCTCGCAATAAAACGCGCACACGCCGTTTTTGTATTGTTAATCGCTAATTTATTGTTAATTTATTGTTAATTGCGAATGCCAGTTAAATCGAGGTATCTTTGAATGATAACTTGGCTTTCTTATATGATATCTATATCTTTTTTATTATATCTCAATTTTGTGGGGGAATCAAACTGCAACTTGGCGCATTTCTCTACATTTAAATGTTTTTGGACGGATAATAGTATATGGCAAACATTATAACTTAATATTTCAGTTGTTTATAAAGCCACCGTTTTAGTTATTTCTTCTGACAATGAGTCTCCGAATAAAATAACTTTAGCATTATGTATTAAGTCAAGTGTGTACCACTCTAAGTGATCAAATATTCGTTTGCCTAGTGTCCAAAAAGTTTTGTCACCCAAAAATAATGCATTCTTTACTGTATCAATTGTTATTATACAGGCAATATAACTTTTTTTAAACGAATTATATATTTTAGTTAACAATATTGAATCACCCAACCAAGATCGTTACTTTATAAATAACGGGAATATCAAATGATGATATTAGCAATACACTAGTGTCCGAATATTTTCGTTACCCGCTTTATTTACTTGTTCTTTCTTTATCAAGTTTATAAAATGAGACTGAAAGAACTATAAAAATTAAGGAAAGCCCAAGATTGCGATGGTTATATCAGTAAAATTTACTAATAATATTTATAGGGAACTATCAATGAATTCTTTGCAATGAACTCTTCCTTTCACAATACTTTTAGCAGACTTTTGTATCGAGCCGTAAAATTCAGTTTCAAGTCATTAACCAGTAAACTGCAAAAAGTCCTGTAGTTGGATCAAACACGTATTTGGGTAATATCTGACCCATCATACTGTGTTTGTCAGAAAACTACAAAATCTCATTCATCAGTTATTTCATTAGATTGTTTTCTAAATATGTTACATTGTATTTTGCAATACATTTCTTTGTAAAAGGTATCATTCATCAATGAGAAGAACACATTGTATAAATGATAATGTCGTTCTCATTTGACACAATGAATCAGATGAAGTTGTTTTATCACTAATTCTGTAATAAAGGAACTCAAAATAAGTGTCGATGTTGAAAACTTATAATTAACTTTTTAGCATTACTTTGGATGGTTACAGTGACAGATAGCCTTAACTACATGCTACATAGAATCCTTTCTGTACTAACATAAATAATAATAATTGTCTGTCTGTATGTTCACGATAAACCCGAAAATAGCTTCAATCTTATGATCAAGGCAAATTATAAGCTGTACAATATTGCAATATTCATCATCTATACAGGGAGTTCCAAAAGTAATTACAAAATTTTGAAAACAATGTAAACTCAAGTTATACATTGTCATAAAATATTTGCAACATAGATGGTGCAACCTATTCCTCATTAAAATAAATTATTCTCAACTTGAAATGAAATGTTATAAAGTTCTCTGTAAATAATCAAGTGCAGGAAATTTGCTGTAAACACAAAAGAACATAAAATTATGTTGATGTTCATGAATAACAAATCATAAAATGATGCAGAATTATATCAATCAGTACCAGATTTTAAAATTGTGTCAAACCATGTTACCAGCTAACAATGCGTTAAGTTTACAATGTAGTTCATAGTAAACTTTTAATGAATTACGATGCATAAAAATGGTATTGTTCATTAATATTGAAAGGAAACCAAGTTATTGTAATCACAATGCCTTCTATTAATTGTGCAGTAACGAGTGACAGAGAAATCATTTAAAGTATACAAATTGTAATGATCATCCAGGTTCAATGCTGGATGATTGAACACTACTTTCTATGTTTAGGACAAATTACTTCCACTGTAATTAAGAAGTGTTTGTATTGTCAATTACATTACAAAATTGTAATATGCATATTGACGAAAACAACTTTTTACCACATTGGGATTTTCTATATACTGAGGCGGAAGTATTAAATTGTCCAATGACAAAAGTGGATTGTCTGTGTCCCATGACACTTCTGTGTTGTCAATGTTTTCCTTGAGTCTCTATGTTCCTCAATTAGTAATAAAAGGCAAGGTAAATATATGTAAGTGCTACTCACGCGAAAATGAAGGAATTTTAACATTTTTTGTATGAATTGCATTAATTGATATTAAAGAAGATTATTCCAGATGGGGGAGCACCATAAAAGGCCATATGAACACCATAAAAACACCACCAAATTTTTTGATCTAGTGTAGACTGACCAATAATATTATGGATAAGTTAAGTGGCGTTGATCTGGTGCTTACTTTTTTCAGAAGCGAGCCTACCCACCGCAACTCTTGGTTGATTTGCTTTGAAATACAGGAGTATCGTGTAAATTCTCCCAGGCGAAAGGAAAAGGCACCTCGAATCATATAACATTTTCAACTTTCATGTTATTCTCATGAACACACAATCTACCTCCACTGCAAATAAATCTCCTTGATGGTAAGCAATGCATTTTCAATAATAAAAATGAGAAATCTCTTTATTTTCACTTCAAAAAATAAAAATAAACGATTTAGGTCTCCCTGATTTTATGGTGTTCTTATGGGGTCGTTATGGTGTATGGTCGTATGTGTTTTATGATGTTCCCCCAAAGTGAATGCATCTCTGTCATGGTAAGAAATACATTTCCATTAAAAAGAATAAGTTTTTCTTTCATCTTTAGATGAGTAGCCCTTACATATATTTACCAAAGACAAACTTAGTCTGATTGGTGAAGTTGAATTAGGACAACATTGTGATTTATGTAATAAATTACTGTCCTTTCCACTATTAATGACCAATACCATTTGTGTACAGAATAATACATATTAATCTATGTATGTATAATAATATTAAAAAAAGAGAAGATTTGTATGTGTGTGTGTCCAAGATTATGTCAGGAAGTTCTCAACTGATCTGGATAATTTTTTTACAATCAGAGTTATATTTCCTTGAGATGAACATAGACTATATTCGATTATGCTTACTTCCCAGGGAACCAAATAGTCAGCATAAATACAGCATTAGATGGATTAAAACAGTTTCGTGTGTATAGAAAACTAAGTATAATCTTGAAATCTAGTGAATGGATTTTAAGGCAGTAATCTCTCGTGTATAGAATTGTAATCTAGGGAAACTATAACCTATAACATACTATAAGCTGTTGTAATACTTATTGCTTATGAAATTTATTAACTTTAAGAGTAATTTTGAAAATACAAAAGTAATAAGACGTCAAGAAATACATTGTTGAAAGATAGTTCTAATTACCTTTTATTCTTTAAATTAAGTCACTGCTGACAGTCTGAGACAATTTAGTTATAAATGTCCTACTAATTATATCTTAAATTTAATACATTGGCAGTCGATGATGCTTATAGTCTAATGCTAATTGATATAATTCTATATCTGTTTGTATAAGATAGTTTTATGTATCTAAGAACATAGTTCCATGTAATTTTATATTGACAGCGAATTCCATGCATTTGATAATTAAAAGGACATTAAACTTGCTTTATAATTCATTGTATATTACACCAAGCTAAGAGTTTCACCGCAACTATCCAAAAGCCCTGCAAAAGAGTTGATTAGAAGATTTCAACATCTTACCTTTTCAGCAGCAGGTTTTTCCAATGGCTTCCGCAGCAGCTTCGCTTTTTGTCTGGCATATTGCACTTTCCTTGTGAGTTCCGCATGATGACCTTTTTTGCCTAATGAACTCGCTAGATCACGTACGCGCACAGCGTCTTTGTTAGATATTTCACTTTTGAGCAAGTGAAATTCAGATACCTCAAGTGTAGGTTCGTTTCGTTCCGGCTTTTTTATTCTGCAGACAAAAACAACCTTTTTAGATAAAATTCACCTATAAAGTATAAAATGTTTTTTGTTTATCTATTAAATTCTGCAACTTGTAATCCTTAATCAATGCAATAAAGAATTGAATAGTAGAACCTCTCTTATTTGAACTGTTTTACTATCCAAACATTCTGTTATTCTATTTTTATAGGTTTTTTTTTATGCTAATCTTTACATATTTCAACACTCTGTTACATTATTTTTAGAGTTCTCCTTGAAATGTACAAAGATTAGTCTCAAGAAAAGCTATAAAAGTAGCATAACAAAGTATTCGGATTATGAAATATTTGGATAACCTGATCGGATAAGAAAGGTTGTACGTTTTATCGTTGCTTTTCTATTGCACTGCCTGGATAAATAATACTGATATATTTCAATACAATCATTATTGATGAACGTAATGAAGTGTACCTGTGTTTAAAAAAAAAAAATCACCAAATTTCTTAAAGTTCTTTAACGTTTTTGTTGCCACAGACAAAAGTTGGAAACACAGTTTGAAGTTTAAAGATAAGTAAAAAGGAGCAGTGATTCTATCAAATCTGGTAATGTTTATAATAGTAAACAAGCTATTGTTAGTATTGCTTCCCTAAAGTGTCAAAAACTCATGCAAGTACCACGAAGATTCTAAAGAACTATATAATATTAACAAATCACGATCGAAAACTTTGTCTTTTAAAATTTCTTTTGTGACTGGGCGAGAACACAAGCTTTTTAAAAAAAATCCTAATAATTCAAATTATAGAAGTTATTTTATTCTCATCCATTGCAGATAAGCATGTTACTTCAAATGTAGTAAAACGCGTAAACAAAAACACGTTGTCTTTGTTTGAAGTTTAGCAACATGCACAAATATGTGCGTACGGTATCTGACGTGTTAATAATATTCAGTATTATTTATTAATCTTAGTATTTCTATATAATTAGTTGAAGGAAATTACCTCTGACTCTTGTCAAATTGGGTGAGCGATTCCAACAATTTTGAATTTGACTCTGCAGACTCGTGGTCAGCGTGATATGTAATATTTTCATCGCGCATAATTAAGGCAGTTTCCAAACAGCACTGTTAAACAAGTACTATTCGAACCTTCCGAACGCTCCTTCACTCACTTGTTGTCGACAAGTCCTAACAATTGTTTTACCGGCTGGACAATGCGTTACTGGACGATATAACCACAAAGTCTATAAACACCCACCGTTTCACACGTTCCACTCAGTTGTATAACGGATTTCCGGCAGGGACAGTGGTAGTTGGACTGGTTCGGACTTGGACCGTTGGCGTTGGGAGCGCTGTGTCGTAATTATCTTCCGCGTAAGAAGAAACACACATGGGTGCGTTCAGCAGAACAGAAAGGCGAGAGCTGACTGCCCCGCTGTCTCAAGCATGCGGTAAATCTAGTAACTAATTTTGATCGGCTGCCTGCTGCAGCTGTTCTACCACGTTTGCATGTGCTCAGCAATAGCGTCTTTTGATTATGCCCGACCGATGCTTGGTCGCCTGAACCGACTCGGTCTTGGCCTTTCGGATGATATACCGAGCGCGACTTACTTCACCAAAAATGTATTATCTTTCCTTATACAATTAGGGTAGAGGGAAAAATACTGCCTAATAGAACGAGGCAAGCACATTTAAAAAGCTCAGTAGCGGAAAAAACTAAGTGTATAGTCTTCATAATCGACGAAGTGCGAGTTCGTGCCCTGCCTCCTGGAATGTTTCTTTTTCTTTACATTGACTCTATACAAAAAATGTATTTTCTTTCATGTAAATCAAGTATCTTTACCAATACAGTTACAGAAATGCATTTTCCATGCACATTGAGGTAGTTCTAAGGAAAGTCGTTTTCTATTGATTTTCTTCCAATTTTGGCAGGGCAATCTTTACGTAGTCCCGTAACTACTGGCCAAATTGTATTAAACTTGACCGTGCCGTTTCCGAGATAATGTACTTTGAAATTGGTACTTTTAACACGTGTGGCAAAGCGAAACCCCGCCAGTCGCTCACATTATTAATTTTTATTAAAAAACTCTTCTAGTGATTCCCGTAAAAAACTAACTCACTATTGATCAGTACTCTATGAATGAATACAATTTTTTTCAGATTTGTTCACCGTCCCGTTTTTGCGTAATAGATGTAATAAAAATTTCCAATTCCGTCAAATCGGAGGGCCGACGTGACAAGCGCTAGAGAGCTGGCAACGTCGCATATATCCGAGATATATATATCTTAAGATATATCTATCTTAATTACTACAAAAGAATGCAGAAATACTCTTTAGTATTTTCTTGTGTTTTGTGACTAGAACTTTGCCGTCGCTTTGCTTGGATGCCAGCAGATTTACAATGCCTTGTCGTCTTTGGTCAGAATATACCTCCTTGAGTTTATTATAATTTATACCCGCTCTTGCCAATTTTGTAAGCATATTTCGCGATAGTACGTTTTTTAATGGCTGCAATGTTTGTATATTAATGACTGCATTTTTCAGTTGCTCCTCATTTACCAAACATTCGTAAAAGATTTGATGCTTTTTGAAGATAATTTTTTTAGGATATCTATATCGTACATGGCCTCATGAAACTGCTGGGTAGAATCAATTTTCAAAAAATCGTATACCAACGTGCTTAGTTGAAATTGTCCTTTCCCTTTTCTGTCAGGAAAGATGTTTCTAAATATTTGCAACGTGTTGGCAAAACCATAGACATAATTGCTAAATTCATATGTCAGTGAGTACATCTGAATTGCACGAAGTAACCGCCGAACATCAAATGTTGCATTATGTGCAACAAGGATGCATGGATGCGGGAAACTTTTCAGATACTCCTTGAGGGCATTGAGACCATCTTTCAAAGGAATCGAGTCTACTCTGTTCCTACGATAAAACAACTCCCCTGCAATATTCTTCAAACCATTAATTTCTGAGGCAGCAGAAGTGCATGATTGGGTCGGATTTATATATACGGAGAATAATGACATAATTCTCTTTGCTGCAATTTGTAGAATGTCTGCTGACAATGCAAGCCCGGAAGTCTCCAAATCAAAATATACAACGCAACATCCTTCTAGTGTTCTAGGAATAGGCAATCCAGAGATATCTTTAATAGTTATATCAGTGTTTGAACTTGAAGGGTCCAATTCAAGCCCACTTTTCGGCGCGTACTGAATTCCCTCCGATTTTTCTGTATTTCTTCTCAATGCTTCGCGATGCTGTTGCAATATATTCCGTTGTTTTTTTTGTGAAGGTAACTTTTCTTTTGCTGCTCTAAGCTTTTTTTTCCTGTCTTGTTTGGCAACAAAGTCTGCCGTATGTTTTCCGGGTGAAAGTTGTAGAATTTGGGTCACTGTTAATAAATGTTTATCCCCTTCATTTTTTGTACATACTGCGCTGGCCACCCGATAATCACTAAATTCACTTAGTGAACGGCAATCTTTTTTAGGATTTTTATGCGCAATTATATTATTGGCACTTTCATTGGCTTGGCTGGATGCAGCAATCAAAAATTTTGCGGCCACCCAAGAGGCCGCAACATTTTAGTAACGTAAGCCCAAACGCCCTACCGCTCAACAACACTTAGTCTCTAACACCTCCGCGGGAACCTTCTTCTTCCGAGAAGAACAATCATACACATGCACATAGGCACCCCTGCCCCTCAAACAAATAACCAAAAACACAAGAAAACAAAAACAGTCGTTTTCGTTCCCATTACAGAACCACTCTCCTCGCTATTAGAGCCATCGCGACACAGGGAACAATACCCGATAAATACTTCAGCGTCCGAAAATTCACGCACCGACCAGGAATCTATTTCGAAAGAATAGGAATCCTGCAAACCTATCAAGACACCTGGAAACTGGTATTGCACCTTAATCTATCATCAATCTTTCAACGCGAATCAACCATCCGGAACATTCTCTACGAAACAATCGCGACATGCAAAAATCCCCCCACAGACACATCGGCACACTTCTGCCAAACCTTCACTACAGGAATCCAGAAAAAACTAGACCGTGTAACAGATTTACTCGCCTATATAGAACAGACTATCGGCTCAGACATACGATCAAATCGCGGCCTAATCGATGGACTAGGATCTATAGGAAAATCACTATTCGGAATAATGGATACAGAAGACAGAAACGAAATTAACGAACAAATTGCACTCCTGCAAGAGCAAACAGGAACACTCAAAAGCATTATAAAAGGACAACTCCACGTAATCAGTACCAACGCAAAATTACTAAACGAAACCATACACAACGTCGAACAAAACGAACTGACGCTACTTAACGCTACTCGCCAGCTACAATATGCACTACAGCAGAACAACTTAAACTTCAAACTTCGAGAAATAATTGACGAAAACTCTATACTCCTAGAAGTTACAACAGAGACCCTACTACGAGGCGCACAAGACGTACTAGACTTTGTCGTCGATATTAGAAAAGGCATCCTCAATCCACGAGTACTACCGCCCGCGGAAATAATAAAACACTTGAACGCTGTGACAACGGAACTAACAACCGGATTAACTTTCCCCCTAAGTATTAATCTTAAGAACATACATTTATTATATAAAATAATGCGTATCACGGCATACTCCGACGTGAAATCAGTAATTGTAAGCATCGACGTCCTCTTAACGAACGGACGAGTTTTCAAATTAAACAAAGCGCACCCGGTACCAACCCGCAAAAACGGCTCAGTCTACGCTTACCTCGAATCCGTCGAACAGTACGTAACCGCAGACCAGTCGACGTCGCAATACGTGACTCTCAACAAGGACGACCTCGACAAATGTAAGATAATACATAGTACATACCTATGCGCTTCTCACCACCCGATATTCACTGTAATATCAGATAGTTCATGCGAAGTACAATTATATAGCAAACTTACTCGAAAACAATCAGCAAGCTGTACCACACGCATCATGACACTAAACCACACTATCCTAATCGAACTACTACAACCCGGCGCCTGGATCTATGTCGCACCAAACCCCGTAGAATTAGGCGTAACATGCGATAAACAAACGGAAACGAACTTCATCACTATCGAAGACTCTGGTATACTATCTATAAGACGAAAATGTATAATCATCGCTACAGAATTCACTATCCAAACCGGAAAGTACTACGGAATAGAAGTAACTTGGAACTACTTACCAGCATATAACTTAACGATAGAACACTTACCTTCCGATCCCGTACAAGCAAACGTACTAAATTCATACAATGGCACAAACTTCAAACTCAAAAGAATTATAAAACACCCGGAAGAATTCGATAGAGTCAGCAAACAACTAAGCGACTTACAAGAAACATTTAAACAGACCGACATTACACAAAAACTTCTTCACACTCCCACATGGCATCATTATGGATTTTTCACATCCGCTTCACTCTCTTTACTTATTATACTTTCACTAATCGCACTCGCCACACATAAATATATCACCCGCCGCAGAAACGCCGACCCACGCGCTATAGCACAAGAGGCGCCAAGCACAAAGTCGAGTCAGCGAAACGAAAACCAAGGCACGCAATTGCAGATACCTGAACCTTTCATCAAAACTTTGTAACACCGATTTTTGTACTCACTAGACACCAGCGAAAACACAAAAATCGCATTATAGTACTTCACATATATTATATCGTACCATACTATACATACCGTATTATTCTATATTATCGAAACATCATAGTATACTACCATGTAGATAGGTGCGCATAATGTACCTCCACAACGCATACTAGCCGTAAGGCCCCTGTAAGAATATGTAAGAATATTGTAAACACTGCATCATCCTCGAAAAGGCCTTCGCCCTTTTCTCCCTTAAGGGGGGAGGGATTGTTGCGCCCGAGCCCAAAGCCGGCTCTCGGAATGCGCAAACTTGCAAACTCTTCCTTCGAGAGAATGATGCAATGTCCAAAGGTAGTGCCCAACTATTATATCAGTACCGAGCGCATGGCGACTAAATGACGTTTAGCAACGAGGCACTGAGTCACTTCGCTGGATCAGCGCCTCGTGCCACGGCAACGCCCGTCTCGAACAAAACGATGGACCGATGTCCCGATCGGGGACTCGCTATCCAAACTTCAATCAGAACAGACCCGTGCGAACCAGCGAGTTACTTTGTACCTTTTGTCAGTTCTCTGGTTATACTTTATTCAATAAACGCCAAGTTTTTGGGTTTAATCCCGGTGGATTCCAATCCTTTAAACGCTACGAGCCTGACTTCCTCCGATCCCGCTACCTGCTCTGCGCCGTCACCACGCAGGGCACAACATTAATGTTGTGTTTGAGGTAGTCGGCTAGTGTTCGATGACTTCTTTCTAGGGCGCCGTTGGAATTCCGGATGGTATGCGCTGGTTTGGATTTTGTTTATTTTGAGCAGTTTACACACGTCTTTAAATACCTCGCTTAGAAAGTTTGCTCCTTGGTCGGTAAGGATTTTTTCCGGTGTTCCGAAAACACATGCTATCTTTGTCGCGAAAGCTTTTGCGATGGTTCCGGCTTCTTGGTCGGGTATGGGTATAGCTATGCTAAATTTAGTTAACGCGTCTTGGAACGTTAGGATGTATTTGTTGCCCTGGTTAGTTATAGTTAAAGGTCCTACGACGTCTAGAGCGCATTTTTCGAATGACTTAGTGGGAGTGTCCGTTATTACCATCGGTGCTTTACTTGGAGCCCATGTTTTGTTTTTCTGGCATTTTTCGCATTTGGAAATGTGTTCCTCGACATCTTTTCTCATGGTCGGCCAATTATAGTATAGTCTAATTCGGTCGAGAGTCCTTTTAATGCCTAGATGTCCGCCTAGGGGTGTGTCGTGGTGTTCGTATAGAATCCTTTTTATTTCGTCGGCCGTGTATTCGCGGTCCGTGGGGCTGTCCGTGGCATTGAGTTGAGGCAGATGACCGTCGTCGGTCGGGCTGGCGTCAGCTCTCGCGCGGGCGTTCTGGGCTCTGGTTACCGTGTTTATTCTGCTGAGCGCGTCGGCGTTATTATTTTGGATGCCTTTCTTATAATGGATCTTATAGTTGTATTCTGCTAGTTTTATTCGCCATCTCGTTAGTCGTGATCCCGGGTCCTTTACATTAAAGAGCCACGTGAGGGGCTTATGGTCGGTGACGATGATGAATTTGGTCCCGTAAAGATAGGGTCGGAACTGTTGGGTTCCCCATACGATAGCTAGGACTTCCCTTTCTGTTGTGCTATAGTTTTGTTCTGCTTTGTTAAGGACTCGGCTCGCGTATGCTATCGGCAGGTCCTGGCCTATTTTGCCTTGGGATAGTATCGCGCCGATTGCCTTTCCGGAGGCATCGGTTGTGAGTACGAAGGGTTGGGTGAAGTCTGGGTACTGTAAGAGAGGTGGCGGCGTTAATTTATTTTTTAGGAGTTCGAACGCTTCTTGCTCAAGTGATGTCTACGTAAAGGGTCGGTTCTTCTTTAGGAGTTGTGTGAGGGGTTTCCCGAAAAGTTGTCGATGAATCTCCTGTAATATCCGGCTAATCCTAGAAAGGACTGTATCTCTTTAGATTTTTGAGGTGTAAGGAAGTTCTTTACGGCTTCTAGTTTCGAGGGGTTTGGTTTTATTCCGTCTTTGCTAATAACGTGTCCTAGGTATATGGTCTCTTTACGTAGGAAGTGACATTTAGAGGGCTGTAGTTTTAATCCGTTTTCGCGAAGTCGTTTGAAAACAGATTCGAGACGTTCTTGGTGTTCTTGCAGTGAACATCCATAGACTACTATGTCGTCTAGGTAAACGAAGCATTTGATTCCTTGTAGTCCTGCTAGCACTGAATTCATAAGTCTTTGAAAGGTTGCGGGAGCATTTTTCAGTCCAAAGGGCATTCTATTATACTCGTAGTGTCGGCGAATATATCGGGATACCCGGAATAAATCGGGCTACCCGAAATAAATCGGGCTACCCGAAATAAATCGGGCTACCCGGAATAAATCGGGCTACCCTAAAAAATCGGGCTACCCGGAATAAATCGGGCGTTCGGCTCGGCCCGAACAATCGAACCGAGCCGAGTTTTTTATACGGGTACCCGGTATATTCGGGTAGCTGCACACCCCTACTTCAAAGTACTGTAATCTGGTGGTCCCTTGCTTTGCCAAGATTCGCATATACTTCACCTTCTTCTCCTACGGTTCAGAATTAGTTACACTACATTAATCCTGTGAATGTAATGAATAGCAGATATGACTTACCTTAGATTTTTCCACCACATGCAACAACTTATCCAGGCTCGCTTACGGTCGGAGTATGCTTCCATGCATGGAACTGGTAAGCAATCCGATAGCTGCATGATATACTACGACCCCATTCAATATATTATGTTGCTTTGTGTAAAGTAATGATTTGAACCTAGTATTACTACGTATTCAAGCAGGACATTTCTTGTGCTTTAATGTTCCTTGTTCTTATCTCTGTCTGGTGTGTCATCTGTCCTCCTTTATACTGCTTTTGCTAAACAGACAAACAGATGAAGATAAAGAAAAGTATATATTCGCAAAGGTATATCGCACAGAGTACTCACTTTAATCTACTACTTAAATAATTACTCTTCTAATCCTTGAGAGACCCATCTCTCTTCACTCGTGAATATTGCACCTGCTTGAAATCTTGAGTATCATGATTAGTATACCTGTCCAGCTCTCACTTTTACCGAACTGACCGCGCTATGTAGTTTACATATTGTAATACGATTAATTTAATGAAACGTTGATCATATTAAACCAACATATAAATTACCCGCTGGTCTAGCCAGATAGGTCAGCCGACCACCGGTCACGGAAAAACCTCGCCCCAGCATCCCCCTCGAGGGTTTCAATTATCTTTTCAGGAACAAAAGGGCAAGCAAATGATTAGCGGCGATGCGTAAATGACTCTCGAAAATCCTCGAAACCCACGGTTCATAGTCGATGATGAACTCTGGGTCCTGCCATTGTCTCTATTTTTGTATTTTATTGCTTCAGAGGCAATAAAATGACTCCCGTAGTAGCCTGCTCGAGAGCTTCAATTGTTTTGTCAGAAGAAGTCGCGGAAAATCGGTCGGCAAGTGAATGATCCATACATAATAGCGCGTAGAAAATACCTGATGACTTCCAGGAAGAGAAGCATACGTTTTATTGCGCCGCCCGGATAACCCTACCCACAGTGACCCTACCTACCTAAAGCAGCTTCACTAATTTCTATCGCGTCGACGGCTGACACGCGGTTCTCTATACCAACTACGGTTATCCTGTCCGGGTTATCCTCAGGACACCCGTAGGATGTAACAAAAGGCTGAATATGAATGCCAACTGTGAATATCCCAGGGTTATCCTTGGATATCCGAAATAGGTTGGCTGTATGAGGATATCCGAGGGTGACCGAAAAAGTCCGGGATGAGATTGGGTCATTCGGGCTGACCGACGGATATCCCGCGGAGATCTGTGCTATCTGGGATATGCGAAGTCGGATAACGAACAGTATTTTTTCCCTTTTTCACTAGAATTGGAGTAACTAAACCAATTACTTGATGAGTACAGTGATTTTACCTGTCATTAATCAGGAGACTCGGTAGAGTCTCGCGCCAAGTAGTTAGCTATAGCTATACAGCGCGAGAAGCCGAGGCTACTTATCCCGACGCGTAGCGGTTTTCGATCGATATAAGACTTTCACCTCGATTTCCGAAAAAGTTACAGCTTGCAGGCATAACTTATGAATCAAGCACAGCCTAATTTATTTTTCTGAATCCAATAAGCTAAAGAGCAAGGAAATTGGTCCATGCGTTCAAGAGATATGAATTTCCTCCTCTTATTTTCTCATGCGAAAACGATTCAGAAGAAGATTCAGACCATAAATGTAGTTCACATATTTTCCACGCTAGGTGGCAGAATGTTCATATATTATATCAATATTTCTAGCTGCGAGATGATGTTATGCTAGAGAGAGAAGGCAGATGTGAGCTGATGTTAGAGAGAGATGCTAGACATGTAGAAAGAGACTAACTAACACGAGATGGGTAGATGTCTTATTTCCTTGACGTTCGAGTGCTTGGTTATGTAGGCTATTTTATGACAGGAATATCTTACGCGAGGATATCTGACAAATGTAACAGTTTTATTCGCTTATTGGTACAGCTTTATGACCCTACTCAATCTAACACTGTTAAGCAATATCCTCTTATTCAACACAACTATAGACTACCAAAGTTGCCAAGTGCATAACCAGGACCCACTTAAATGAAAAAGCAACAATTTGTTCACCAAGTGATACTTCAGGTCTTTCATGTAAATGATTTCTGAACTACGAACCTTACTAGTAATCACTATTTGCTCAGTAAACTTTAGATCTTTGACTTCCGTAGTTTTTAATTATGTATCTGTTCAGCAAGTTTGAAATCTATAACTGAACTGGTTCTTGGGTACGCCCGTGTCAAATTTGACATTACAAATGTGTTGAATAAGAGATAGAACTTATTAAGTATTAAGCCTAATCGTAATATTAATTTAGGGGTATACTAGTCATGGAAAATTAGTATCCTGCTCATCAAGTTTCAAGTCTGTCGCTTAAGTCGTTCTTAGCCTACACATTTGACAAGTTCCACACTTTTCACATGTGTTGAATGAGGAGAGGATGTATAACGTAAGCGAAGGACTCCAAATTTGTTGGACGAATATGAATTGCCAGTAGATTGCATGCCTTTGAGTTCCATATAATGAAGTCCAATCCTTCGTATGTTACATTTGTTACGTCCTTACCTCCTGAACGTAACACATTATACAGATAAGCTGCATCCCCCTCTTATTCGTCATATTGTTGAAGTATTAAACATGTCAAATGTGTAGCTTGAGAATTACTTAAATCAAAGACCTGAAATGTACTGAGCAAATACTGTTTGGTAATGGCGGCCTGTTCCTAAGTTGTATCAGTATTAGTATCTACTCATCAAATTGCAAACCTGTCGCTCGAGTGGTTCTTAGCCCCACATTTGACAAGTTCCACACTTCACAAACCTAAGCGAAGGACTCCAAATTTGTTGGACGAATGTGAATTGCCACTAGATAGCATGGCTTTGAATTTCATATAATGAAGTCCAACGCTTCATATGTTACATTTATGTCCTTACCTCCTGAACGTAACACATTCTACAGATAAGCTGCATCCATGTCAAATGTGTAGCTTGAGAGTTACTTAAGCCAAAAACCTGAAATGTACTGAACAAATACTGATTGGTAATGGCAGCCTGTTCCTAAGTTGTATCAGTATCAGTATCTGCTCATCAAATTTCAAGCCTCTCGCTTAAATGCGCGCACATGCCAAGTTTTTTTATTATTATTATTGTTAATCGCTAATTTATTGTGAATTTATTGTTAATTGCTGATGCGAGTTAAATTGAGGTATCTTTGAATGAAAACTTGGGTTTCTTGTATGTTATTAATTATATATCTGAATTATAACTTGGCTTTCGTTTACCAATGATATCCATTTCTATTTTTGATAATTTTTAAATGACTTTTGCAAGATTGGTGGGTTGGTGAGTCGGTGGTTTGGGTTGTTGGGTGGCGACGGCGGCGACGGGGGGGGGCTACTTTTTTTTTCTTCATTTTAATGTTTTTGGGGGGTACAGTTGTAGTAAGCAAAACAAAAAAATTGAAAATTTACTGTTCTACATCCGCTCCATGTGAAAACATGAGAAAAATGTCACATGTCTTCATCGTCAATTCTAAGAAGCTATATAAATTATGTATATAAAACTATCGCGTTCCTCTGTCTATGTCTAGACGGTCGTTAATACTGAAAGTACAAACTAATAAACTAAATATATTATAAAGGTTGTGACATTGCGCATAGGCGCCTGTCACAAAAAGCGAATGCTTCCCCTCACTTAAATTTAGCGCTGCAGTAATAGTGGAAGCTAGCGTCTCCAATACTGTTCGGGGAAGATCAAGAGTCTATAATAACACCAAATACTTTCGCCTGAGCCAATAAGGGAGCAGCAAGCAGGGACGACCATCTACCCAGCGAACCCGAAGTCACCATATCTGCCAGCCCAGAGGACTCGGCTCGACCAGGACGAACATTAAGGGGTCAGCAGCCTCCGATGGGATCTCCAGCGAAAGGTCATCGAGGGAGGTCACCGGGTGGTGAGGCAGGCGACCCCGAGGCACCCAGCTAAGAAGAGGACGACCTCCTTGCCGTCTCTACGAAGCGGGGTTGGCGTCCTGTTGGGCATACGGCCCTGGCGTCGTTCGTCCAAGGACACTGCGAGCCCCTGAGCGCGCGGTACCACCTGGCGACCAATAACAGATCGAGTTCGGGAACAAAGACGGCTAGGCGAACGTTAGGGCAAAGCGCGTAGAATTCGGCACTCTTGTGCTGATGATCGTAGCGAGCGGACGAATTCCGGAGAATTAGCGAACCCTTATCGAGAGACCCAAGAAAGACGATGCTAGAGGCTAGCGTACAATAATTGTCAGAAGGAAGGAAGGAAGAAGAGTCCGCACAGATCGATTCCCGACATCCCGGATCGACATAAACTAGCGGTAAGCGAACGATCCATCCATGCTAGCTTTTGTAAGGGGACTAATTCCTTGTTGGTTCCCCGCTAGCCATTCGTTGACTCTCGGCCCCTCAGGCTTCTCGCTCTAGTGATTGTAAGCTTCTGTTTTCGATCTCGCGACTTGATCTTTCTTTTGGTGTTTGATCCTTTGCTTTTCCAAGTGAGATATTACGTAGACTGAGGTCTCCCTGCAGGCTGATAGCGTCAGCCAAGAGTCAATTTCGTAGCGTCAGAATCTAGCGAATTCACATGAACATCGTAATGTAAATTCGACTTATCCAACCCCCAGCCACGTGCTTCGCCCGAGGTTGCTGGTGAACACCTCGAGCGAAGGGCTTTCTCCCGGCTTCATTGTCGGAATAAAACATTCAAAGCTCAAAAGAAAACTGACAAAGTTCCAAAGAGCTGAAAACTAAAAGAGCTGAAAACGAAAAAACAAGCCGCACAAAAAATGCTCTGAAAAGTAAAAAATAATTTGTTGTTTCCATGGATACATAAATTTGCAGTCATAATATGCAATTTTGGCAACTTTCCCCCATTAAGCCTAAAGATACTGCAACTTTTCGGAGGCAGCGCAAATATAAGTAAAATATTACTGGCAATCGTGTGTCTTACCCGCGCTTATCCGTATTTTCTTTTTTACCCGTGCTTTCTCACTCTTGCTTTCGTACTCTTCCTCCCGCCTCTCAATCTCTCTCTCTTTCGATCTATCTCTATCCCTATATACGTGCCTGCCACAGGAGAGTAACGATAGTTCTATTGCCTGCAGCCTGTTATATGTGTATGCGTATTTGCTAGATTAACCTACACCTATGTCGCATACCAGACCAGTTAATGTTAACAATATTAGTATATTAGATAGGGGATACTTCGTCTTTTCAACTTCTAGAGATATCTGTACATAGAGACCATGAGTATTTCCAAATTTCAGTGTGAGGGGTTCGTGACTTTTGTAATATTTTACTTATATTTGCGCCGCCTCCGAAAAGTTGCAGTATCTTTAGGCTTAATGGGGGAAAGTTGCCAAAATTGCATATTATGACTGCAAATTTATGTATCCATGGAAATAACAAATTATTTTTTACTTTTCAGAGCATTTTTTGTGCAGCTTGTTTTTTCGTTTTCAGCTCTTTTAGTATTCAGCTCTCTGGAACTTTGTCAGTTTTCGATGTCGGTCACAATTTTTTTAAATATTTTTTTTTATTTAATGCTTTTTAGTATAGGAAATCAATAAATCGATGGTTCGCGGTCGATTTCATTTTGAATTTCATCGTTACACTGGTGTACCAGTTACAGACGAAGAAATGTAACCGAATTTGTTGAAGAAAGAAAAGCTTGTACATTCCGAAATTTATGCAAGAGGGTGTACCGCGAGAACTTCCCTTATAAGTTACCAATCGACAATCGAAAGTTCGGTGTTTATGCAATAACAGTTGTTAATGTTAAAGAATTTCGGACACATTTATGTTGGGGCCAAAGTGCGAGCATCCTCTATAAGATAGAAAAGGTTTCATCCCGATCAGTCCATTCATCCCAGAGATATCGCCGGACAAACGAAATTTTAGTAGACACTTATAAGCCACTAAAAATTCGAGTTTTAAGCAATAACAGTGGTTAACGTTAAACAATTTCGGAAAAATTTATATTGGGACCAAGTTGTGAACATTCTCTATAAGATAGGCGAGGTTTCATCAAGATCGGTCCATCCATCTCGGAAATATCGCCGGACAAACGTTAAAAAAAAAAAATATAGCGGTCAAAATAAGTACTTCCTCCTTTTCGAAGTCGGTAAAACCGCATCTCCTTCACTCGGATGGTATTCTTTTGGCCTGTCCACGTCAGGCGTGTAGCCAAGTTGTCACTGAGTATTTGGCTTAGCACTTCTTTTATGACGCATTGTGGCATCTTTCCCACCAATGCCTTTTACGAGTGCTTTCTGAAACACAAGATAGAAACTGCCAATTAACATACAACGCATTTAATAAGTGTGTAAAATTACAAATGTATACTAAATAAGAAATTCCAAATCTATCGTTTAAAACACTTTTTTCAATGTCAAGCGAACAGAAGAATGCAGGGCTACGTTCAGAATCAAAGGTGTACAGAGCGCCGATGTATATAAATATTTTTCTAGATTTTCTCTATACTTTGTGTGTTCCATACAATATTCTACTGCTTTGTATGACGTATATAATATAAATTGTCTACTGATTCAAAGGTAAATGAATCGCCCTGTGCCGTAATTATTTACAAAGTCATACTCAGAACCGATTTCAATAATTTTGATATATGTCATAGAGCGATTTAAGTTGATCATTTTCATATACATATATATGTGGGGGAAACTTATAGGAAAAAAGTTAGATACACTTAAAGGCAGATCTTATATATCGATATACATATGTTGAATAATCACATTACATGTTCATTTATTCATGGAGCCCTCACTGTGAACCTGCTCATCATCCGCTCCTACATAACCCCACCTGTCACTTAGAGCCCAGCTCGCAGTGTCCCAACCTCACCTGATGGTCGAATCGATAGAGATTGATGTCTGCTCAGCCTAGGTGTGCGCTACATGCACACCCTGGCGACCATCTCCCGAACTGTTCTATCTGCTCGTCATCTCTCAGGCGTTGATAGCTCTCTCGCCTTGGAGACGTCAAACAGTAAGCAGCTCAGATCTAATCACCTGTCCTGATCATCGTTATTTCTCAAGCCATACTGGCTCATGTGGATCACTCACATGATCCACGCTTGCAAGCTCTGTTCATTGCATTTGTCCAATTCATATGAGGATTTGTAACCGGGCCACGCTACTGGCCCTTTGTGGCCACTCCATACGCGATGAGCTGAGAACCTCCTTCTTATCAATATCGGGAAAAATGATCTCCTTGTCAGTTATGAGGCATTGAACAATGCTCATGAAATCGGAGAATATTCATATATTGGAGGCAAAAATGGGATAACAAGGCCGCTGTATATAGTATAATCATATTGTAGTAAAGTCAGTGTTAGGTTTAACACCAGTACTACCGAACGAGTCAAAATGACTTTTTTTACGTGGTTCGTTATAACAGCATAACAATCGTCGGTAGTTCTAGTGTTAAATCAGTTCTCCATTGCCTTTTTACCTTGCAATGAAGCGCGCACACGCCAAGTTTTTTTTTTATTGTTAATCGCTAATTTATTGTTAATTGCTAATGCGAGTTAAATCGAGGTATCTTTGAATGAAAGCTTGGCTTTCTTGTATGATATCTTTTATCTTTTTTGTTATATTTTTGTGAGGAAATCCAACTGCTACTTGGTGCATTTTCTTACATTTTAATGTTTTTGGACGGATTAAGAGTCATCGAGGGAACGAATTCCTAAAAACGTGACTTTCACTTTTCTCACCCCAGTTGGCAGCACTCCGAAATGCTCCGAGCTGCAGAGACAATATCGCTGTATCGTGTTTACGCTACCGACATATTGGTTAAGCCGGTTATGCCGCGGTTAGTTGCGTCATGCCAGTTATGTGACACAGTCCGATATTATTATTTTATTTCAGATTCCATGTTTTATTCAGTTAATAAAACAGAATACTGTTCTTGCCCCTGTCCCTGTGATCTTGTGATTATTGTGCTTTATGAAATGTCAAAAGTTTTAAGTGCATAACTCACAAATCACTGTATTTGATAATCGAGTGGTGATTATCAATAGTTAAAATTATCAAGTTTGTAGCATATCATTCTTCACAATTTAATGAGGGAGTGCGATCTATTAGTAATCAGTACTTGCTCAAACTAGTTTCAGCATTTTAGATTTGCACTCGGTCAGCTAGGCACTTGACAGTCAGAAATAGCTTGTAAAGTGTTAATAAGTCAAATCATTTACAATTTCAGTAGATTCTGGCTATTGATAATCTCTCTTTTGCTAATCTGAATCATTGTTTGACTTAACGCTTTACAATTATAATATTAACCAAGCGATGCACTCATACGCAGTTTGATTTAGTTGTTCTTGACTGTCAAGTTTGTTGTTCAAGGAAAACTTCAGTTGAACAGCTAAAATTACATAACGAGCAATAATTATCAATCATACCATCATTCAAATCATTTAGGAATACACTAGGTATTGATAATCAGTACGTAGTTAGCAAATTGTGCACTCCCTGAGCTATGCATTTGGCTGTCAAGATACACCAAAACTAGATCTACCTCTTTCCATATGGAGAACAACAGGTGTGAATTTGATTCAAATCTGAATTTTCACTTAAATGAGGGTATTCACTTAGTGTGGAATCCCCTTCGCCGATGGGTGAGCTATGTCAACAAACTGTATGCTTCCCGTATAGCTTCCACCTTTCACATCATCATACATATAAAATCTAAAGTTTTCCATCCGCATTCGCATGCATACACTTTTTGAAACATTCGGGCCGCGAGAGAGAATGAATGAATGAATGAATATTTATTACGCTCTAGGGCAATCTAGCCCTCTAAGAGCAAACAAGAAGTACAGATTAATATAATACGTAGATAAAGAAAGGAATAAAATACGCAAGAATAAACAAACAAAGAAGTAAGTCTGAGTAAACTTAAAATAAATACTAACATACATAGACATAAAGAGGGAGCAACGCAAGACAAAGCACAGAAAGAAAAACGCACGCATGCAGCCAAAGAAAGAAATTGACTGCAGGAGGGAAAGACCCCCCTAAAGATAAGTAAATAAATAAAACCCCAAAGCGTCGCCCAAGAAAGATAAAGAATTATAAAATTGCAGAATTGAAGAATTGTAAAATTGAGGACGACAGAAATTTAGAATTAGGCCTGGTTGTAAGAGGCAAGCAAGTGGGCTGTAAGAGCCCTCTTGAAGGATGCCTCACACTGACACTCCCGGATAGTCGCAGGAAGTGAATTCCAAAATTGGGGCCCACGTACAGCGTACGAGGTCCCAAAAAACGCAGTACGATGTACCGGGACAGTGAGAAGGGTCGCTCTCCGCTGAGAGGGATACCCGGTCAAGCCGTCCATTCTTAGAGAGATGAAGTCCCACAAAATAGGAGGAGGCTGAGACGTCATGGCCCTGTACAGGCTAACCCCCAAGAACAGGAGGCGCCTTTCGCAGGCCTTGGCCATTGGAGCCGCAGATAGAAAGGCGCGATGTGCGCATCACGAGGCTCGTCAAATATGAAGCGCACACAGGCGTTGAGCGCACGCTGAATCCTTAGGTCTAAAGTCGCGCTGATGCCAAGAAAAGCTAGTCAACAGTAGTCCAGGTGTGGCAGAATGAGGGAGGATACGAGCTTAATTTTAAGGTCCACCATAGACCGTACTGCAGATGTGCCGAGTGTGATCCCCCCAGTCAAGAGTGGGCGATATGTGCAGACCCAGCGAGACAACCCGAGAGCCGTACGGGATGGGTATACCGTCCATCTGAACCAGAGGGGCACCGGCAACATGCTGCAGGTCAAGGGCACGAATAGAGCCCAACATCAAGCACTGCGTTTTAGAAACTTTTAACTTAAGAGAATTCAAGGAGGACCAGGCAGAGACGCTGGCAATGTCAGAATTGATCCATGTAATTGCGTCTTCCAGATCTTTGTAAGGCGCGGAGATGTACAATTGTACATCATCCGCGTATTTGACCACCTTGGAGTAGAAGATAGAAGAATTGAGATCGTGTATGTAGAGAGAGAAAAGGAACGGCCCAAGGACGGAGCCTTGCGGCACGCCCGAATGGACCGGGTAGAATTGAGAGGTAGACCATCCGATTCTGACTGCCTGAACCCTATTCGTGAGGTAAGACTAGATCCACCGTAAGACCGGAAAAGAAAGATTGAAAGAGTGGAGTTTAGAGAGAAGAAGAGAGTAGTCTACGGTGTCAAAGGCCTTAGAGAAGTCAAGACACCAGGATTGTGACCATCCGCTGATCAGCAGCAAGACAGATGTCCTCCAGGAGTGTCAAGAGAGCGGTTTGAGTGGAGCGGTTTTTGACAAAACCATGTTGCGAGGGGTCCAACTTCCCAGAGCTATCGAGAAAACTCTGAATGTCAGTAAGGACCAACCTCTCAAGCATTTTAGAGAGCTCAGGAAGGATCGAAATAGGGCGAAATCGGCAGGAGCAGAAGCGTTCGGTTTTGTAGGTATAGGCGTGATGTAGGAGCGACGCCAGGCGTCAGGAAAGATAGAGAAAGTGAGAGAAGAGTTGAAAATTTGTAAGACAGCAGGGTATATAGCAGGGAAAGAGAGAGAAAGAAACCTCGCACTCAGCTGATCCGAGGGCGAGATAGACGAGTTAGTAAGGCGCAAAGCGCGAGCAAGACTCTCCTCTGTGACAGGAGAAAAATAGAAAGATGTATCGTCAGAGGGATAGTTAGACAAAGACAAACATGCGGGGACGGCCGGAGGAGAAGAGGCGTGAGCCGAAAGGAAGCAGGTATTGAGAGTGTCCGGAGACAAGTGAGTGGGAGCGGAAGTACGAGAGGGAGGAAGAACACCGAACGATTTTAGCTCGCGCCAAACTTCGTTCGGGTTTAGTAAGGTTAGAGAACCTGTCGAAGAGAAAAGCAGATCTAGCTCGCGCCAGAAGAGCTTGAACTCTATTACGACAGGCTCTATATTGTACCCGCAAGTCCGGATTCCCAGTTCCGATATAGGATCTCCTGAGCGAGTCACGAGAACGCATCTCGAGACGGATCTCAGGAGTGATCCAGGGAGCAGGTGGCCGTCTGACACGCAGGGGTCGAAGAGAGGCATGCTCATTCAAGACTTGGAGCAAGCCCGTGTTGAGACTGTCAACCAACAGATCCACGCTACTCTCACAAGCGTTCGTAGTAAGATGAGCACAGGTAAGCTGCGAGATATCATTGAGTAGCGCGTCACGGTTGATTGAACCATACCTCCGACGAAGATCATTGAAAGGAGCAAGACGTGAAGTTAAGACGTATTCTAAGGAGATAAAATCATGATTTGAGCAGTTAGGCTCTCTACTTTGAGAAAAAGAAACAACCTTGCTAGAATCGTCCACAAGCCCGAGGTCAAGCCAAGTAGAGGAAGTAGAAGTGTGAAAAGTTGGAGAGTAAGGAATAGAATAGAGATTAAGACGACAGAAGAGGTCTCCAAGGTAGCCGGAGTCAAAAGAAGAGGAATCAATGTCCGCATTCCAATCGCCAAGTACTACCTTGTTAGGGTAGTCCGAGACTATGTCAGCGAACAAGGGCTCGAAGAGAGAAAGAGGAGCGTGCGGGGGCCGATAAACGACTCCGACGAGAAGGGAGCCCGCTGAGGGGATTGCCACCTCTGCGAACAGGAATTCAGGGCCAAGAGTAATAGCAGAAGAGGAAGAGGAAGACACAACTACAGCGGATGTGAAGGAATCACGAATGTAGAGGCAAACGCCTCCACCCATTCTGCCATCCCTATCACTCCTGAGAAGAGAGTACCCAGGTAGCGCACAGTGAGCATCGGAGATGGTCGACGAGAGCCAAGTCTCCGACACCGCAATGATGTCGAGACTGGCGCGCGAGATAAAGAACGCAATGGTATCGAAGTGCGCAGTGAGTGACTGGGCCTTGACATGCCCGAGAGTAAGCATGGAGCGTGGGGTGGTCGGACAAGGAGGCGACGCACGGAGGGTAATCCCTCATGCGAGCTTAGCATCAATATCAGTACGTGAAGATATGCGAACCGGTGGGAAGGTCTCCGATCGTATAACAAAGATAGTGCCGTCGCGATGCCACACGCGGAAAAAGCCTCGGTCGCGAGCAAGGGCTCGACAGCGCTTGAGTAGTGCAGCAACTTCGCGCGGCAGATACTCATTGAGATAGATTTTCCTACTCGAGAAAGTAGGGTCATTGAGCGACGCAGGAAGATCGCGTTTGGAACGCTTGGCAGCGAGCAGCAAGTTACGCACGGAGGAAGAGGTGAGTTTTACGTGGATCGGCCGATCCACAGTAGGGGTCCCGCGCATGCGCGAGACGGTGATAATGTCCCCCGTAGCGATAGGTGCACCAAGCACTTGAGCGACACGTGAGACTTGAGCGCGGAGATCATCACTAGAGTTCGGCGGATCTGTTAGCGACCTCTAAGCGAGCTAAACGAGCCGCCGTAGCAACACCGTCGGGAGAGAGGGCAGATCGGTGCGCACGGACGTCACTCACGTCAGCCCGGAGTTTGTCCACAGATGTAGAGAGGGTCGCAAGGTTCGAGAGATGGGTGGCACTAGTACTCGCCTTCGCCTCAAGAGCGGCGGTACGCTTTTCAAGGCGATCTAGTCGGTCCGCATGCTGGGTAGTAGTAGCAGATAGCCGCTCAAGATAGCCATCAACCCTGCCTGTGTGGGCGTCGATCTTATCTGCAAGGCCTTGTATTGCGGCGGTCAGTGAAGCGAGGATGGCAGCGGAGTCTCCAGTTGATAAGGAGGATGGACCCGGTGGAGGCAGCGGCGCAACGTCAGTGGAGGAGAGAGCAGCTGGGGCAGGTGTAGACGCCCCTCTGCAGCCCCGCTCCATGTGGATCTTCAGGCAGCCAGGGTGGAAGGTACCCTTGCTCTGAGGGCAAACCTCAGTGTCCAACTTAGCCCCTTTGTTGCACAAAGGACAGGTTGGGAACGGAGCCATCTAAGGTTAGGCTAGCTAGGCTGGTGACAGTGTTGGCAGGCGTGGAGTCAAAGTCGTGGGTGGCAGCCGTGATGATGACAATCAGCGAGAGGGCGCGCAATGCGAGCCGTAGCCAAGTTCAAATTCCACCAAATTTAACAGAAAAATTTCGCCCTCAATAAAGGGGGTTATGATTTCTGTCAATTTTGCCACAGAAGAAAAGAACGAATTTTCGTCGGCTATAGTGAAGCTGAAGATGCTTTATAGGCCAAAATAAAGGCAGGCCGAGCGAGAATTTGGTGACGTTCCTGGAACAGGCCCCTCAGGACAGAGACAGCAGAAGATCGTCCAAAAAGCAAGAGCACAAAAATAGGCGTAAGGTCTACTCACGAGAGAGAGTGAGAGAGAGAGAGGGAGAGGGGGGGAGAGGGAGAGAGATTAGATTAGATTAGATTATTTATTAGGTTCTACGGCAATAGAGTCCTCTCAGAACACAGAGACACAGTATAAAAATAAACAGAAAATATACAGAGAAATAACAGTAAGAAAAAGAAGAAAATACTAGAAAAGGGGAGAAAGGCCTCGTGAGTCGCCGCCGAAAATAAAACAAACTTAAAATTACTAAAACTTAGAAAACTAGTCTAACATAGTCTAAGTATAGGAGGCTAGCAGGAAGGCAGTAAGTACCCGCTCAAAAGAGTCCTCAGTGGTAGATTCCCGAATGGAGGCTGGGAGGCCGTTCCAAAATTGAGAATGTGTCGGAAAGTGTATGCATGCGAACGTCGATCGATTGAAAACTTTATGTTTTATCCATGTGCTAAGCGTGCGAAGTGGAAGCCAAGTGACAGAAATACAGTAAATACAGCGTGAACACTCGCGGATAGTACCGACCGACCGGAAGTAGAAGAAAATATTAAAAAGAAATGGAGGAGAATACGGAGGGAAACTTATAATTACACTTACGGTTTATACTGCCGTTCTCTGGCCGCTCCGGCGCCATATATGGTGCTTCATTTGCCATTCTATATTATGTAAAGAATAAAGAAACAGTATTATTTATTTTTATTATATTATTATATATATTTCAATCATTCAAACAGTTTTAGAATGATTTTAATTAAAAACTCACGTGTTTGCGTCTCGACAATCAACGTTGGACTGTTTTCGCGCTGCTTCAGCTCGACCATGCCGACGGTGGTGCGGTGTTTCATCGCGTGAGAGAAAGAGAAGTACACGGGGAAGTTATGTGTAACACACGAAATGGACTTACTAACTGTAGGCTGATCCCAGCGCGTGAAGGATGCGTTCAAATGTAATTAATAATTTTCGGATAATATATATTAGGGGGGCCCGAAAGTAATGTCGCTTCGCTGTTAGAATTTAATGTAAGAAAACGCCATTACTTTCCGATCCCCCTATATATATATATAAATATATATATATATATATATATTTATATAAATGATCAGGAGACTGCGCTCTATAACATATGTGAAAATCATTGAAATCGGAGATGAGCCGTCTTTCAGAATAATTACAATAATACAATAATATATTCCTACTTACATATTTATTATTTGCCTCCAACAAGTTCTCCAACTTGCTTATCAAATCTGTCCAACTGGAAAAGAAAAAAAGGCACTTATGAGTTCTAACACTACAATTGAATAGACGCCGATTCTATCCACAATTACTTGGGAACAGAGTTATATACATTTTTAATACTAAATATAAGTCAACTTACGCAGCCTCCTCTCCCTCCTCGTCCGCCGCCCTGGTGGCGGCCGGTGGTGGAGTTTGCCGATCCGGGGTTTGTCTACAAAAATAATTCATAATAATATTAATAATAATACCTTGCAACCACGATAGATACCGGATGCGACGTCGCTGACCATTTGCATCAGACGTTTGCGCCTCGCTCGCACCTAAACTACGCGAATTATCCGAAAAGTATATAATTAGAATCCTCAACTTACACAGCCTCCACCGTCGCCGTTGCCGTCACCGCTATAGGACTTGGATCCCGGTCGGGGCCCAGACTTGTGCACCGGTGTGAAGTCGCGATTTGTTTTCCTATATCTGCTTTGTAGGTTTCACCTATTTTAATTCTGTAAGTACAAATGACTCATATTAGTTAATATTATTCATGCTGCGAATTTTATTGAAAAATCATTAAATATAATACTTACAATTTAGACTTCATTTCAACGTTGCGAGCAGGAGATTCAATGATTGCACAAAACCTGCGGCATTGCAGTGCTTCAAAGCACATCTGCTGCTCTTGTGCCTTGTGGTCTTTTACCCAGTAAATACATAAGGTGTCGCTTACTTCGTAGGCCTAGAAAAATATAATTTAAATTAAAAACATTGGATACCTAAAATTTGAATGTAAATATTTAATTTGGTAATTATGGAGATGTTGGAGTTATGGGAAAATACGAATTATTATGGAATTGTTTCATATATGGGCCATTCCATGCCAGACCATCACACTTCATACACAAGATTTTTCTAAATCGGACTGTCTTTGAAAAATCCTAGCGTCACAAGTAAAAGGATGGAGGAGAAAGGTGGAATGAATGAGATGATTGGAAGGTAGTATGAATGAGTGCGATCTCATATATATAACTCATACTTACAAAATATATGGTGAGCTTCGCCTTCTTCGGCTGGGTGCCGCGACAAATAATTTTCAGTTAGTCCATATTGATGGGCATGGTAGTATGGCCTTCAGGGCACGTTGTTTTCTTGCTGCAAATAATTGTATTATAATAATACATAATCAGGAGACTCGGTGAAGTGTCGCGCCAAGTAGTAGAAAGCTCACGCCTAACCCAGTCTCCTGATAAAACATGTATATTTACAAGTGCAAGTTGTAATACTTACAAAACAATCTTTGATTTTGCTCCCCACTGATCTAATATTTCGCCCATCAATATTGATGGCGAAGTGGTGAAAACAATCAAATTGCGTACATCCTTCTTAGTAATTTGATTGAACGCGAAGGCCATGCTAGATCGATGATTTGTGTATTCATCCACGTCTATAAACAAATAAACCTTATAAAATTGAAATTTTTGGGTTTTAATTATTATAACTATTACATTGTTTTACTTACGAAATCGCTGCCCCTCCTGCGTCCCTTCCTCCGCGTTCACTGTCAACAGGTAGTCTGCAAAATAAAAATCGGACATTGACATCTTGGCAGAGGCAACTAAAGTTAAACTATCCTTTCTAAGCTTGTTCTGCGGCTGCAAATTTTGTTCTGAGTTGTTCTATGCCCCCTTGATATTGTTCTCGAGTTTCAAATCGTTAAGACTATTTTCTTAAGAAGACTAATCGTTAAGAAGATTTTCCCCAAAGAGCAAACTATCCTTTCCAAGCTTGTCTTGCGGCTGCATATTTTGTTCTGAGTTGTTCTATGTCCCCTTGATATTGTTCTACATTTTCAAGTCGCTAGGTTCATATTTTCCTGAAAATATTGAAAAAACTATTTTCCCCCAAGAGCAAACTATCCTTTCCAAGCTTGTTCTGCGGCTGCATATTTTGTTCTGAGTTGTTCTATGTCCCCTTGATACTGTTCTCGAGTTTCAAATCCTCCCTTAAATAATTGGGGTAAATTGGTACTTACATGGAGTGCCCTGGACATATTATGATCGGATGAGCCACTTGGTGAAACTGTAAATAACAATTGTAATTAATATGCTAAACTGACAGTAATAGTAATTAATTTTTTTTTATATACTCACATCGATTGTGTAAGCTGGATTGGTACGCCCGTTGGAGCTCCTCCACATCTACTATCATAGGTGTAAATCCCTCCCCGCCTTCGCTAAAGAGGTTCTCGAGAAAGTACTGAAACAAAGAGATTTAAATTAATAATTACTTTATAATTTTTCTCCTTATTTATACAATAATATACGTTTCTGCCATAAAAACTGTATACTTACTATCTTTTTCAGTTTTCGGGCCGTCTCAATGACGGCTACGTACAAATCCTTTTTGTCCACAGTTCTTGTCGCTGTTCGTTGCTGCAAAAAATACATTACAATATTTTATATTTTGTTATATTGTCAGTGTATAAGATATTATGATTATGCTTACTAAAATTGTTGTACAGGTGGCCTCGTGGAGTGTAATGGCGTTCCGAAGTTTTGAAAAATTGTATCGCCCATCACTGCTCTCACATACTGCTTTTTTACATTGTCTGAAACACAAAATCGACAATTTTAATTTTTCCCCAGCCAACACAACGAACGCCGATAAATTATTAAAATAAGTTAGTTTTGTACTCACCCCGAAAACTTGTCCCGCGCAAACACGCAAAATTCGTACTTTTCTCTGCAAAACAAAACGACATTATTTCATACCGAATTAAAGAAATAAATAATTAATTAAAGGAATCATATACCTACTCATGAATGTCATACATGAATACATACATTGCGCGGTTTAAGCCCGACCGAATAATTGCGGTCGGACGGCGCGCCTCATATTCGGCGACCAATTCGCCGACCGTATTTTCTGAGTGAAATAATATTTCATTCGATTGAATGCGGAGGCCCGCCATGATCTCCTCAATTTGAGCCCTCATATTTCTGATTTCTGACGTAGGCGGAGCTTGTTTTGAAGTGGATCTGTCGGAAATGAAATGAAATGAATAAATTAATAAAATTTGTTACATCTCAGCATCAATCGAGGCCCGGCTCGTAACAAATTAAATATTGATAATATATGTACTTACGCAATTAAGCCGGACCGCTGCCCAAACTCCACACAGCAACGTGTTGGCTAAAGACAGAAAGAAACATTATTGATACCTAATATATAATAGTTTGAAAAATGTGCATTATTAATGAGTTTTACTTACCGTGGTTTTGGGCATCACGGTCATAGTCTATTAACAGAAAACAAAGAAATATTAGTTAAATGTTTGTTAGTTAATAATACAAGGTAATTATTCAGAAAGACGGCTCATTTCCGATTTCAATTCTCCGATTTTCACATATACGGGTGTAAACATGATAGCTCCCATGGCTTTTAGGGGTGGTAGAGGGGAACATTCTAAGCAATTCGAGTTCATATTATCATGTCCGATCTTTATTGGTTTGGTTGTTATAACATGTTAAAAGTACAGAGGCCATCTTCCATCCCGTTGCTAGGAACGTCCCATAAGTTCGCATGTGTATGCCTCGGTGCTATTAGAGGTAACAACTCGGAAGACGACTCGATACTCTGATTGGCTTACTTAATAACTACTACAGTATTTTCGCTCTGATTGAACGATCTTTGTGGAATCGGTAGTCCGCAAACTGAGTGAGATGACCCCAGCGTAGCAGTGGGGTGTAATGTGATGCCATACTAAAAAATTAGGCCAGCCTGTCGCGTCAGACAAGGGGGCCGTTCTTATCTCTCTCTGGTCAGGGGTGGACCCCATTTCTTCGATTCCCGCCTCATTGATCTTCGTGCCTTGGATCTCAATCCGCTGCGTTCGCCTATTAAGAAACAACTTAATTAACAAATGTGCCTGTCACACTCAACACATTCCGTACTGTATGTGGGTTATGCCACGCCATACGCCAAGACATCACGGTTCACAGACATCGTTTCGCGGGTCAACTTTTCTTTAAAGAATTGTAACGCGGCAATTATGAAAGATATCGACAAGCGGAAAACGGCATATTATGCAAAATCTTTCGCAAAATCTTTGTAAAATCCTTTTCATGGAACGTCCGTTTTGCGCTTGCAGGTATCGCCTGCCATTGTAGAGGTATAATGTTTTAAAGAACAGTTGATTCGGAAAAAGTGTGTATGGATAGCGATGAGTTAGCGTAGTATAACGCCCATACTAATTAGTCGCCTACACTCGATTTTGCATTTCTTCATGCAGATGTAGACAATGTTACAATTTTTTAAATATTTTTTCCTGATTTGACATGCTTAATTTTGGTGTGACGGCGACAGAAATCGAGTGCATCTTTCACAATACGGAACATCTTAATTTATGATATGCTTTACACATAAACATCCAAGATAAGGTTCAACTTGATTTGTTGTTTATTCTATCTATTTGCTTTCAAATGACTGCAGCAGAGTGGACACAAACGCCGAGACAGCGGACATGTAGTTGCTTTTACAAAGTTGCGAAGCCTATCTGTGTTTGTTCAAAATACATTAAAAGAGAGATGTTCAGGCATACATACAAGTTCTGTATTAAATTTCACGCATCACGTTTAGTGGTCTGATAAGTGTGCGCTTGTGTGATTCAGATGGACCAACTTCACGCTGTAGTTTTTAACCATAAAAATCTAACAACAATGTTCGTCTTATATGAACATTCTAGCAAAAGGTTGACTTAATCGAAAGAGCTGTTAATCAATAATTGATCTTCATTACTAAACGTTTCATCTTTAGTTGAACCTTCCACGAAAATCGAAATTCTGTGTTGCTGCCAACTTGGGTTATGTTGGCAACGGAGTTACGCGTTACGTGATACGCAAAATTAGAAATTGAAGACAAAGCATAAAAGCCTAAATATCTTTCTTTTAATGTACTTTGAAAAGGTGTAGGTTTTCCAACTTTATAAAAATATCTACATGGCCGCTTTTTAGTGCTTTTAAGAAACCCAATGTGAGTAGTTATAAGTAGTTCTAATTGTGGACCCTTTTTACCTCAGCTTTGATATTTATACATAAACTTGAGGATTAATGTAGGCTGATTGTTGATTATTTACCTGAATTAAATGAAATGCTGGAACTGACCGCCCTCAGCTTCGGCACATCCTTCTAGGCGGCGATGCCAGTTTAACTGCACACGACCCAGCACCCGCGGATTCTGCCGAATAGTGTTGGCTGCCTCAAATATTTGCGCCTCCAGCTCTTCAATAGTATGGATGGGCACTGTATAAACTAACGCCTTTAAATGGCTCCAAAGATAAAAATCCAGCGGATTTAGGTCCGGACTTCTTGCGGGCCATTTAGTTGGACCGTAACGGCCGATCCATCGCTGGGGGAATTGCCGGTTGAGTTCATCCCGCACTACATGGCCGCAATGTGGGGGTGCCCCATCGTAGGCGTACCACATCCGCGCACGCGACTCCAAAGGCACATCATCCAAAAGCCTTGGAAGCTGGCCCCGAAGAAATTCGGCGTATAACTGGCTGTTTAATCGAAGTGGCAGCACATACGGCCCGATTAAATGGCCTCCAACCACTCCTGCCCACACATTCATGCGCAATTCATTTTGGAAATGTCGTACGACTGTTGCATGGGGATTCATTTCTTCCCAGTGGTGCAAATTTCGGAGGTTGATCATCCCTCCGCGAGTGAAGCACGCCTCGTCCGTTGCTAGAACGTGGCCTAAAAAGTCGTTAGTCTCTCCGACCTTTTTCAGTGCCCAGCGCGAAAATGGAACGCGAGCCTCGTAATCGCCCGGATGTAACTCCTGTACACGCGTGGGGTGGAACGGGTACAGGTTCTCCTCATGAAGTGCTTAAGCACCGTCATATGCGAAACACCCACTTCCTGCCCAATTTGCCGCGTACTCTTGCTGGGATCCTCTTCGATTTTGTCCAAAATTTCTTCCCTCGCGTCGACGTCACGTTGGCGTCCTCTTCGGCGACACAAAGGTCTTTGCCTAGGGTACTTCGCGATTCGAGTACTTCTCCGCATATAAGCCATGAGCTTTAGTCGCGGAACAACCGGCCAAGCCATAGCATAAAACTATGTCAGTTAATTCGGAAAACTTGGACATTTTCAATGCGAGAAAAATCGCGGTGTAACAAAAATTCTGGTATGGTCTTCGGAAAGCTGTCAATGCTGACTGTGACTGCCCAGAGCTGACTTTCCGAATTTATAGGAAAACTGTTTCCCCTACCAGAGGAGTATTCTTAGTTCTAGACTTTTGGTGAAGTTACTGTGCACCGCAATAAAGTCTCTCACCCCCAAAGCATTTACCTGTGATTCTTGCATGCGCTTCCGAGGCTAGCGAAAGCGCAGTCGCCTAGTAATGCTCCATAGTTCTTTTTCAAGAAAATTATGCTTACACACGTATATTATTCATGTGCGTCAACTACATAGCAATTTCCCCCTACATTTAAGTCCCATTCGGTGTACACCAAATGGGGTACTCCAAGTTCAGAGCTCCCGAAATTAGCGTGCGAGATTGGAAAGCAGGAGATGTTGCTAGTTTTTTTGTATTCGAGAAGTCTTATTATGTGCCATCAAAGAGATGGTGATACAATTACATGCCTTGATTCGTTATTATGAAAATGAAAAAGCAAAAAATATTGGTGAAGCAACTTCCCTCATTAGAAATGAGAGTGACATGTGCGATTGGAGTCCTTTGAAGCCATTCTGACTGTAAACTTGCATTTCCTTTGTTTTCAAGTTTAAGAAGGGGTTATTACCCTTCGTAAATCCAAGGAAATCACACACGAGGTACAAGTCTGAACGTGCAACCTTCTCGCGTGTACCTTGGATTACTCTAATGCCAGCAGCACACTTTTGATTTGAGTTGTGATAAAGTAGTCTGCAAAAATCGCAAACCAACTTTATCATAGCTCTTTGTAAAGAGGAAGCTTTGCTTCTCAAGGTTCTGGGAATGGAAATTCGAGAAAAAAATGGAGAAGCCCTATAGAGTGTCTTGAAGTTACGAAATTTCGAAGGGGAAAAGAGAGCATCAATATTTTCCGATTATAATAGAAGAAAAATTATCGTTGGAAAAACTGTAATCTGAGGATTTTAAAGTAGAAGCTTGATTCTTTAAAATGAGCACGTGCAGACTAGTGTACGATTTTTTTCACGAAGTTACAGCTGCTCAAACGCTGGCAATTTTATAAAAAAATTCAGTAACTCACTAATTTTGTGGAGTAGTGTATCTATGTAATTTACAACAGTACAAGGTTAAGGGAAATTGTAATCCTGTTCTTTACAACCGGTTTCAAACTTTCACCTACCGTCATCCGGTAAGGGGATGCGACTGTGTCCAGCTTTGCTTTACCTACTAAATCTTGATAGTATGCAGGCCTAAAGCAACCCCGAGTGGATGAGTGGCAGTTTATTGAGTTTTTTCCACTCTGTAGAAAAGTAGAGATATTTATGATTCCAGTTTCGGAGTCCGAGGGTAATTTACAATGCCGAAACCCTACTAAGCCCAATAGGAATGGAATTGCGTGTGCGCTTTCGCGTACAGATGCATAGCATGCTTTCATGTAAGTATGTAAGTTCTCGTGTGAAAGTAATCTGACAATTCGTCGTGTCACAGTAGCTACTTTAATAAAGATTTCCACTCCCTTTATAAAACGACTAATATACTGACTACAATTTTGGTATATTTTCTTAAAGTTTGATGAACTCAGTAATATTCTTCATGAATGCAGCCAGATCAACTGATATTACTACATATTTGCACAATGACTGAGGTTCTACAAATGTAGATTCAAAGAATTTAAAAGAGAGTTGCAGGAATCAAGACATCCTTCTGGTAGTAGTGACTATAGTGGCTAGTCTAATGAAGATATGCTTTTACTGTATGATATTGCTAACATAATGTTTGAAAGTTTGGGATGGAAGCGTGAGCGAATGACCAGAGAATGATAAGACAGTGTATGTAAGGAGAATGATCGAAACGTCATACATGGATGGAGACTGCAGCAATGGGTGGATGCTTTTGGCGTTTGCATGGTGTAGCTACGACGTGTGTATGTGTATGGCTGTGGACAGTGGGCTGCAAGAGTTATAAAGAGAGTTATAAACGTCCCGGATTCGGGCGCAAGACGGATTATGTATAACCGAGAGTCAGAGAGCAGAGTCAGAGTTATTATGGATTTTCAGGGGGGGGGGGGGGGGGGGCAAAGGAAAGGGGAGTGTTACTAATTTTATACCTTTATCTATTTTATATTAAATATATTGTTATAAAAAATTTTACATTGTACAAACACACAACACACGCACACACACACACACAAACTTATATTATAGGAATACTAAATACTAATATTGGAGCGTTATGTTGTAAATATTGCCCCCCACTCCCCCCAAGGTGGGGCTAGACGCCACCGGCAAAATGTTTCCGCCCCCTCCCTCATTCCCTCCTCTTCCTCTTCCACGTCCTCCTCTTCCTCTTCCTCTTCCACGTCTTCCTCTTCCTCCACCTCCTCGTCCTCACCATGCTTCCTGCTGGGCAGGGTTGGCCCACTGCCGCACCTGCCGGTTCAACGACCTGAACCGCCTTTCAAGTCGTCTGATCTGCAATATGAAAAGTAAAACAACATTATGTATTTGGTTACTCGAAATATGAATACAAAAGGATATATTGATAGAAATGTTTACGTACTCTCTCGTCAGACATGTACGTGCCTCTCGGCACTTGCGGTTCAGGTTGTTGTCGGGGTGCCGGTGGTTCTTGGGGCGCCGGTCGCACATACGGCACCACACGTCCTTCACGTGGTCACGGCGATCCCGCTCGCCGAGCGCGGGCCACTCCTCGCCAAGGGGCCCCCTCCTCCCTGCGACGGCCTCGCGAGAACGTGATCGAGAATGTTGGCGATTTTCCATCTGTAATGAAAGAAAGACATACACTTAGTATTGTTTCCCTTTCTAAAATATATTATGAGCAATTTTTTCCGATGGTACTCTGGCTCTCGGTTACGAATCTGTCGCTGCATCGAAGTAGATTTCTAATAAATCTTCAGAGATCCTTCGTGAATGTAAGATCTTGGTTTTGCGCCATTTGTACGATGCTGTGTTGAATTATCTATCAATACGTAGAAACAAATGTCATTTCGCACTGTGCGACTCTCAGTGATACGGGGGAGAGTCTTACACATTTGTCGAAGCAATTGTATTAACAGTCATAGAACAGAAACCGAAAACCTCCTATCCGTCTTTCGACGGATATATTTTCGGGCTTTCCTTCGCAAATCTCTTCATGCTTTCCCCATTCTCGAGACAAGAGACGCGAACGAGAAGCAGGCGCTACCATGTGCGTGAATCGTTACAGCCAGTAAAAAAGATCGAGACCGAGAAATTTGGGAAGGATAGCCCGGAAAAGACCCGTCGAGGAACAGAGGTTTTTGGTTTTTGCTCTTCGAATGTTAGTTCGATTGCTTCAACAACTGTGTAAGACTCTCTACCGTATCACTGAGAGACGCATTGTGCGAAACGACATTTCTTTCTTCGCGTTGATAGACAATGGGGCAAAGCCTTATACGTACGAAAGAAATAGTTGAAATAATGCAAAACCGAGATCGAGGGAGCCGTGAACGTGCATTAGAAAAGTACTTAGATGCAGCCGGAGAATCGTAACCGAAAGTAAAAGTTCCTTCATAGGAAAAGTAAAGAAGCGGTAAGGGTGTAAGGGTACTTACGATGTTTTCCTTCCAAAAGTCAGTAGTCTTCTGAGGCTCTGGCCCACGCACACAAAGAAACTGGTCGACGTCAAACTTCACTTTAGGAATTAGCGACACGTGTTGACCCAACAGGCATCACGAGGGTTTTTCGGAACGCGTGAAGTCGGCGCGCTAGGCGCGCGATGCATCAATGCAATCTCACTGCATCGAGGCATTTGAGAGAGATTTTCTAAGACAATCACTCAAAAAGTGCTGGTATTTTAAGACTCATAAACCGAATAATACAAGTGTCTATCATTCACACGTTTTTGCAGCCCAATGATTTCAAATGAATACAACTTTGCACGAGCATTCCTCGCGCGCCCTTTTCAACTTTTTGAATCGGGCAGTGATGTTAGGCGAGGAATTGCGCGCTCTCGAATCTGTTTACGTTTCCCCACCATCACCCGCCTGAACGATCTCTAGCCGATGCTAGGATAGTTTCGGTTCGACAGTTCATTGTTCTATGAGTTGCATTGAAGACGTGCGGTTGGTCGTGCAACTCTTGTTTGTAAAAGCAGTGATTTATTTGTTTCTTATCGTACATACAATAAGCGCGGTAGTTTATAGAAGCGGTGTTTGTTTTATCGTTAAATAGTCTAATAATAGTGTAAGCGCGTTAGTTTATAGAGTCAGTGTTAGGTTTAGTCTTAGATTCAGTATTAATTATTACTAGCTTTCGTAAGTCAACAGATGGAGGATAGACAACATTCAGCATACAGCAGCAATGTGGCCGTAAACAAACGGGATATCAAAGGGAATCGAGAAAACAAAGTCCTGCGACTAAACGCGAGACGCAAATCTAGGCAGACCCATATAAGAACTATAAGATTGAGGTAAAGAAGATTGAATGCCGCAATCACATCATGCGATGTTTCTGCCGGGAGCTGCGCGAAATAACGTCTAAAGGCCCCTTCAAAGACGCGAGGAACCTCATAAAAAATAATATAATCCGAATGCGCATCGGTGTGCAAAAAGCTGCGCAATACCGATATCTACAGCAACTGCCAATGGACCAACGAATTCAGAAGTTCAAGCAAGACTTGAAAAACGTACCCAGCCATGTCTTTGGAGAACACAAAGATTGTAAGAAAATTGGGTATTTCTGCAAGAAATATGCGGATCCGAAAGCAATCAATTACGTGCCGGAACTCGAAAAAAAGGGACTGTTCCAGCTTTTACAGGGTCCATTTCGGCGGATCTTCGCACACGCCGAGAGCATGTTATATGGTCTAAATACCAATATCGCTGAATGTGCGAATAACATCATTGCCACACACTGTGGAGGAAGACGGATTAATTTAACACGAAAGGGCTCTTATCAGGGTAGAGTTGGCGGATCTATTGTAAAGCTGAATAACAAATCAGTATTGAGCAGAACAGCTGTAGCAATGAATAAGAGACCGTCGGCTATTTTGGTGAGAATGGAAGAGCATCGTAGACACGCCGTAGAAAAGGCGAAGGAATATAAGAAAGCAGCGAAAGCCTCTTCGTATCAACAGAAGACTCAGTCGTGTGACAAGGATTACGGTCCAAACGCAGAGAAGCCAGACCTGGGGGAAGTGGTCACTTGCTTGATCTTGAAGGTCTCTGCTAATTGGCTCAGGACCTTTCCAATGAAACTGCTTCCTCTGTCTGTAAGAATTGCTCTAGGCGCTCCATATATGGCGATGAAATTTCGAGCAAAGGCATCTGCTTTTGTTGTTGCACGGATGTCGGGGATTGGTACCGCCAGGCAATATTTGGTTAAATTATCCTGCATAGTGAGAATGTGTTTATTCCCATTATGCGCTGTCGGTAAAGGCCCAACTGTATCTAAAGAAATCTTTTCAAAGGGTTCAGATGGTGCATCAGTAATAAGCATTGGCTGACATGTTTTTAACCTAACTAGCTTTTGTTTCTGACAACTAGTGCATTTACGAATGAAATTTTGAATATCAGTTCTCATTTCAGGTCAAGAATAATGAGGTCGTAAACGATTATAAGTTTTAGTGACACCTTTGTGTCCTCCTATTAAACTACTATGAGTTTCTTCAATGAGTGGTTGTCTATTTTCTACAGGTGGAACGATTACGTTTGATGTACAAATTACAATATTAAAATTGGAAATTAGAAAAATTTTCTTAACAAGTTCACGAAATTCTTTATATGGGATATGGTCATGACCATCTCCTACTGCAGATATTCTAAATGAATAAATCTTCGACTTTTTAAGAGTATTCTTTAGGGCTTCAAGACCTTTGAGTAGCTTATCTTTACTTAATTGATCATAAAAATGTCTAGTGGCGATCACACTGAAAGTCTTTCTATTATTCCTATCAAAGACTAAAACTCGATTCTCAGAAGGGTTCTGACTCCTAATGGACTCAATATCTAAATAGTCCATTTCCTCTAGAGATTTGGTAATTGGAGTGTTTAGATTGCAGTCGGCTGACATAAAATGAACAAAGTTAGCTTTTCGGGATAAGAGTGGTGTCTGAGAAAAGGCCATCTGGAAACCTTCGGCATCTTCACTATCGCTGTTTCTATCACTTGAAAGGGGATGTTCTTTAAGGTCAAAGAGAGTCTCCGAAATTCGTTGGGACGCAACTTGAGGGTTTAAGTTATGTGATGCAGCTTGCATGGGTACAAGGGGTTCAGGTAAAAGAACAGTCTGGTCAGTGTCATCTAAAGGGAAAGAAGTGGATCGAGAAATACTAGCAGAACGATTGTAAATCTCTGTATCGTCAAGGGTCTCTGTGGGGATGAGAGTAGAATTACTAGAAGGTTCATTGAAGGACATTAAGTCATCGTGAAGGATACTACTTCCAGATGGTTGTACGGAGTCTGAAAAACGAGCATTCGGTCGAAAGTTTTCCATGCTGGGTAGAAAACTCGGTTTAAAAGGGTATCTACGAGGGTGGTCGTTGTCTGAATTGCTTCCATCTGATTCGCTTTCTGAGTGTCGAACTAAAGGTCTCTTCTGCCTGTCACGTGTTAATTGTTTAATACGACTACCAATACTATCAGGATTTTCAGAAGTTTTAGGAATTTGCATTTTAAAATCTGGATCATCATCCTTAGGAATTAATGGTAAACAATGAACTGGATTTCGTGAAAGAGCATCTGCATTTTTGTTCAACTTTCCTGATTTATAATGTACATCATATTCAAATTCCATAAGTCTTAATCTCCATTTCATTAAACGCGAGGTAGGATTTTTAACTGAATGTAACCAACGTAGATCTATGGTCTATGATCAGTGACCAAAGTAAATTTCGTACCATAAACGTAGGGTCGAAAATGTTGAATTGCGTAAATCATAGCAAGACATTCTTTTTCAACTGCTGCATAATTTTGTTCTACTTTATTTAAAGTACGTGAAGCGTAAGCGATTGGTAAATCTTTTCCTATTTCGCCTTGACTAAGAATCGCTCCTACTGCAAAGTCGGATGCATCGATAGTAATAATAAAAGGTTTTGAAAAATCAGGGTATTGTAAAATCGGTTGTTGACAAAGTTCATCTCTCAATTTTTCGAAACTTTGCTGTTGTTCTTGACTCCAATTAAATCTAACGCCTTTTCCTAACAAATCGTTTAACGGTTTGGCTTTAACAGTAAAATTTTCAATGAAACGACGGTAATAACCTGCTAATCCAAGGAATTGACGAACACATTTCTGACTAGTTGGTACTGGACATTTTTCAACAGCTTGTAATTTCTTAGGATCTGGTCGAACACCTTTTTCAGAAATAATGTGGTCTAAATAACCAACTTCTTTACGGAGAAATTGACATTTGCTAGTTTGTAAAGTTATTCCATTTTCACGCAATCTATTCATTAATTTTCGAATTTTAATTTCATGTTCTCTCAAAGATGAAGAATAAACAATAATATCATCAAGGTATACAAACAATTCAGTTCGTTGTAATCCGGTTAAAACTTGATTCATAAGACGTTGAAAAGTAGGTGGTGCATTTTTCAAACCAAAAGGCATACGAGCAAATTCATAATGACCAGTGGGAGTAGTAAACGCTGTTTTTGGACGATCTTGCGGATTCATTTCGATTTGATGAAAACCATTAGCTAAGTCAAAGACTGAAAAATATTTAGCTCCTCCTAATCTATCTAAAATTTCGGTAATCTGAGGTAATGGAAATTTATCGCTAACTGTTTTGTTATTAAGGGCTCGAAAATCAATAACCATGCGCCAACGCTTATTACCTTGGGCATCTGGTTTCTTTGGGACTATCCATACAGGTGAATTATAAGGAGAACTAGAAGGTTGAATTATTCCTTCTTTAAGCAAAGCCTTTACCTGATCGTCGATCTCTTTCTGATGCACTGGCGGATACCTGTACTGTCGGGTGTTTATGGGGATATTGTCCGTAGTGCGAATGGAGTGCAGGAAGTTGGGTGCCTTTCCCAAATTGTCTCCAGGTAAACAGAACCTGTCAGAGTACTCTTGCACGAGTTGTAGCACATGTTGCCTTTCTTCGTTGTTCATGTGATCCATTTCAAGGGTTTTCTTGATTTCGTTGATTCGTTCTTGAGGTGATGTAAATTTACGATTGGAATTCTTCATGTAATAATCTTCTTCAGATGAACTAACAATGTCGTATGGATAAATTTCTTGAGGTGGTAATTCGAATTGAATATCTTTGTTGCTTGTATTAGTTGTCATTACGTGGCAAGTACCATTATTGTTGGAAACTGCTGCTTCACCGATATAAACGTCATCTTGCGTTTTGATTCGCGGTAAATAACCTTCGCGAAGAGTCGTGTTTGTTAAGCGGACTGTAATGCACTGACTACTTCGTGCGGGAATCGAATGTTGTACTTTCGTCGATAGATTTTCTTCTTCATCAGGACTTCGATAATTTATGAATCCTATAGGGTTAATCGGTCTATCTCTAATTGTGAGAGTTTTATGGAAATATGAAATTTCAGCCTCTTCTTGTAATAGATAAGCGCTACCAAGTAAACCACTGGCTGGCAATTGAAGATTCTTTATCACGTAGAATAGACATGGTGCCTCATAAATATGAAGGGTTACGGTTCCCGTTGTGAGAATTGGAATGGAAGCAACTCCAGTTACTTCAATTTCTTCTTTATAAATTCTTACTTCTTGCAAGTTCAAAGTTTCAAATGCAATTAAATTTACGGACGCTCCTCCGTCTACTAAAAATTCTCCAAGCCCACCTTTTAATTCTGGTACGTTAACACGAATTTTTGGAATCGGGGCTTCTTTAATTACTGGCTTCTTGGCGGATTCTCTTGGAATCGAACATGTTGCTGGCGAGTTTGCTCGCTTCCGTTCATCTGTTCGCCAACACAGTGAACGCGATTGGAGTTTAAATGCTCCGCATTTTGGGACTTATTATCGTTGCTCGGCTGAGCGAACGAACTACCAGGCTGAGCATAATTATTACTCATCTGGGCAGAGTTTGTTTTTTTCTTAAAATTAGAATAATTGCCATCGCAGTTTTTGTGCATACAATTGCAGCACTTACAGCTCTCGTGGTTCTGGTACCTTTCGACCGTCTCTGGTTGCCTTGGGTGTTGATGGTGGAACTGCTGATGGGAGAAATTTATGACGCCCGGAGTCCTTGATTTGCCACGCTGTACAGCGAAGGCGGTCGGTTTTTCGTAACCCCGTGAGTCTTGCTCCACACCAGATGTAGTTTCCGTTTGAGACCCATGGTGTCGGCTCCAGTTCGGATTGAATGGTCGCTGGTTGTTAAAATGTCGAGACCCGTTATTGTTGCGATAACGATAACCATTTGAGCATCGATGATTCTCACTCCATCCTCGAGTGATCTCCATGACCTCTTCAAACGCTTCTTCAATCTTCTTATAATTCTTCGGGTTCACTCGCGACAAATACCGTTCCGGTAACCCGTTAATAAATTTATCAATTACGCCGCGTTCCAAAAACTTTAGTGCAGCCGGTCTGTGTTCCTCTTCATATTCTTGATTCACAGCCGCGCGAGCATTGTGCGTAACGTGACGCGTTCTGTCTATATAATCTTGTACACTTTCTTCCCGGTAGATCCGTAATCGCGATATTTCATCTTGGAAAGACCACAGACTTCTACCCGGGGCAAAACATTTCTTTAAATGTTGCAACAAAGCATTCATGCTTGTAAACGTTTCACCTTCCACGCTCTCTCTAGCAGTACCTTTTAACTTTTTAATAACTGCGCTTAAATATTTGGTTTTTAAAGCTGACGGTAAACCATCTGCACCGTCCTCAACACATTGAACAAAATTTTTAAGATCATTTCTTTTTCCATCAAAATTAGGAATATCTTGAGCAAACTTCTGAATAGTTGACTTGAGTTTCAACTCTTGCATAAGAATAGAAATATCAGTTTCCTGTTTAGCCATTGTGAATAATATAAATTCGTCAAACCACAAGGAGAAAAATAACTTTACTCGATAGTTTGTGAACTAATATAATTTGAGTATTCCACCGCTGTCACCAATTTGTTACGAGCCAGGCTTCGCGAGTCCTAAAATATGCTCAGAGATCGTGCTAAGGGCTATTTCACCTTAGTCAGACTCGAGTCTTCTAGTTCCCAATCGGCCCTATGACAATCCTGGGATGTTGCTGAGTGCTATTTCAACTCAATCGCACTCAGGTCCCTAAACTCCTTTTAACCCTTTACACTAGTTTCTTCCAAATAACTCAGAACAGGTACTTGGGATCGTGCTAAGGGCTATTTCACCTTAACCAGACTCAAGGCTGCCCTTCGATCATGAAAGAATGCCCTAAGCTAAAGTTAAACCTCACTATGGCTCGCCGGATACACTTCGAGCGGTAAAAATGTATCCTTGTGGGATCTTTTATTATTCTTGTCCTTAATGTGATTAATCGAATTGTGGATGACTAAACAGGAGTAGTAATAATGACACAAATGATTTCTTGATGAAAACTAAAACAATGTTCAATATATTCTGAATAGCAAATAATACAAAATACAAATGAGAGTTTCAGTGGCAATGAAAAGTTGTTACAATGTTCTTAGATTGAGTTCGTTTAACGTTACGAATTGAACGGGAAGAAACTAACGAAAGAACTGTGACTTGCTTAACGATCGCGATGTAACACGATGTACGTACGGTTAATGTGTGTGCTTCGAAAGAGACTGGTGCTCGATCTACTACGATGTTCTTCGCTGGTCCGAATGACAGAGCTTCGCCGTCGATGAGAGTTCGGAACTGATTCCCCCTTTTACTCCAGAAATTAGGAGTTTATATACCCAACATATCCAGTGAAAAAGGGCATGGTGGGAGTGTAGGCCCCAAGGGTCTGACTGTACTTGATGTCTACATGTTTATGAGGGTTAAGGGTGCACAGCTGCAGCATGCACTCTATTAGGAATTCGGAGAAAAGCTTAAGAGATAACGCGGACCGAAAGAGTCGAAGTCACAGTTTTAAGGCTCAAAAAATACGCAAAGAAATATAACGTGGGAGACTAGCTAGTTATAATTATTGAATCTACGTAGGAAAACGGTTAAGAAAAGTAGTCCGAAAGAGATGATTATGTAACAGATGCAAGAAATAAGGATGCTCACAGTGAGGCTTGTAGCATTTACATGAGTTGTAGACGCAAGGTTTTAAAGTTTCACGAAGGCCATACAACCAACAATACCGACTGACAGTGAATCATCGAAATGGGGGCAGTCAAATACTTGTTAAGATTTTCATCGCGACACTCATTATTGCGATATGTATCGATACAAACCTCACTGTGCATAGCGCCGTTTAATTCTACTCACTTTAACCAATGTTTCGTATACATAAAAAATCAATGGCCTAAGGATCACACGGCCCTTCCTTTTATCCCTCCGGGCCTGCCTGGTACATCCCAGTGCGTCAACGGCGCGGCGTAGTAGGAGGGATCAGCGACGGTGACTAAGACAAAAAGAGCAAAAAAAGTAAGGTGGGATCCCCGGTTACTCCCCTATTCTGCCGGTCTCTGATCTGATAAGCTACCCGTTCCAATAATTTACGGCTAACTTTAACATGGAATAACAATTAAATTAAAAGAGATGGGACCTGACAATATGGGCTGTAACACCTTAGAATTTCCCCCTCTACCTCCCCTAAACGCGCCGGGAGCTATCATGTTTACACCCGTATATTTTTTTTTAATGTTTGTCCGGCGAGAACTCTGAGATGGATGGATCGATCGGGATGAAACTTTACCTGTCTTATAGAGGATGCTCACAGTTTGGTCCCATTATAAATTTTTTCTAAATTGTTTAACGCTAACCATTGTTATTGCATAAAAACCGAATTTTTCGCTGATTTCACGTTTCTACTACAAATTTCGTTTGTCCGGCGATATTTCCGAGATGGATGGACCGATCTTGATGAAACCTTCCTATCTTATAGAGGATGTTCACAACTTGGTCCCAATATAAATTTTTCCGAAAATGTTTAACGTTAACCATTGTTATTGCTTAAAACTCGAATTTTTAGTGGCTTATAAGTGTCTACTAAAATTTCGTTTGTCCGGCGATATCTCTGCGATGAATGGACTGATCGGGATGAAACCTTTTCTATCTTATAGAGGTTGCTCGCACTTTGGCCCCAATATAAATGTGTCCGAAATTCTTTAACATTAACACCAAACTTTCGATTGTCGATTGGTAACTTATAAGGGAAGTTCTCACGGTACACCCTCTTGCATAAATTATGGAATGTGCAAGCTTTTCTTTCTTCAACAAATTCGGTTAAATTTCTTCGTCTGTAACTGGTACACCAGTGCGACGATGAAATTCAAAATGAAATCGACCGCGAATCATCGATTTATTGATTTCCTATACTAAATAGCATTAAATAAAAAAATATATTTTTTAAAAAAATGTGACCGACTTCGAAAACTGACAAAGTTCCAGAGAGCTGAAAACGAAAAACCAAGCCGCACAAAAAATGCTCTGAAAAGTAAAAAATAATTTGTTGTTTCCACGGATACATAAATTTGTGGTCATAATATGCGATTTTGGCAACTTTCCCCCATTAAGCCTAAAGATACTGCAACTTTTCGGAGGCGGCGCAAATATAAGTAAAATATTACAAAAGTCACGAAACCCTTACACTCAAATCTGGGAATACTCGTGGTCTCTATGTACATATATATGTACAAATTGAAGGGGCGAAGTATACCCCATCGAATATGCTAATATTGTTAACATTAACTGGTCTGATATTCGACAATTCCGAACAATTCCGACATCTCATAGGTGTAGGTTAATCTAGCAAATACGCATATACATATAACAGACTACAGGTAATAGAACAATCGTTACTTTCGTGTGTATCATTTTGTCTTCGTCAATCGCTAAAGTCATCCTGTGGTTGGACAGGTAGATATATAGGGATAGAGAAAGATCGAGAGAGGGAGAGAGGGAGAATAGAATAGAATAATGTATTAAGCTCTAGGGCAATCCAGCCCTCTCAGAGCGAAACAAGCGATACAAATTAGTATTAAATATACTTAAGAGCAGAGCAGTACAGATATAAATGTAAATGTAAGCAACATAGCAAGCAGCGAGGTAAATGAACATAAAATTAAACTAAAACTAAGATACGCTAAGAAATAAAGAAATAAAGAGTGAGCACACGCAAGCAAAAAGACGGCATGAGACACGCACGCAGCCGAAGTAAGGAGAAGACTACAGGAGGGAAAGACACCCCCATAAAATAAAACTAAATAGATAAATAGCCAAATAAAGTCCCAAAAACTCAAAAGATCGCCCAAGAACAAACAAAAATAAACGTTTAGCCAGTTGAGGATCACAGGATTAAGCCTGGTCGTAAGCGGCGAGCAAGTGGGCCGTAAGTGCCCTCTTAAAAGAAGCCTCACCCTGACACTCCCGGATAGTCGCAGGTAGTGAGTTCCACAATTGGGGACCGCGTACCGCGTACGCGGCCCCAAAGAAAGAGGTTCGATGGGCGGGCACCACGAGGAGGGTCCCTCGACGACGGGAGGGATACCCAGCCGAGCGCTCTACTCGAAGAGTTAGGAACTCCTTTAAGACATTAGGGGTCATAGTCCGCACAACACGGTAAACGCTGACCCCAAGAAACAGGAGCCGCCTTTCGCGCACCATAAGCCACCCCAGACGAAGGTAGTAAGGGGTGATGTGAGCATCCCGCGGCACGTCAAAGACTGCACTGATGCCCAGCAACGCCAGACAACAGTAATCAAGGTGTGGCAAAATGAGAGAGGAAATGAGCTTAATTTTAAGGCCCCGCGGCAACGCAGCACTGTGACGCCGGAGCCCCGCAAGCACACCATAGACCTTACTGCAGATGTGCCGAGCGTGATCCCCCCAGTCAAGAGTGGGCGATATGTGCAGACCCAGCGAGACGACCCGAGAGCCGTACGGGATGGGTATACCGTCCATCTGAACCAGGGGGGCACCCTGCTATCAGGTATCAGAACCTATATGTTAAATCATTAGAACTATTAGTAATATTATGTTAAAGTAGAACTATTATATACATTAATATAATGTAGTATTGATCTGCGACTGGACTGGACTCTGGTAGCACAACGTTAACGTCACTCACTTTCTCTCTCCTGTCGGCTGGCCCGGACCTGGCCTTGCCCGCAGCCACTTAAGGCTTCGGGTGGTGTGACTCCTTCCTCATTGTGTGGCGCGCGGGGCCTGGCTGCTGGAGCGGGCTCATGCGTTGCGGCCACCGCATTTAATGACATACATCCAACACACCTGGTGGCTGGGAGTGCCCCGATGCAATTTCCCATCTTGTACATGCAGCCCTCAGTTGCTGGCACCCCTTTGCACGACAAGCCGTTGTCTCACGGCTAGTCTCTTAAGTCCAAAGGTTAAGGGTAGGCTAATTCCATTGAAGTCAGTCCTCACCCGCTCATGCTACCAGCATACAAGAACACATCGCTACACTAAACACCACAAACACATACTTCACCATTGGTCTTGAGCGGGTGTCGTTGAGCTATATTCACAGGTGCACTCCTGGCATCTGTAAACCAAATCACTTAACAAATGTACTTACATAGCCCCCCACTTATTGCCACACCTGTCAAACTACAACAACAAGGACAGTTTACAATAAAGTAATCCACTTGCCAAGGCTTACCTGTGTGTATTTGATCCCACTATTTCTTTTCAGGAGCATGGAAGTGCTGCTGCATGCACATGCCCCCGCTGTTATTTTGCTTTCAGATGGTGAGCTGATTCCCTCAAACACGAGGATTCCTTCTCCCGTGCACCAAAGGTGAGCCATGGCTTCTCTTGCTATGTTGCAGCTCACTGCGTCGGTGTAGCTCGCCCTAATCACTACGGATGGGGTCAACACGGCGGATTGTCGTGACTCAACTCCAGCATTGTTCACACACGTAGCTGCACTGTCCCCTGCGAAGGGCTGCTCCGCTGGGCTCCGCTCTGGTTGTCGCCCTGTGACCTAACCTGTTCGTGGCGGCGGAGGCGCGTTTCGCGGTGCCTGGACTTATCTTTGTTTTCGCTGACGACTGCCGGCGGCGGGCGGGGCTGGCTGACGTTTTGGAGCCGCTGTCTCGGGCTTGTACCGCTGTGGCCGATGGTCTTGACGCCGGCGCTAGCCGGCAGACTAATTCGGGGCATGCGCGGGCGACAGAATCCCCTTAATTCTGGGTTGTGGCCATGGATGGCGACAGGGGCTCCTTGGAGCTTGCCTCGTTTTCGAAACGAACATTATGCGGTTTCAATTATAATTCTATTGAACGGAGTCGTGGCAGTCGCTCCTCGCGTCATTATGAGTGCCAGTTTGGCCGCAGATCTGGCGCGGCTAAGTTTCTTGCAGGTACAGATGTGGACTCTGATGCTGAGGCTGCATGACCGGGTTACGCACAGCTGCGAAATCTACTGAGGGCCCCCTTTTGCGGTCCTCCCTCCTCGTTTCTTCCAGCGCTCCCACTGTAGAAGTCAGGGCGGACGAGGGTGGCACCATGCGGTGCCACGCTTCTCACAATGATTTAGTGCTCTATCCTTCCCGTATCTTGCTTGTTGCTTATATCAACAGGTACTTCACTCTCCCTTACTGCCTCCTGGGCTTCACTCGTCTACTACTGCCTTTGCTGCCTTTTCTTTGACTGCTAACACTAATCTTCATAGTTCTTAATTGTCCCTCCCTCTGCTGTTGTCCTTTCTTTTCTGTCACCACAGGCGATATTTGCCAGTAGAAGGAGGTATACATTGCGAGCTCCCCTAAACCGGATTACAGGGAGGGGCTGTGATTCACCTGTGGAACAGGGACGTGGATTGTGTGCTGGAGCACGGGAAGGAAAGCTGAAATCTGGGATCTGGAGGATTGATTGTTTGTTAAATAAGGAAGGGGAAATGAAGAACAAACACGAAAATTCGAAAATACGAAGAGGAAAGATCTGCGACGCACCTGTAGAATAAGGAAGGGAAATGAAGAACAAAACACGGAAATTCAAAAATACGAAGAGGGATGAACTTCTACGCGCCAGGATGAGATGGAAACAGGACTCTCTGGATTTTCGCGAAGACGGAGTTGAACGGGATTGAAGGGGATTTAGATTTAGATTTAGTTACTAAAACTGGAACCAGTGACACTGGACCGGGAGCTTCGGCGGTCGCTTTGGAACGGGAAGGACGGTCTTCACAGGCGGAAGGGGTCTCCCGCGCGAATCTGTTGGGTTCGGCATAAGTAGGAGCGGCGGATTGGAACACAGGCCTGAACCCCGGCGCCCGGCGCAAGGCGCCGGGGACGGTACGGTCAAGTTCAGGGATTCCAGAAGCTGTTACTCCGAAGCCCGTAGGAATCCACCTCGCGCGGGTGTCTCTATACACACGTCGGGATAGCTAGCGGGCACTCGGGGATAGCTGAGCGCACCGCCGAGCTTGCTCCTCCGGTGCAGTAGAACTGGTCCCGCCCAAGCCGGGGCACGTATTAGCGAGCGAGCGATTTAGGGAATCTGGCACGGGTGACACTGAGCCGGGTAGCACAGTGGTCGCTTTTGGGACGGGACGACGGTCTGCTCGGGTGTGTGGGGTCTCCCGCGAGTGCTTGGCGGGTTCGGCGATAGTAGGGGCGGCCGAAGGGAACACAGGCCTGGACCCCGGCGCCCGGCGCAACGCGCCGGGGACAGTACGGTCAAGTTCAGGGATTCCTGAGGCTGTTACTCCGAAGTCAGTAAGAATCCGCCCCGTGCGGGTGTCCTCGTGCATACGCTGGGTGGACTGCGTATACTCCGGGGTTAGCTGGGCACGCCACCAGGCATTACACCCCGGTTCAGTGAAACAGGCCGTGTCCGAGTCGGGACACACATCCGCGAGCGAGCGAGCGACACACACACGCACACTCTTCTCCTCTCTCTCTCTACCGAACGCATACTGACACACATCGAACATACACCTTTCGCACACACACCTAAACAAGAACCTTCCCGACTAGACATGACACTGCATGGACTGGACCGAAGCGGAGCTGCTTAGTTCTTTTATAACTGCTTGGCTGAGCCTGATTCTCGTTGGCTAATCACACACACGCACACTTTATCAGCACCATTGTAACACGGAGTGTGGGCATGCAGGCGTGGGTGAGACCGCGTTGGGCGTACGCGCGAGGGGTAGGGTTTCCGTGTGCCGCGAGTATGAGTGAACTCCTGAATGTATGATTGTACCAAACAACGAGAATCGAGCTCGCCTGTAGTACTGCCCAGTAACGATGTAAATATAATTCGGGCTATCTCTCGCTCTTCGTTTCCTTTGTTTCCTCCTCCTAATGCCGCCCTGCGATGCTAATCGCTCCGGGCGGCAGGGGAACGACTCCGCCGAGGTCAGACGGACGACAAGACATTACGCCACGCACGGTTGTAGTAGTATATGTCGTGTTGGGAATAGATTTCCCCGCTCTCGAAAACTTTTGCTGGACAATCGGGGAAAGACTCGCGGGACGTCGTTGATACAGGACTCGTGAAGGGGTGTCTCGCGTTTCTGTCACTTTTCCTGGACTCCTCGGGCAACCTTAGTTAGACCAGCGGGCCGGGCCGGCCTCTTGCAAGTGAGGAGGTCACCCGAAAACATCGCGGCGGTAGCTTGCAGTAGGTAGCTATGTGAGTTTCGCGCGCGTGACGACGGAACCTCACATACGAGTCGGCGGTAATGTGGGAGGGAGCTCCGCGGGCGCCTACCCGATGCGGTGTTAATCGAGCACCGCACCGCAGAAAATGCCCTCGTGCGCTACGCGAGGGACAGGTTAAGCGCCGAGGGATAGGGGAGACTCCGACTCGGGAGGGCTTCCGTCGACTCACATCGGTTCTCGTTCCGAGTTTTTGAACGGCGAGGACGCGGGGGCTCAACGCGTCGACTCTCAACCCCGGAACGATGCAACGATTTCCGGAAAGGGGGGGGCTGACGCCTTGCGCGTACTTCCTCAACCCTGGAACGATCTCACCTCCGGAAGGGGGGGGAGCGGCGCCGAGGGCTGACGAAGTCCCCGCAGTCATTTGCTCGCGTTTTTGACTCGTGGGTGCCCTCTCCGGCCCTTCCGCGGCCCGCCCCGTCTGCGAGCCGTTCGTCTCCCGACGGTATAGGGCGGGGGGAGTGGGAGGACGGGGGGGGAACGTAAAAACCCTGCAATTCGGGCGTAGATGCTAGGTGACGTGTAGGGCTATCCCGTTGGCTTTTCGCGTCTCCGCGCTTCAGTCGCAACAACGGGGTGACATTTCGCGCGCTCCTCAGACTCGGAGGACTCTCGTGACGCGGGCGTTTCTCGTATTAGGGCCCTCGCGATCGCAGGATTCCAGGCGTGCTCGGGGCTAGAGGCTGACACGGACACGCAACGGACAGAGAGCGGGGAACTTTTGGACACAGGACGACCTCCCGATTTCGTCTACTAGGCGAGCATGGGTTTGATTCTGGTGGATGACTGCCTCCCTCTTCCGGCCTTGCGTATTCTGCGAAATTGGTGCTCTCGACCAACCCGGGTCCATGCGTAGTCGTAGTGGGGGGCCTCCGTCGAGTGCGTGGGTGTGAGACAGATCGATGGGTGGTCGATTGATATTGTTGCGTACAATCGGCTCGGATACCCCCCCTCGGAAAGCGATCTCTCCCCCCCGCGTCTGGTCGTGCGCGTTGGAGGTGTGCCCTCCTCCGATCGCGCTTCGCGTGTTCTGGACGTGAATCGAGTAGGGGCGGCCGGAGAACGCGAGGCCTGGACCCCGGCGCCCGGGCGTGGGTGGTGACCTCCACATCGCGAGGATGCGTGCCTGCGCACCGGGGACGGCACGGACCCGTCTGGGAGTTCGAAGGCCGTTACCCCGAAATTTTTCCGCTCCGTGTGCGTGCCGGGCGTGAGGGCGCCGTGGCGCTCGATGTGGGTGCCCCCCCTTTTTATGCGTTCTCTTCTATCCACACGCGTCCACACTGGCCAACCTCCCCGTGCAATTGACTCGCGACTCGCGGATCATCCGCGGCGGTGAAACGGGACAATGGGTGGGGGGAACCAGTCTCGGGTTATCGCGAGCGCGAGTGATCGAGCGTGCGTATGACAGGCCCGGCGGGCTTTTTTGACGCGATGCCCGCCCTCTTCTTTTCCGTTTTTGCAACAGCGGCCGATTCTGGTGCACCGCGGAAGCTTGGACGGCTCTCGTATACCCGGTTTCTCCCATTAGGAAACTGGACAGCGTTGTCCACCAGGCAGGTGCCGGGGTACGCAGTTCTTTTCAGAACTAGGGAGTCGTTTGGGCGAATCCCGCACCGAACGGTCGCGCTCATCCAGTTGGAACGCTGGACCTGTTAAAGTAGAGCCACGGGGGTGTTCCTTGCTCTAGTGTTTTGGTCGTATAAATCTGTCCGGCTCCGATTGCTCTGTCCGACCGAAGGAGAGGGAATTGGAGTCCTTCGCGAGTCGCCGCGTTGCTTTAACTGTAGCAGGGGGGTCGCGTTTCTAGCTGAGGTGCGTGCGTACGTGCGTGGGGTGCGTGGGAGACTCGCTCGTATCGAACTCCGAAGTAAATTCTTCTCCGGTATATATGTACAGGCATAGGCAGGTCAAGCTAGTGTTGTGAGAAACGTCGGGAGGGGGAATTAGTCGCGAGGGAGAATAGCTCCCGATCGGTGACAACGGCGAGAGCATGGAGTGTCAACTTGGCGAATCCTCTATTCGCAGCTCCCTCCGCCGGCTATTATTACACGTGGTAGGCAGGCTTAGGGGATGAGTTAGGGAGGCCTTGGGTTCGCGCGCGCATTACGACCGGTGTTCTAGCACCCGACTGCGAGATCGAGCTCTTGGGGTAAGGGAAGTAAGGGTTGTCTTTTCTCTTGTATATACACGGTTGACGATCTGTCGCCCGATACGGTGCTCGCAGAGATGGCATCGTACCGGAGAGAATGGCACTCGCGTAGGTCAAACTTAAACGTCATGATCGAGTCACATACGGCAGGGGTAAAGGAATCGCGATGTCTCGAGTGTCAGGCGGCAGATCGCGTGGGGTAAGGGAAACCAAGCTCGATCCTCGCGAACACCGGTCGGCCCACAGTCTGCTTGGCCCCGAAAAGCCCCTGTACACACAGGATGTTGCTGGCAAATCAAGCAAGTGGAGGTTACTTAAAACGACCGTACGGTGCAGTACAGAGTACTTGACTCGCCCCGCGGCGCATGTGGAGCTTCGGCAACCTGTGGTGGGCCCATGCGTGTCTAGTGACACTGTTGAGTGCGTGGGCGTGTGAGAGATCGATAGGTGGCCATGTGACGTTGGGCGTAATAGGTTTGGAACCCCCCCTTCTGTCGGCGGTCTCTCCCCTGTATGATTAGTGACGTGCGTTGGGGGGGTGACCCCCACGGACGGGACTCTCCTGCACAACCCTCAGGAGTCCTTTGAGTCCGGACAGGATCGTAGTAGGAGCACCCGTTACTTCGAAACGATCCGCTCCGTACGGCTGCTGTCATACAGGCGTCGTGGCACTATATTGCGAGTGCCTCCACGAATCTGGCTGGTATTTATTTACCAGGGGGGCACCGGCAACATGCTGCAGGCCAAGGGCACGAGCAGAGCCCAACATCAAGCACTGCGTCTTAGAAACGTTTAACTTAAGAGAGTTCCTGGTGGACCAGGCAGAGACGCTGGCAAGGTCAGAATTGATCCTTGTAATTCCGTCTTCCAGATCTTTGTAAGGCGCAGAGATGTACAATTGTACATCGTCTGCGTATTTGACTACCTTGGGATAAAAGATAGCAGAGTTTAGATCATGGATATAGAGAGAAAGGACGGAGCCTTGCGGCACGCCCGAATGGACCGGGGGAAATTGAGAGGTACACCGTCCGATTCTGACTGCCTGCACCCTATTCGTGAGGTAAGACCGGAAGAGAGAGATTGAAAGAGTAGAGTTTGGAGAGAAGAAGAGAGTGGTCTACGGTGTCAAAGGCCTTAGAGAAATCAAGACACACCGGGGGCGCGATTCTGGTTCTGGCGCTATCGATAGCGCCGGTCGCTAAGTGAGCGCCTAAGGTCGCTTGGTATCGCTGGCGCTATCGCTCAGAGCGATTCTGGTTCGGGCGCGACTTTGCGACGGTCGCTACAGCGGCGGGTTTAGCGACGGTCGCTAAGAACTATAGTATGTGCCCTGGGTTCAGCCTGAAGATGCTCACTGAAGACACCTTCAGATCATATAAGCCGGCTATTTAATCGCGCCAATTTTGATATAAGAGAACAAGGTTGGGTTCAATGGCAGGCGCGTTCGAAAATGAAAGACAGTGAGGAATAGTATTTACCAATGCGAATCTCAGTGGCCTTATGAAATTTTGAAATTGTTGAGAAGCGCCAAGTAGATGTTTAAATAATTAACATACATATGTTAATACTGTGCAAGCGCAAAAGGGGGTATTATATGTTACTTTTCAACGGTAATATAAACTTTTCAGCTGTCATCGTTTTTGAAGATTCTAATATTGTTGAAAAACATCTCGCGTAGCATAGAAAAGTCAGAAAGACCGTAAAAAGAAGTTTTGGTCGATCGAAAACTATTCAGGAAAAAGAGTTTTTTTTAGGTCTTCCTGGCTATTGTGCTAATTGTGACAATATTGCAGGATAAAACTAAAAATTTGCAAAGGAAAAGGAAGGGGAGATTTCTTTATCGACAGCTCAATAGTGCTGTAAAAGACTGAGTGGCGATGCTTTAAAAATAGCCGCCACAGCTCTCTCATAGCAGTTTCCCGCCGTAATTTCTTGTCCGATTTCCCCCTCCACACGGCTGAATGGGTCGCTAACTCGGTAGCGCGGGCCTCGGTACCGGCGCTAACTCCAGCCGCAGATAGCGCCCCAACTTAGCGACCCGGCGCTACTTAGCGCCCATCGCTAGCGATCCAGACTCGCTCGAAGCGCTACCTTACCGCCTACTAGCGTTAACTCGGAGATAGCGACCGGCGCTATCGATAGCGCCAGAACCAGAATCGCGCCCCAGGATTGTGACCATCCGCTGATCAGCAGCAAGACGGACGTCCTCCAGGAGTGTCAAGAGAGCGGTTTGTGTGGAGCGGTTTTTGACAAAACCATGTTGCGAGGGTCCAACTTCCCAGAGCTATCGAGAAAACTCTGAATGTCAGTGAGGACCAGCCTCTCAAGGATCTTAGAGAGCTCAGGAAGGATAGAAATAGGGCGAAAATCGGCAGGTGCAGAAGCGTTCGGTTTTTTTAGGTATAGGGGTAATGAAAGAGCGACGCCAGGCGTCAGGAAAAATAGAGAAAGTGAGAGAAGAGTTGAAAATTTGGAGAACAGTAGGGTAGATAGCAGAGAAAGAGAGAGAGAGAGAAACCTCGCACTCAGCTCATCCGAGGGCGAGATGGACGAATTAGTAAGGCGTATGGCACGAGCAAGACTCTCCTCAGTGACGGGAGAGAAGTAGAAAGACGTATCGCCAGAGGGATAGCTAGACGATGACAAACATGCGGGGACGGCCGGAGGAGAGGGAGCATGGGCAGAAAGAAAAAAGGAATTGAGTCTGTCCGGAGACACGTTGATAGGAGCAGGTGAGCGAGAGGGAGGAAGAACGCCGAACGATTTTAGCTCGCGCCAAACTTCATTCGGGTTAGTAAGGTTGGAGAACCTGTCATAGAGGAAAGCAGATCTAGCTCGCGCCAGAAGAGACTGAACTCTATTACGACAGGCTCTGTACTGTGCCCGCAACACCGGGTTCCCAGTTCTAATATAGGATCTCCTAAGCGAGTCGCGAGAACGCATCTCGGGACGAATCTCAGGAGTAATCCAGGGAGCAGGAGGCCGTCTTACACGCAAGGATCTAAGAGGGGCATGCTCGTTGAGAATATCAAGCAAGCCCGAATTGAGATTATCAACCAACCGATCAACGCCGCTCTCACAAGAATTCGTAGTGAGACGAACACAGGTAAGCTGCGAGATATCATTGAGAAGCGCATCACGGTCGATTGAACCATACCTCCGGCGAAGGTCATTAAAAGGAGCAAGGTGAGAAGTTAATGCGTACTCGAGAGAGATAAAGTCATGATTAGAGCAGCGAGACTCTTTGGATTGAGAAAAAGAGATAACCCTGATAGAATAGTCCACAAGTCCAAGGTCAAGCCAGGTAGAGGAAGTAGAGGTGTGAAAAGTGGGAGAGAAGGGGACGCAGTAGAGGTTTAAGCGAGAAAAAAGGTCTCCAAGGTAGATAGAGTCAACGGAAGAGGAGCCCATGTCCGCATTCCAATCGCCAAGTATTACCTTGTTAGGGTAATCCGAGACGATGTCAGCGAACAGGTGTTCAAAGTGACAGAGAGGAGCATGAGGAGGACGATAAACGACCCCCACAAGAAAGGAGCCCGCAGAGGGGAGAACCACCTCTGCGAAGAGGTATTCGGGACCAGGAGCCTGAGAAGTTAGAGAGGAAAAGGAAGACGCGACAACTGAGGACTTGAAACTATCACGAATATATAGACAGACGCCACCACCCATTCTGCCACATCTGTCACACCTGAGCAGCGAATAACCAGGGACAGCGCATTGAGAGTCTAAGATGGATGGGGAGAGCCACGACTCCGACACCGCGACTATGTCATAATTAGCGGAAAAGATGAAAGAGGAGAGAGAACTAAAGTGCGCAGTGAGGGATTGGGCGTTGACATGCCCAAAACGAATGATAGTGGGGGTGACGGGGGGGGGGGGGGGTGCAAGAGCGAAGCGTGCGTATCAAGCTCTCATGCGAGCTTAGTGTCTACCTCACCCAGAGAAGTGATACGCACAGGGGGGCAGGTAGGCGTTTTCTTGACGAAAACGCTACCCTCCCGATGCCAGACCCGCGAGAATCCCCGCTTGCGCGCAAGAGATTTACAGCGCTTGAGTATGGAAGATACTCCCCGAGGCAAAAACTCGTTGACATAGATAAGGCGCGAAGAGTATCGCGGATCAACGGCAGAGGCCGGGAGATCGCGCTTGGCGGCGAGGATGGCATTTCGCAACGCGCAGATAGCACGTCGCACCCGAAGAGTACGCGGACGCTCAGGAGTGGGGGTACCATGGAGGCGAGAGACCGAGACGATGTCTGCGGTAGACAGAGGGGTCCGAAGCGCCTGCGCAAGGCGAACCACGTGGGCACGCAGATCTTCGTCGGGGGACTCCGGGAACCCAGAAATAGCCAGATCCGCCGACAAATTAGCCACCTCCAATCTCGTGAGGCGAACCGTGGCAGAGTTAGATAAGGAAGGGGCCGTAGACCTAGCCGCCTGTACTAGCCGCAAGTCCGCACGAAGCCCATCGAGAGACGAGTTTACGGAGGAGGAAAACTCCGCCAGTTGAGCCTGGGTCACCGCAGCTCTAGACTGGGTCTCAAGAGACGTGGTCCGTTTTTCGAGGCTGCTGAGTTGGTCAGCTTGTGTCGCCGTGGTGGCAGACATCTGCTTCATCCAGTCGCGTATCTCGGAGGTTTGGGCACGCTGCTCAGCCATAAAGCTGGCCAGCGTGGCAGAGAGATTATTGATGGCAGCGGCAATGGAGGAAGCTGCAGAAAACGGAACAGGGTCCGAAGACTGCAACGTCGAGGGCAATGGTTGAGAAGGTGGAAGAGGCACCGGTGGCTGCGAGACAGGCGAGGAGGGCACCACATCAGAAGAAAGTAGCAGGACCTGAGCAGGCGTCAGGACACCTTTACACTCGGGGTCCTTATGTAGCTTAAAGCAGCCAGTATGTAGCGGTATGCTGCACCGGGGACACTGCACAACTTCCCTCTTGATGCCTTTCCTACACTGGACGCAGACGATGTCAGGCTCCTTATAGTGTAAGCGGTTTCTCCGGACCCCTGTCCGCGTCGGTCCGGATGGACGCGCCTCAACTTCGCCTAAGTCCGTCCGGGGTTCCTGGAAGGGGGAAAGGGGAAAATGCTGGGCGCCAGGCCCCGATAAGGGCCGAATTTCTCCTATGTCCTCCCTCGTCCTGGTTGTTGCCTTCCGCTCGACCCCGGGCTGGACTCGGCGGCACTCGCCGGTGTCGGCCGGGCTAACTCGTGTCCGGTAGAGTGGCGAAGGTATTCGGGTCGGGAAAGGAGGCTGAATAATCCCACGCGGATGGGTGGCAGCGGTGTTTATTATTGGCCGGGAAGCTGGCCGGAAAATCCTACGTCCGAGCGCTCGCGTCCGAACGTCGGCGTTCGGACCCTCGGCTTTCCCGTAGCCGCTACACAATCTATTATCCCGGCCGGTCGCGCTTGCCGGACGCTCGCCTGCTGGAAGGCTCGGACACGCCAGAGAATCGAACAGAACTTTCGATAACCTGCAGTCGCACTGCAATCGTACAAGATCGGCGGCCGATCTACGAGCCTCGAAGCCGGAAAACCCAAAACCGTTCGCATGCAAGTTACAAAGCTAGATGGTGGCGGCCGGGCCGCTCCTGGCTTTCATACGCCTTCCAATCTAATGGCTCACGGTGTTCTTTCCGAACCGGGGACTTTGTGGCGACTTGAAGAGTCGCCCCAAGGGGTAGCCGCCTAGTGACCGGTGGTCACTCGCGCCAGGGTAGCCTCTTGTGGGAGCGTGAACGGCCGGCACCGAGATCTCTACGGATAATAGGCAGGCGGCAATTCGCTGGGCTTACCAGTATAAATTCGCTCACTGGGTCGCTCTCTCTACTCCTCGAATCGTCAGGTTGTAGCTCACTCTCGCACTCGCGTAACGCTCGCTGCTAAGGTCGCTCACAAAGTGAGGAGCTTCCGGTCCTACGTAAATTTCGTTTCGCGTTACGTTGCCGCCTTACGCTATCGATCTCTCGGTGCCGCCGCGCCGATCGGTCTCGATCGGTATCGAGGGCTTGCGTATCGATCCCGCGCGCTGGGATCGATCGTTTCGCTACGCTGCGCTCTCCGCCGCTGCCTTCAGCCAGCGAGAGCTAGGAGCCCCTGGTACGTCCGTCGGTCTGTCGCCGTTGCGTCGTCCGTCGTCTGTCCAGGGTCAGAGCGGCCAGATCGGCACGTCAATCGGCGTATCTGCACCCTCTGTATGGCTCGCAGGTAGGACTCGTCTGGTCCATTCTCCTCGAGCTTAACTCCCGCTCCTCGATCGACTCGCTGATATCGTCGCTATCTCGGGCTCGAAACAAGATAAGGCGCAATAGTAATTATTCGCTAGGTTTGGCGGTCCCCCTTGGAGCAACGGTTGTTGAGGTTAAGCGGCGAGTGCGAGGCGGCTTCGTGTGAGAGCGGGAGTTTTGGGACGGGCTACGCTGCCCCGTCACAATAGTTAGAAGTCTTGCAGTCCGGAATCTTCTTTCCAACCATAACCACGAAGATGACAGCCGTGACGATAGCAGACGGTGAAGATAGTAGGGGGCCGGGAAAGTAGCCACTAAGATGTAGGCGTAGCGGCAGGTGCTCCAGAGAAATTTGAAAGGGCACAGAAGGCGTAACAGAAATTTCTTCGCCACCGTAGATGGGGTTAGAAAATCTGCCAAAATTAGCCGCAGAAAGAACGCTCGAAATCTCGTCGGCTAGAGAAGTGCCGAAGGTTATTTATAGGCCAAAATGGAGCAGGCCGATCGAGAAGTCGAGGAGAAACCTGAAAACAGCCCCACAGGGTAGAAGACAGCAGAAACCAGGTCGAAAAGTATGAGCAACAAGACGGTGCGTGCAGTGTACTCACGAGAGAGAGAGAGAGAGAGAGGGGGGGGAGGGAGAGGGTGAGATAAGATATTTATTATGCTCTAGGGCGGTATGGCCCTCTCAGAACAAAAACAAGAATACAGGAGTACAAAATAGATAAAAATAAAAGAGTATGCGCAGCGCAGGAAGAAAAATGTATAAAGAGAAACTTAAGACTAAGTAATGAAAAGAAAAAGAAAAGGAAGCAAGAACGCAAAAACGCAAGAAGCCCCGAAGCATCGCCAAGATATGGGAAAAATAAACAATAAAATAAAAACAGACAGGTAACTAGACCGTGTCGTAGGTCTCAAGCAGGAGGGCCGTAAGCGCCCTTTTAAAGCCCACTTCAGAGTCGCATTCCCGGATGTCAGGTGGGAGTACGTTCCAAAACTGGGGACCCCGCACGGAATACGAGGCCCCAGCAAACGACGTGCGGTGCGTAGGGATAACGAGGAGCGGTCCACGCTGTCTAGATGGATAGCCCGCAGTACCCTCAACCCTCACGGTAAAAAGATCGCGTATCGTGCAAGGAGGCTTGGCCTTGATAGCCCGGAAAAGGCTAACTCCGAGAAGGAGAAGCCTTCTTTCCCGGACCTTGAGCCAGGTAAGTCGCCGGTAGAAGGGCGTGATGTGTGCATCACGTGGAGCGTCGAAGACGAAACGCACGCAGGCGTTAAGCGCACGCTGTATCCTGAGCTCGTGAGTCGCGGAGATTCCGAGCAAAGCCAGGCAGCAATAGTCAAGGTGTGGCAGGATGAGGGACGATACGAGCTTGATTTTAAGGCCCCGCGGCAACGCAGCACTGTGACGCCGGAGCCCCGCAAGCACACCATAGACCTTACTGCAGATGTGCCGAGTGTGATCCCCCCAGTCAAGAGTGGGCGATATGTGCAGACCCAGCGAGACGACCCGAGAGCCGTACGGGATGGGTATACCGTCCATCTGAACCAGAGGGGCACCGGCAACATGCTGCAGGCCCAGGGCACGAGCAGAGCCCAACATCAAGCACTGCGTCTTAGAAACGTTTAATTTGAGAGAGTTCATGGTGGACCAGGCAGAGACGCTGGCAAGGTCAGAATTGATCCTCGTAATTGCGTCTTCCAGATCTTTGTAAGGCGCAGAGATGTACAATTGTACATCGTCTGCGGATTTGACCACCTTGGAATAAAAGATAGCAGAGTTTAGATCATGGATATAGAGAGAAAAGAGGAACGGCCCAAGGACGGAGCCTTGCGGCACGCCCGAATGGACCGGGGGAAATTGAGAGGTAGACCGTCCGATTCTGACTGCCTGCACCCTATTCGTGAGGTAAGACCAGATCCACCGTAAGACCGGAAGAGAGAGATTGAAAGAGTAGAGTTTGGAGAGAAGAAGAGAGTGGTCTACGGTGTCAAAGGCCTTAGAGAAATCAAGACACACCAGGATTGTGAACATCCGCTGATCAGCAGCAAGACGGACGTCCTCCAGGAGTGTCAAGAGAGCGGTTTGTGTGGAGCGGTTTTTGACAAAACCATGTTGCGAGGGGTCCAACTTCCCAGAGCTATCGAGAAAACTCTGAATGTCAGTGAGGACCAGCCTCTCAAGGATCTTAGAGAGCTCAGGAAGGATAGAAATAGGGCGAAAATCGGCAGGTGCAGAAACGTTCGGTTTTTTTAGGTATAGGGGTAATGAAAGAGCGACGCCAGGCGTCAGGAAAAATAGAGAAAGTAAGAGAAGAGTTGAAAATTTGCAAGACAGCAGGGTATATAGCGGGGAAAGAGAGAGAAAGAAACCTCGCACTCAGCTCATCCGAGGGCGAGATAGACGAGTTAGTAAGGCGCAAAGCGCGAGCAAGACTCTCCTCTGTAACAGGAGAGAAATAAAAAGACGTATCGTCAGAGGGACAGCTAGACAGAGACAAACATGCGGGGACGGCCGGTGGAGATGAGGCGTGAGCCGAGAGGAAGAAGGTGTTAAGAGTGTCCGGAGACAAGTGAGTGGGAGCGGAAGTACGAGAGGGAGGAAGAACACCGAACGATTTTAGCTCGCGCCAAACTTCGTTCGGGTTAGTAAGGTTAGAGAACCTGTCGAAGAGAAAAGCAGATCTAGCTCGCGCCAGAAGAGCTTGAACTCTGTTTCGACAGGCTTTGTATTGTACCCGCAAGTCCGGATTCCCAGTTCTGATATAGGATCTCCTGAGCGCGTCACGAGAACGCATCTCGAGACGAATCTCAGGAGTGATCCAGGGAGCAGGTGGCCGTCTGACACGCAGGGGTTGAAGAGGGGCATGCTCATTCAAAACTTGGAGCAAGCCAGTGTTGAGGTTGTCAACCAACAGGTCCACGCTACTCTCACAAGCGTTCGTAGTAAGACGAGCACAGCTAAGCTGTGAGATATCATTGAGTAGCGCATCACGGTCGATTGAACCATACCTCCGACGAAGATCATTGAAAGGAGCAATACGTGAAGTTAGAGCGTATTCTAGTGAGATGAAATCATGGTTAGAGCAGTGAGGCTCTCTACTTTGAGAGAAAGAGACAACCTTGCTAGATTCGTCAACAAGCGCAAGGTCAAGCCAAGGGGAGGAAGTAGAAGTATGAAAGGTTGGAGAGTAAGGAATAGAGTAAAGATTGAGACGAGAAAAGAGGTCTCCAAGGTAGCCAGAATCAAAAGAAGAAGAACCCATGTCCGCATTCCAATCGCCAAGCACTACCTTGTTAGGGTAGTCCGAGAGGATGTCAGCAAACATGGGCTCAAAGTGAGAGAGAGGAGCATGTGGGAGCCGATAAACGACCCCGACGAGAAGGGAGCCCACAGAGGGAAGTACCACCTCTGCGAAGAGGTATTAGGGACCAGAAATTAAAGAAGAAGAGGAAGACGCAAGTACAGCGGAAGAGAAAGAATCGCGAATATATAGGCAGGCGCCTCCGCCTATTCTGCCATCCCTATCGCACCTGAGTAACGAGTACCCAGGCACCACGCACAGACCGTCCGGAGTGGACGAAGTTAGCCACGTCTCCGACACCGCGATGATGTCGTAAGAAGCGGAAGACAGCACAGGCACAAAAACATGAACGTGCGCAGCAAGAGATTGGACGTTAATATGCCCAATGCGCAGTGTAGTGGGGGAGGCTGCGGAGTTAAGAGACGACGCGCAGGGGGTAGGTCCTCATGCGAGCTTGCTCGCTATATCTGCGAGGGTGTCAATCCTGACAGGGCTGCCTGACTCGGACTTCTTCACATAAATAGAGCCTGATCGGTGCCAGACGCGGGGGTATCCACGCTCGCGCGCAAGCGATCTGCACCGCTTGAGCAGTAAGGAGACATCACGAGGAAGGAACTCGTTCACATAAATAAGGCGTGAAGAGAAAGACGAGTCAAGGTCAGAGGCGAGTAAGTCCCGCTTAGCCCGCTTGGCCGCAAGAATAGCGTTCCGCACGGCAGACGAAGTAAGGCGCACATCAACTGTGCACGGACGCTCAGGAGTGGGGGTACCACGAAGCCGGGACACCATGACGACGTCGGCGGGAGAGAGCGGGGCACCGAGAGCCTGCGCAGTACGAACAACAAGGGACCGCAGGTCTTCACCGGGGGACTCCGGGAGCCCAGCGATCGCGAGCTCAGCCGACATGCTCGCCACCTCGAGTCTAGCAAGACGGGAGACGGCGGAGTCAGACATTTCAGTGAGCGCAGACTTACGCTCATTACCCCGACGGATGTCAGCTCGAAGGGAGTCGATCGACGGGCTGACCGTCGTAGAGAGTTCGGCAAGCTGAGAACGAGAAGCACTATCACTAATCTTGGCCTCAAGAGCGGAGGTGCGCTTGTCGAGGCCGAGGAGCTGGTCAGTGTGCTGTGCGGTGGCGGGGGACAGCTTTTCTACGCACTTCTTGAGGTCCGCTGTTTGGGCGCGCTGCTCAGCCATAAAGCTGGTTAGCGAGCATGTAAGCTTGTTTATGGCATCCAGAATAGAAGCAGTATCACAGGCGGCAGGAAGAGTAGTAGGCAGCGATGAGGACCCAGGTCGAGACAGCCCAGCAGAAGTTGATGGCATAGGTGCAGATGTAGGCGAAGCAGGCCGAGAGGTCGAGTGCAAGGGAGCTACTTTGCAGCCCCGCTCAGTGTGTATTTTCAGACACCCTGGATGGAACATGCCCTTGCAGGTTTGGCAGGTGTCAGTCCCCAACTTGGTACCCTTGTAGCAATGCGGACAAGTAGCTGGAGCCATCGCAGGTACACGGATGTAGAGTTGAGTTGGCAGCCGTGGACGAAGAAGAAGCGTAGCGTACGTGGGTGGCAGCCGTGTAGGTAGTAGAGCCAGGGGGCGCACAAGGCACGACGTCAGTCCAGAGAAATTCAAAATTAGGAGAAATAACAGTAATTTCCCCCACGCTAATGGGGGTTAGAAATTCTGTCAAATTTGGCAACAGAAAGAAGTGTCTTTTTCTCGTCGGCTAGAGAAGAGCCGATAAGGAGTAATAGGCCAAAATGAAGGCGAGCCGATCGAGAAAAAGGTAGACACCTGAAACAGGCCCCACAGGGCAGAAAGCGGCAGAAATCGGTTCTGGAGATGAGAGCGAGAGTATCGCATACTCGCGTTACACACACAGGAGAGCCGTCGCCTTTCGGAAGGCCGATATCTTGTTATAAAAAGAAGTAGACTAATATTATACATATTCTGTATTTTGATACGTATTAGGAACGAACGTCCCTGGAGTTGTTGCGACGAACTTTGTTTACGCGGTCTGTATAATGATTCGCAGCAGCAATAGAGATGGCACATTTAAATAAACATACATGAACAAATTTTACCCAACAATCACTACGCTATTATCATCCGCCTTCTGTCCATGATTCCTCCGGATCGCAAAGTAAATCTTGTAAGCCTTATCAGGAAATCAATCAGCAAATTCAATAGTTTTCTTCCAGTAAATAGATCCTGAACTTGAAGAAAAGAAAGAGATGCACGGAAACATAAAAAAAATAACATCACCGGGCTGGAACCGATCACGAGTCTTTCGCCTGGGGACCCTGTCACGCTACCCACCAAGCCACTTTGAGACTTAGGGTCTAGGCACACGGGCATCGCCTCGCCTGGCCTGACCAGGCCTGACCCAGGCAAATCTATTGTCATGTTAATAGTGTCAGCAGGGTTTCCCTGGCCGAAGCCAGGGTGTCAGGCAGTTTTTCCCTTGCCGAAGCTAGGCCAGGCCTGGTCAGGCCAGGCGAGGCGATGCCCGTGTGCCTAGACCCTTATCCAGTCATGAACCCCTACCGCTATAAACGACACGCTTTTAATAAATATAATACTTTCGAATACTTGTTGAATAGTAGTAATGTTGGAAGAAAACATCCAGTATTCTGCAGGAGATAATTAATCGTTTCGCGACGTCCGATTAGATCCAATTAAATCCGACCAAATCCAGTAAATCAAATTTATCAGGAGCCTGTGATACTTTTTCTTACAAGTATCGGGATAGCGCCGTGGCAAAGCGTTGGGTCGACGACCGTGAGGACCCGAGTTCGGTTCCCAGTTGCCCCAGTTGTTTTTTTGCATTTTCTTGTCCTCCCATCATTATGTTCAATACCCGGCAGTGGTGGTACTTGTTCTTTCACGTTTCCTCGCCCTTCCCAATCGTGTCTTCCTCTCGATATCCGATTTAGCTATGCAAATGCCTCGCGCGTCGTTGTACGCATGTGTGTACGAATGTGTGTACACTGTGTGGTAGTCGTATACCTTCCTTCATACCATCTTTACAATTGAGAGTAAAGAGATACATCATAAAATGAAAAAGTATGAGGAGAAAAGAGATATAGAACGGTGAAGAGAACAACGCAACACGTACTGAGAAAGCAAGCATCAAATAGCTCGCGTTCGGCAACCATGCAAGCGGATAAAGTATAATCACTTGGCGTGAGATTTTCAGCTATCAACCACTTATAATGAATAAGAAAAGGAAAGTCCCCTTCGTTGCCACCTCGAGCAAAGGGTGGCACACGAGCCTCTTTTCCCTCGCTGCCGCCCGTTCATTGACCGCCGAGGGCCACTCGAAGTCCTTGCTTCTTTTTCGAGTGAACTAGCAGGTCTCGAAGACACAATGAACCATTCTGTCTGCTGTAAGCGAACGATTCTGAAAATACTCTTTGCCCGGGGTATCCCGATGCGGAGAGTTGTAAAACATCGTTTACGTAAAGCGTGTTTACGGCTGCTAGAATTCTTTTCTCGTCACCAGCTCTAGACTGATGCATAAACATGAATGAATAAGCCTCCGTGTACTACCGCCGACACGAAAGCATCTCTATATTAATGTTATGCGCAAGATTGACTGCAATCTTGGAGGAATAACAAGAGAATGTTTTCTTTCGTTGTTCGTTCACTGTCCTTTTACGCGTACGCTAATAGGAATTGTGATGAACGAAAAATGTACGCACTTTTCGAGCCGTCGCATTCATCGAGATTCGCACACATAAATACATATAGTATGCGTTGTGAGATACGAAGCTCAGCACCAAAATAGCACAAGTAGAAGCCGCGAGTGTGGCACGAGTAGTAGTACATCAGTGACAATTCCATGATCGAGATTTGAAAATCGTATACGCATTATAACAATTACTGTAAGCCCACTCTTGCGAATGGGTCAGTAAGCGAGCGATGATCGTCTTGGAATCATCTTGGGGCCGCCAAGTGTCGTAAAACATCTGGGTGTCAAGGGTAGGCGGCATTCTTTTCTCCCCGTTACTTTCTGTACCTAAACGCGTCGAAGTCCCCGCGATGTGGTGCGAATGTCAGGTACACATGGCATAAATGAAACGAAGAGACTTGTAGGGGCAGCATACTAAGCGAACTGTAAAGAGGAGCGAGGTCCTACTTCCCCCTTCTCCCTCCGGGGAAACCCAGTATGTAGTGAGTTGACTTCAACAATCGCCCTTTCGTATTACCTGCTTTCGCTGCCCGACGAGTAACGGAAATCTCTAGTGAAACGAATGCAGCATACTACAAATTGGTTTATTACGATATGTACGATAATTGTTATGAGAATGTTGTTGTTGTTCAAGTTTCTCTAGATATGCGTATAAAGTGATAGTTTCCGTCTCGTACAGGCCACAACAGTTTTCTGCCCGATTATCGCGAATGGCTCAATGAACAATACCTTTGCTCATACTCTTTCGATGCTTTATGCGTTTAAAGTACCGAAGAGGACTAAGCGGCACGACTATGAAGGACAAGAAACTCTCGAGTAAGCATGGGTGTATGTGCGTGTAGCAAGGAAGACAAGTACGCGCGAATGCGGACGTGAGAAGATTTAGCTTTGCGAAGGACGATAGCGCAACTATTAAAGTACAGAGGGTGGTAGTGAATCCGCCTGCCCAAAAAGTCACTTGGCTTCCAAAAAAAGATCAATGGCAAGTCGCCTTCTGTTCGCGACGAGCCGCAGTGGTCACCATGATTTCGACAACAAACGTGGAGAGGGGTGGGCAACTGCACGCCCATGAACCGCGAGCGTTAGTCGCGAGGGTCGCGAGCAGGTAGCGAGTCCCACTCGAACCTCGCCCTGCTCCTCGATCTTCAGCTGAACCCACCCCTTTCCGGTTTCAATCTATCGAGTACTCTTTAATATTTTGTAGGCACGATACTGCTGGAAAGGTGGGATAGCATAGAATGTACTATCAGGAAAATAAAGAGATATTCTCGAGTCTCGCTGTTGAGCTAGACTCGATAATATGAGAACTAATTTAAAGATTCCTCAGAGATTTGATTTGGAGAGGCGTTAGTGTATGGGGAGAACTGAATTTCCCAACTCTTATATTTCTCGCAGACGATACTTTTCCCGATACTTCGGCCCGGGAGATTCGAAGCCAACTATTCCCTAGTACCACAAAAATGGGCGCCAGGCATCGACGATGCCACACAAAATCTCACAAAAAGCGCAAAGAGAACGGCAACATTGAATCTCCTGTGACGGCCAAACAGGTGCTTCGGCTAGATCAGACAATAAGGAGAGCACGTGGGTTCGACACGAGTGAACAAGCCAGGATTGAGCTAGTATTGATGATTTTATTTTGACAGTGAGGCAGAGAAAGAGTCCTTCGCTCGAAGCGTCCATTAGCAACCACGGGCGAAGCACGTGGCTGCGAGTTAGAATAGTCGAAGTTACATTCAGATGTTCGCTAGCTCTACGCAGATGACCGGCGTTAATAGATTTCCCGAATTCTACCGATTTTCTACAAGTGACTCTTGGCTGACTTCGTCAGCCCGCAGGAAGATCTCAGTTTACATAATCGATAATACAGGAAAGAATTGAAGCTCAGAATGATCTAGACAACAGATCGGAAATGGAACACTTACAGTCGAAAGCGAGAAGGCCTTAAGGGCCGAGAAACAGCGAATCTCTAGCTGGGATCTCACCAGCAAGTCAGACCCTCACAAAAGCTAGAGTGGAAGGTGTTCGCTTACCGCTAATAATTATTTGCTGTTAGCACGTCGCTAGTAAGGAGGATTTGGGGATCGCTAGCCTCCTTCCTTCCTTCTTTCCTGCGTCCGTGCGTTAGTTCGGTAATCGAAAGTGGTTATTCGTCAGTCGCTAATTCTCCGCTCGCTCGCTTCGATAGTCAGCACAAGAGTGCCGAATTCTGCGCGCTATTCCCTAACGCTCGCCTAGCCGCTTTTGTCCCCGAAATCGATTTCTATTGGTCGCCGGATCCTACCGCGCGCGCAGGGCTCCCTGTGCCCCCGGATGGACGACGCCAGGGCCGTTGGCCCAACTGTGCGCCAACCCTGCTCCGTCGAGACGACAAACGGTCAAGCCTCCCACGATGTAGGGGCATCTTGGGGTCGCCTGCCTCACCACCCGGCTCCTCCAACGGTGACCAGTCGTCTTCAGATGCCATCGGGGACTGCTGATCCCCTTAATGTCCACCCTGGTCGGGCCGAGTTCCTCTGGGCTGGCAGATTTGGCGATTTCGGGTGCTGTGTGTCGATGGTCGTCACTGATTTGCTTCTCCCTTATTGGCTCAGACGAATTCGCAGTCGTTAGTATTGTTTCCAGATCGCTAGTATTTCCCTGACTGGAGACGCTCTTCTCTAATATCGCGCGGCGCTAGTTTTAAACGGCGTCCAAAACGTAACGTCACAGTACATACACGGGTATCGTCGGTGCTTACGAACCGGTTCTGCATGCTCGCGACTTTGCTCACGAGCAGTTGAGTTGCCCACCCATGAATTTTGGGATGGTTATATACATCTGTCAGGAATAAGCGCACGCAACTACGAATTACGTACAGGTCTTGAGACACCAGGTAAGAAAGCACAGTCATTACGAGTTACAATCTGATTGCTTTCATCCACCCATTTCGAAATTCCTCCACCCGCGGAAAGAACGCTCCATCGATTCAATGTGCTCCAATGTGGTAGCATCAATTGAGACTAAATATACAAAACAAACAATAAGCACGATACATTGCTGCAATACCGTTCCACGATTTTTCATTCTCGCCCCGAACGCAAAACTTTGCGGGGGAAACATCATTTCCACGGGAAACCCCATGGTTCTTTGCCGCGATCAAGCAACAAGCGGCTGTGTTTCGATGAAACAGAATACATCCTTTTCTAAACGTGACAGGACCTTTCACAGCTCACTCTTTGCCGGCTGCCAGTCATAAAACATCTGACCGAGCGACAAGCAGTTCCGTAAAGCATCGCGCTTGTACTGTAGTACATGAAATGAAAATATCAACAGAATGTGCGTATCGCACAGCACCACCAATGTTCTTCCGTACGCACAAGTATTAATTACAGGTGCCACATAAAAGAAGTTTACTTTTTTATTCCTCATCATCAGAAGCATACATTTGAAATGCGGTAGCTTCTCGTCGATGTTCAAGTATACATTTCGAACGAGTATCTTTGATTTTGCAACTACGAATAGTATTCCTTCCGCACTTTTCGTATCTGCTGTCTTTTCTCGTGATTGAGAAGGTTGGTTTTCACGGTATTCGGGTTAAATGAATATCTCCTACGAAAACGCATAGACGATTACTCCACTCCTCGTAATAGGCTATGTTGTTATGTTAGAAAACTCTACTGCAAGCAGGCTAGAACGGCTCCCCTTAAAGCGCGATTAAATAGTAGAAGCTGCAGCTCTGCTGGAAGAGAAGCACAATTCTTCACAGTTATTCGCGCCATGTTGCTCTCCCTTTCGATCATATGACAATTATACACCTTATACATAAGTTTCATTAATCAAATATTTATAATTTCTATTTAATTTCTATTAAATATCGGTGCAAGGAAACTTTCTACAGCATTTTCGCTGTACAGAAGTACCCCGAAGCGAGGCAGCCGCAGGTAAGCTTCCTGAGGTAGGACGAAGGTAACTGTCCCCATGGTGGGAGTTTGGGTTTAAATAGGGGTAGTTAGCAAGCAGCCTTCATTCCCAAGTTGTCACTGTGCCAGCAAGGAAGAGACAAGTTTTTGTGAATTTTTGGTGAGTGCATATACCGTTTTTCCTCATTTATTCAGTTCTTATTGATTCAGTGTTTTTGAAGAGTGTATTAACCTCCCAAAAACATTAAAATGTGAAAAAAAGCGCCAAGTAGTCTTGTTCCTCACCCCAAAAAAGATCTTGCCTGAGAAAAATATGTGCCGCATTCCACAAAAATAACAGTGTGATGAAAAATTATTATTTATTCTACCACCTCTATCAAATTGGCCAAAAACATAATCGATATCACTGGAAAGCCAAGTCTTCATTGAAACACTCTAGTCCCACAAAAGAATTTATTGAATATTCCAAAAAAATGAATGTCTTACAGAACTAAATATTCTACAAACAAACAAGAACAGAATACGAATGTGAAAACCAACCCTTCAGTTACGAATATAAAGCATTAAACAATCGTGAAAGTTAAATTAAAATTAAAAAATATATCTCTTCTGTTCGTTCAATTTATCAAAGAAAACGTAATACTTGGCCCGCCCGGTTCTTCACAAATCCAGTTTCAAGTCTACACACAAATGGGTGCAACTTTATTATTCAAATGATACCTTGCATTATTGCAAATCGCTATTGTATCGTTAATGTTAGGATGTAAGATGGACAGTATTTTTTGGAGAAAGTAACTTTCTTAGTGATTGCTCAGATGGTAAATTATTATTCAAATGATACCTTTCATCATCGCAAATCACTATTGTATCGTTAATGTCTCTTTTGCTTTCTGCCTTCTGCCTGTACTACCGGCAATGGCCAGACTTTCACAAGACTGGAGTGTGCTGAATCCTGCGGGCAATGCTTAATAATATGGGATTTTAACATTGTAATGAGGCGACCACGCATTTTCGCGTGATACCATTCGTTTGCCGTGTGAAAGACTTGAAACTGGATTTGTGAAGAACCGGGCGGGCCAAGTATTACGTTTTCTTTGATAAATTGAACGAACAGAAGAGATATATTTTTTAATTTTAATTTAACTTTCACGATTGTTTAATGCTTTATATTCGTAACTGAAGGGTTGGTTTTCACATTCGTATTCTGTTCTTGTTTGTTTGTAGAATATTTAGTTCTGTAAGACATTCATTTTTTTGGAATATTCAATAAATTCTTTTGTGGGACTAGAGTGTTTGAATGAAGACTTGGCTTTCCAGTGATATCGATTATGTTTTTGGCCAATTTGATAGAGGTGGTAGAATAAATAATAATTTTTCATCACACTGTTATTTTTGTGGAATGCGGCACATATTTTTCTCAGGCAAGATCTTTTTTGGGGTGAGGAACAAGACTACTTGGCGCTTTTTTTCACATTTTAATGTTTTTGGGAGGATATCATGTCTTTTTGGTCGTTCATTTAAGATTTAAGAATATTCTTTATAGTATGTAGTAATTGTGAAGAAGTTAAATTTTTTTAGGCTACGGGACAAAACTACTTGGCGCTTTTTTTACATTTTAATGTTTTGGGGGGATGATATCATGTCTTTTTGGTCGTTCATTTAACATTTTTAAGAATATTCTTTGCGGTATGTAGAAATTGTGAAGAAGGTAACTGTTTGTGTGGTCAGGGATAAGATTACTTGGGGCTTTTTTTACATTTTAATGTTTTTTGGGGAGAGGGAGGATCGTTTTTATGTAGGATTTATTTTAAATGTAGAATGCTTCTTTGTATTGTCGGCCCCGTCTTTGTTTTTGTAATACTGTCGCTAGATACAGACGATCATCTGTTTGGTCTGGGGTGATATCATGCATTTTTGATGATTCATTTTTAAGAATACCTGATGCTTCTTCTACATTTTAATGTCGTGTTTTGGAGGATAGGGAGGATAATTGTTGTGTAGGATTTCTGTAAAATGCGGAATACTTTTTTGTGTAGGTGGATGTTCTTTGGGGTGAGGAGCAAAACTACTTGGCGCTTTTTTTACATTTTAATGTTTTGGGGGGATGATATCATGTCTTTTTGGTCGTTCATTTAAGATTTTTAAGAATATGCTTTAGAGTATGTAGGAATTGTGAAAAAGGTAACTGTTTGTGTGGTCAGGAATAAGATTATTACTTGGGGCATTTTTTACATTTTAATGTTTTTTTGGGAGAAGGAGGATCGTTTTTATGTAGGATTTCTTTTAAATGTAGAATGCTTCTTTGTATTGTCGGCTCTGTCTTTGTTTTTGTAATACTGTCGCTGGACACAGACGATTATCTGTTTGGTTTGGAGTGATATCATGCAATTTGATGGTTCATTTTTAAGAATACTTGATGCTTCTTCTACATTTTAATGTCGTGTTTTGGAGGATAGGGGGGATAATTTTTGTGAAGGATTTCTGTAAAATGCGGAATGCTTTTTTGTGTAGGTAGATGTTTTTTGGGATGTGGAACAAAACTACTTGACGCTTTTGTTTCCATTTTTGTTTAATGTTTGTGGGAGGACAGGAAGGATCATGTTTGTGTAGGATTTCTATTAAATTAGTATTACTTTTTTGTGTAGTTAGTTGCGTCTATGTTTTTGTAATGTTGTCGCTAAATGCAGATGTGGCCCTGTTCTTTGCAAAGGTGTCGCTCAGTGCAGACAAGGCCCGGTTCTTTGCAAAGGTGTCGCTAAATGCAGACATGATTTTGTTCTTTGCAAAAGTGTCGCTCGGTGCAGACAAGGCCCGGTTCTTTGCAAAGGTGTCGCTAAATCCAGACGTGGCCCTGTTCTTTGCAAAGGTGTCGCTCGGTGCAGACAAGGCCCTGTTCTTTGCAAAGGTGTCGCCAAATGCAGACGTGGCCGTTTTCTTTGCGAAGATGTCACTCGGTGCAGACGAGGTTGTCTTCTTTGCAAAAGCGCTGGCTTTACAAAATTGTCGCTATGTGCGAACAGGCTGTTGGTCCACATTTTTTACTACTTTCGTCTATATTTTTTATTATATTTTTTATTATGGGGATCATTTTGATCCGTGTTTTTCAAAAAAGAATAGATAGGAATCTTTTGCACCTCTCGGCCACTGCATTCTTTGGCTAATCTTTTCATCATCAATGTTAATGAATCTGTTTTTGTTATTTCTTACAAAACATGTATAATGCCCAATGTGGTTATTTTTTTAATTATTTTTTGTATGATAAAATATAGCGCTTATCGCTCTATATGTTTTTTGCGCGATAAGTATTTTTGACGTATGTGCACCTGTGATACAGTATTTTTGCATTTTAATAATTCTTTCTTCCCTTTTTTGAAAGGGTAATAACTGAATTAATACAACATTTCCAGCCATTGTAACATCAGTTTTAAATATCATCCCCTTACTTCCACAATGAGTGCACGAGGAACCATCTAATTCATGCCAATTGGAATACATCTTAATTATTTCTTGTAGACCTTTACTTTTTCCTTCTAGTACACATAATGGTAGTGGCAAAATTACATTTTTCTCAGTACTGACACTCGTTTGATGGCAAGTTTTGCAACGTAGTTTGTGAGTCAACTCGTGTTCCAGGGTTTGCCTAATACTGTTATGACAATTTATAACACTGAGTACAAATTCAGCAGCATCTTGTGGAATGCTTTCAACGAAAGTTCCACCTAAATACTGCCTAACCCCAAGAGAATTAAGGAGTGTCACTCCTTGACTTATGTATACTTGAGCCAAAGCGTTTAGTGCATCATGTTTTTGGAGACTGAGCATTTTTTCACGAATAATCTGGCAATGAAGCATACATTGCATGCTTACGTTAGCGTATGCGGATACATCGTCGGAATTGATAAAGCCTTTAACGGAACGTACCACAATTACCGTATTATCTGCATGCGATGCATCAATATTAGTTTTAGGTAATCCGGCCCAATATCTGTCAGTAATTTTCAGTTGCCTTTCTATCACATAATTTATTTCTCCGAGATCAGGTCTGTAAATGCTTCTTAGTCTGTTATATTCCAGTATAGCTAATTTATTAGCTTTTACAGAGTACGGATTGAAATTAATTAAATGCAAGCCGTCCAACGAAGTTACACGTGATAGTGCAACGTACGTCTGACCGCAGCTAAAGACAGTGTTACCTGCGTCGACGATAACTGTTTTTAAACTTAATCCCTGACACTTGTGAATAGTAATACCATAGCTAAGAGATATTGGAAATTGATGACGAATGACATATGCTTTATCCATTACTTGAAATTTCGAAGTAACTCTTTCAATTGAATATGTCTGACCAGTTGATAAACGAAACTGTATAGTTTGAATATCACCATTAGCTTCCACTGCTTCGGTAAGTCCAACAATTTCTCCAATAGCACCATTCACAAGGCCTAGCGTCACATCAATGTTACGTCTCAGCATTATTTTGGCACCAACTTTCACAATTATATTTCTGCTTAAGCCAGCTGTCTGAGAGTTGTCTTCCTCATATTGATCTAAGAGTTTATTCACGCGTTTCTTTATATACTCCGCACAATCGAGAACGTCGCGTGCAGTCAGCTTCACCTCTTCACTGTTAATTCTTTCGAGCATTGCTGCATTAAGTACGTCACACAAATGGCAGGTAGCAAGTAAACAAATTCCTTCTGACGGTAAACTTTGAATGTAATTACAAAGCTCACTTAACCTTGCGTCACTATCGTTGGATAGGAACACAATTTTCCTCGATTGCAATTGCAAAACGTCTGCTTCCGTAACAATACCTAGGCGAATTCTTGAAAGAATTTGACGATAAGTATCATCATCCTTTTGTCGCATATTTATACTCAGTTCATCGTAAGTGAATAGCTCAGTCCACAAATTGTAACTGGCCAATGAACCCAAACATTTAGAATTTTTTTCTCTCGAAATTTTGATAAATGCCGGTTCTTCGTGAACAGGTGGTAACAGTAATAAATCACCAAACAGAAGAATATGCTTTCTGCCAAACCATCCATCGTTCGTGTCAACTGTATCGAATATTTCTGCCAGTCTCAGATGTATAAACATTAAAGTAATATTCGATATCATTGAAATTTCGTCTATAATGAATAGAACGGTATTCTTTAAGTCGGTACGTAATGTTTTCAAGACCATATCAGATAGAGGTCTATAGCTAGGAGTTTGACCGTGTTCAACGGGAAGTTGAAGTAATCTATGTGCAGTTAAACCATCGACATTGAATGCTGCTACTCCAGTAGGGGCTAATACAGTAGTATTTTTCTCTACTACTTGTTTTGCCCAACATCGCAGTGTCTTAATCAAGAAACTCTTTCCTGTTCCGCCTTCTCCGCTGACATACAAGCGCAGCAGTGGATTATTCGGATCATCTAAATTGCTTGCAATTGTTTCTGTAACCTTTTCAAAAATCCTTTTCTGGTCAGGATTTAATTTTTCTATCATCTGCGTAATGTTACAATCAGCAATTCTTGATTTTTTTTCCATTTCGTTCAACTCCATTATTGCACCTTCCACCTCCAGAGGTTGGCATTCCATCTCATTCACTGAATCAAGTTTCTCATTCTTTCAATTCTTAATCAATTCTTGAACATGATCGAAAGCTGCTTGAAGTTCCTCTAGACGTTCATGATACTGAAGACCACTAATAATTTCTGACTTTACCGATGCAAATGCTTCGGTGTAAGTATCATAGCATCCTTTTAACTCGTCCAAGTCCCTCCAAGGGTTAAACAATAAAAACATTGAGTAATAGTATTTCTCTGGATAGAGGTTCTTATTATATGTAAAATGGTTAATCAAATAACCACGATCTCTTTTTTTCAAATATAAGCGAGTTTTTGAATCGTAAAAATGTAACGTGCACTTTGAAGTTTTAACTCGCGAAACATCGTACCACTTAGCAAAATCGTACAAATTCCACGTTTCTAACTCTTGTGGTCTGTTCGGATAATAATTATCAATAAAGGAGTGACAAAATATATCTGTCGATTCCGAATCGAGTTCAGTAATTTCCTTTCGTGTTTTGATTTTCCTACTTCTTATCTGATTGACATCTAACCAGCGAAATGTCGTCTGAGGATCAGTTCTGTGTAATGATATTCCCAAAAGAATATCCGCGGCTTCAATGGCTCCACATTCTCTGTTACTTAAACTCCGTAATCCAATATTCCATAAATTGCTATGGAGAGACTTTGTACTATTTATTACGCTGAAAGTATCGACATCATAGCTGCATTCTGTTTTAGTGGTGTACTTTGTACAATAGACATTTAACAATGCTGACTTTTCACCGATAAATTGAATGTCCATATTTCCTTCCCAAACCGTGAGTAGAGTAGGATTGTAATCATTTATATTTTTCTCGTGTTCCCCACGAGGCAAATCGTATAGACGATTTTTACTTTTTAACTGCTTTCTATTTGCTATAGTGACTGCGAGATCTCTTAATAGTATCTTATCTGTCACCAGACGTGAAAATCCAAATCTGCATTTTGTTACGAAACCTTTCTTGGTTTTCTTTTTTCGTTGACAATAAGAATTATGGTAATGCTCTTGGTGAGTAGTGACGCGTCGATATAATTGCGGCGACACTTTTTTGTCCGGCATCTTACAAGTAACATATTTTAATATGAAACTTTTTACGTCTTCGTCGGATGATTTTCCTATTATGGGCGCACCTTCTATCCAAAACATCAAATGCCAGTGGGGCATTCCTCTATTTTGGTACTCGCGCCTTACAAAATAATGTTTTACTTTCCCTATGGGATTGTCGGATGAGCAAATGAAATCTAACATTGCTTGGAATTTATTTTCTATAAATCTAGCTGCAGATACTGGATCGGCAGCAACCAATTCGTTTATTGATTTTATGGAGCTCAGACTAGGACTTACTTCTTTAATATATTCCGCTAAGTCCGACCATAGGTATTTTGCCGGACTTAACGTTACAAACCAAGTTGCTGGCCCATACTCGCGCGTCATAGCATTAACATTGCTTCTCACTTTACGCCAATATTGTTGTGTATTTGGCAACTTTCCGAAAATAGTATCCAAATTTCCTTCCAATTCTTTTGCAGACATGGATTTCAGAAATTCAGCCGCGGTATATCTTACACATGGATTGACAGTATTGAGTTTATGATAAATACCGCTACTGATTTGTCGCATATTGGCATTGTTCATTAAAAAGAACAAATACTGAATATTCAAGCGGAAATGTGAATGTTTGGACATCAATCTCGACTTCACAAAGTCGAAATCCCGTATAGGTATTTGTCTTTTCTGATTTATACCGTTCTCGCCGTATGGATATAAATCCGGAAAGCATAGAACATCCAAATCTTGGCAACGATTGTCTAGAGGAGCGGCTGCAACTTTCAGCATTTGATACAGCTCAGTAGACGTATTATTTTGTCTCTTCTCACACTGAGGGTATATAGAGAAATGTTCGTAATAGGAATCTGGATCGGTAATCTGCGTTAGCATTGCAGCAGGTTTATCCGTTTCCTCACTTTCATCTTCATTGATCTCGAATTCAGTTTGTGTGAAGTCTTCACTTAATAAATCTTTGTGTGAAGGGGGTAAAATAATTTTTGAGTATAAGGGGTTATTTTCCTTCATCCATCTCAAAAGCTGGAATATTTTGTTTAAATCTACCAGTTTCTCCCACACTATTTTCGATTTTGTCGGAATTCCACGTACTAATATATAAACCTCATGATTAGGATTTATTGCAGCCTTTGCGGGGCATATTTTCTTTAAACTTTGCTCGATTGGCAGCGGTAAGTGAAATACTCTTCCTTTTATTTTTGGTATCATGTGCCTGTGTGGTATTTTTTTATTCATTACTGTACCACATCTTTGCACACATTGAAATGCTTTTGCACGCTGAATTAAAATTTTTTCATAATCATTTAACTTTGACAGTGTCTCAGGCATTGTTTCTACATAGAGATTATTTAATACACATACTGGCGGCATGGCATCTCTGCGAAAATAACCTTTGCAATAATGGCAGATATAGCCAACGTGTATCTCATGGTTTTCTAAGTAATCCATTAACTTGTCCCAATATTTTCCAACCATTGGATTTCTCATGTCTGACACACAAGTAACATTTTTCCGACAATGCAATTTCTCACATGATATGCATGCATTTCGAGGAGCGTCCATAGATCTTTCCGTGAGTAATTTAAACGCTTTAGAATATTTTTTAATTATATCATCCTCATTTAAATTAATGTTGATTTCTTCCAACAACGAATTTTCCGACGTCACTTCCTCTGCATTTTTAATTATTTCCCTGATGGCTACAACGTCTCCGGCTTCCAATGCCTTATCTAAATCTTGCAGGATTTTATAATACTGAGTCAAACGATTCATCAATCTACCAATACTTCTGACTCGTGGAAAGTGCGGTGACAAGAAATGTATTGCCAGGGGTAATGATTGACAAATATCTGGCTTTATATAACAACCATGGGAATGCCCCAATTTAGTTGTATATTTTGTTGTACATCGCTTCAAACGCTCTACTAGTTTAGGTATATTTTTTATTTGCCTACATTCAGATACAACTTTAAGCAATCGCTGATATCGCTCAAGTATTTCAGACTGCTGAGCTGTACAAAATTCGTTACAAACCCATGATTTCTTGGACTTTACACCGGGTTTGGATTCCATTAATGGTAAATCATTTGTAACCTGTCCATACTTATTCATTACGAGAGACGTCTCCTTTAATTTTATAATATTAAAGTTATATGCTGTCTCTGAAAAATACGATTCCGTCGTAGGAGTATGTTTGGAACTACCGCACAACACATTTCGAATACTATCAATGTCATCGGAGGCAAGTGCTGATAACTGTGTTAAATACAATTCAGCACTTTCCCTCACATTATGCAGTGCCTTTCCCATATTGGATATATAATTTTGTCTAACGAACAAACACCATTTTAGTATTCGCTCAGCCTCAATTCTTCCGCTGATAAGTGATTCACTTGTAAGATTTTTGGATATTCTACGAATGTAATTTTCAGCACTTCGCTGTAAAACTATAGTGTTTCCACGAATGCGGAATCTTTTATATTTGTCGCATATTTTCCGTGCAATGCGCACTTTGTCTGTCACAAGAGAATTTTTGCGAAATTTGTTATAATAATTTGCATTACTTAAACGTCGCCTATCTTTATTGGTATCAAGATATTTCTTGTGGTTTATTCGTACTCTATCTTTATTTTCTGTATAATATTTTTTGCTAATGATACACCTATTATGTTTATTTTCTGTGTAATATTTTTTACTAATGATAGACCTATTATCTTTATTTTCTATGTAATATTTTTTTTTCGCATACGTATTCGGTCTTTATTTTTTATATAATATTGTTCAGAATAGTTCTCAGAACTTCTAGATAATATACCTTTTGTACCTACATTATCGCTAAGCCCGAACAGGGTTTGTTTTATTTCAAAGTTGTCACCAAATTTGTCGTTGGATGCAGACAAAGATTGTTTTCTTGAAAAATTTTCGTTTAAGTCAGACATCAGCTGTGTCTTCGATATATTTTCGCTTAATTCTGATATCACCCGTATCTTTAATATATCTTTGCTTGATTCAGACATCAGCTGTTTCTCTGACAAATTTTCATTGAAGTCAGACATCAGCTGTGTCTTTGATATATTTTCGCTTAATTCTGATATCACCGGTATCTTTAATATATCTTTGCTTGATTCAGACATCAGCTGTTTCTCTGACAAATTTTCATTGAAGTCAGACATCAGCTGTGTCTTTGATATATCGTTGCTTAATGCAGACATAGCTTCGTTCTTTGCAAAAGTGTCGCTAAGAGCAGACATGGCTTCGTTCTTTGCAAAGGTGTCGCTAAGAGCAGACATTGCCCTATTCTTTGCAAAGGTGTCGCTAAGAGCAGACATTGCCCTATTCTTTACAAAGGTGTCGCTAAGAGCAGACATGGGCGGTACGTTTGTACTTGATACAGATATAATATCGTGTTGTACTGACGATGCCTTTTCCTCATCATTACTGTTACTTGATGGAGATATTAGGCAAACTGTTTCTAGGCGCGCAACTTCGAATTTTCTCTTACGAAATCGAGTTACTCGCGTCTCTTCTGCTTTCTGCCTTCTTGCCTGTACTGCTGGCAATGGCAAAACTTTCACAAGACTGCGGTATGCTGAATCCTGCGGGAAATGCTGAATAATCTGCGATGTTAACATTGTGATAAGGTGACCACGCATTTTCGCGTGATCATACATTACTTTATTCGGTCGAATATTGAACAGCAACGAAGTTGCAAACGCCATGGAGAATACGCCACAGTCGTTTCCATTCGGTTGCTGTTGCACTTTCGGGAATGCAATTGTTTTATTATTCAGATCATAAAAGGGAAACAATCTCTTTAAGAAAATTTTATGGTCTCTATGCATTTCCCTTTTATTCAGTGAATCGTATATATATATTTTTTTTCTGTCATAATACGCACATACCCAATGTCCATCAAGATCTGAAGTACCACTAAATAGAATTTGTATATATTCCATATTTTGTGGTACTTCATTTATCCTATCAGGACATTGTAATTTCCAAGGTTCTTGTAGAGCATACCCATATTGACTTAGAAGAGAATGAAAAATATCCATATGGGCATCCTCCAACCACCTGTTTTCGGAAATAGTGCTTTGCAAGATATCGGGTAATTTCAATGTTCTTGCCTTCATTTAAAAAAAAAAAACTAATATAAAATAATAAATAGGGAAGAGGAAACTGGAAATAGGACACGGAAATAAAAAAGAGGAAATAGGAAAGAGGAAAACTAAGAAAAAGGAATAAATATATATATAGAAAAGATAGGAAAGAGGTCGAAATAAATAAATAAATATAATAATAAATATACTGGGAGGTGTTGCGTTGTGGAACCTGGCTCCTCAACAGTTACTCGCAGACTGTCGAGCAAGCTTGCCAGATTTGGAAGGAATTCCTTCCACCTCCCATAAGCCTAGCATTGCCCCACCACCAAGACCTCTACCTAATCTGGCAACCGTGCTGTCGAGTCCAGGCTATATTTAGACTCAAGCAGTCTCATCATACATTGTATGCTCGACCAAGCGACTCTTGGCTTGTTCCGCTATAGGCATGGTCAGGGTCGTGCATGCGTAAATCTTATTAGCAAGAAATGAAATAAAAGAAATAATGTTTAGGAATTATAGGAGTCACATATCTATCGCCTCGGCTCGACGACTTCTCAAAATTTCCGATAGCCACCCATCACCGAATGTATAGCATTGCTAAATACAGTCAACAATATGTATATAAAATACTGCATATCAATCTTAACTTATGCACTTGTCAATTTAAGAACACTAAAACTCTGCTGCGTATGAGGGTTTGGATTGTTTAATGAAATTTATAAACACGGGAAAAATTTCAGCTCTTTAACTTAAGTGGTTTTTTACCCAGTATAAGGATACAGCTTGTCTAACTAATGTATCTTATAAAGTATTGGCCCAATTATTTGAAACAAGAACATGCTAACTCTAAACAGCCAGCATTTATTTTGGAAAACTCAGGTCTTTAACTGAAGTGATTATTGTGCTATGCACTTGACAATTTCCATACTTTGAAATTGAGCCGAGTGAGGAAACAACTTGTCTATCTGATATATTTTATAAAGCGTTGGGCCTGATTATTTGGAATTTAAGGACACGCTATCTATTAGCAGCCAGCATTTACTCAGGAAATTGTAGATTTTTAGCTTAAATGGCTGCTGTGTTACACACCTGACAAATCTCATACTTTCAAATTGAACCGAGTAAGGAAACAGCTTGTCTATCTTATGTACCTTATGAAGCGTTGGCCTAATTATGTGTAATTTAAGGGCATGCTACCTATTGGCAGCCAGAATTTACTCAGAGAATTGTAAGTCTTTAGCTTAAGTGATTCTTGTATTACGTACTTGGCAATTTCCAAACTTTGAAATTAACCCGAGTAAGGAAACAGCTTGCCTATCTTATGTATCTTATGAAACGTTGAAGCATTTATTAGTTAGGAAATTTCAGATCTTCTGCTGAGATTGTGTGCTATGGTGCGGTCTTGGTAAGTCTTATATTTTAAAATTGGTATCTGATATACCTTATAAAGCATTGGGCCTGATTAGTTAGAATTTAAGAGCGTCCCAGCTATTGGCAGCCAGCATTTACTTAGTCAATTTCATGATTTTAATTTAAATGATTTTTGTACTATGCAATTGATAATTTTGAATTTCAACATTATTATTAATTAGTACTAATGTGTTATTAATATTGCTCGCTGCTCGTTCGAATAGCCAAGAGGTTAAATGGAGATAAAATCAACATATATACAATAACATACATATACATTTATATCTGAAAATCATTTTATTTCATTTAAACGCATTCATCGCGCGCTCAGTTCAGCCACGGGGATCTCATCATCTCAAGGCGCACATGTATAAACACGACCACGTGACAAACGTCATGGTCATGCGCTGCCGGGGTTAGTCATTCTATCTCTGTTTTACACACGACTTCTTCATGTGCATCCTTCTCTTTCTCTCACGTGGTGAAACCCCTCCACCCTCAGGATGGTCGAGCCGAAGCAGGACGAAAACAGTTTGACGCTCGAGCTTACCAGACTGACACGTGAGTACTTAATACTTAATTGAAGCCATTCCACGACTGTTGCAAATAGATATAATAATAATATTCAAATAATTTCAATTATATAATGTAGAATCATGGAGAATCAGCAGCAGCCGCAGCAGTTGCCTCAACCGATGGAGACAGAATTTGAAAACGCCAATCGTAAGTGTAATCAAAAGTTTGCCACTTTGTCCTGTTTGCTTCTGCATTCTACTGTATCCCTTTGTCTTTCTGCATCTCCACCTATCATCCACCTATGCTTATGAGCTTTGCAATAACGGAAATTAAAATCTCTGTCTCTCATCTGTCTGTCCAACGTCAAGGATCATCGCGGTACTATCGGTCGGTAGTATCCGCGAATGTCCCGTCCGCATTTGCTGTATTTCTGTCGCTTTGCTTCCACTTCGCACGCTCAGTATATGCATTAAATATAAAATTATCAATCTACGTTCGCATGCATACACTTCTTGAAACATTCTCTCTCTCTCTCCCGCACGCGCGCGCTTTCTCTTCCTTTCTTTCTTTCTTTCTTTGTGTGTCGCGCTAGCATATGCGTCCGAACGTGCGCTGGCATTCGCAGACTTAATTACAATGCCTTCGTTCTTCTTGACCAATATTCTCGCATTCTTATTTCTTACCGTAAAATTGGCCACCACTTCAAGGGATAATAACCCAAGCAAACATTGCAAAGGGTGATAAAGTTTAAGTCTACTAGGATACGAAATAAAAATGCCAGAATATTGGTCGAAAAACACGAATACATTGATACGAATGCGGATTGAAAGCTTTGAATGTTATGTATATGATGAACGTGCGAGGTGAAAACTATGCAGGAGGCATACAATTATTAATTTCCAAAACTATTAATATTATTTAATATTTTCAGAAATGATGGAAGAAATACGACGATTGCGGTTGCTGGTGGTCGCCCAGGCGCCGCCACCACCGCCACCGCCGTTGCCCCAGCCCCAAACTCAGGCGCCGGTGCCTGAGTCCCAGCTTCAGGCACCCCCGCCCGTTGCGCACCTTCAGGCGCCGCTGGCTCAGCAGCCCCAGCCTCAGCAGCAAATGGCAGAATATCCACCTCTGCATGTCGTACGAGGCCACTACAGAAGTAAGCATATCAGCACGAATTAAGGGGGTATTCTGGTCTAGATTATAAAAAATTATTAACAATTGTTGGAATTTAATTACTAAATTAGGACAACATCATTGGATCCCAATTTTTTTTCTACATTTGTATGGATCTTTCAAACTGACAAAGATTCTCCATAGAAGGCACAAATAAGCAAAGGAAAAGAAAGCAGTTACAATCTCTGCGAAAACCATTACAATCTCTAAAGTCATTCTAATCTAATGTCATTCTAATTCTAGTCTAATGTCATTCTCGTAGGAACTAGGTTTATTTCAAAATTCGTTTCCCTTGTATCATATTATTTTTTTTAATTTCTTTTATATTTTATTAATATGAAAACATGTAAAAACTGGAAAAGTTAATAATCAATATTCAAAATGTCGCGGTCTACTTATTCTTCAATTTTTCTTGTTGTTCCTAGTTTCGGCGAGAATTACATCTTCAGAGAATGTAATAGCACCTGTTTTTATTTTTTCAGACGAACCATGAATCCGGAATCATGTCAGCCATGCTCTCTTTTCCTTTGCTTATTTATGCCTTCTTGGAGAATATTCTTCAGTTCTTGAAAAATATCTACTTGTTGAAAGAAGCATATATAAGCAGAAAAAAGATTGGCAACCAATGATGTTGTTCTAATTTAGCAATTATAATTTAGACCAGAATATCCCCTTAATACTACAAATAAAACATTCTTTTAATGTTATATTAATTTAATTTCAAATGTTCTGTTGCAGATCGAAGTAGGTCTGGGGGCAAATCAAGTAGGGCCGTCGCTGCCAGAAGGCGAGGCAGAGGACGTGGGGGTCGGGGAAACCGAGGCGGCACCAGCGTTGATGGCTGTCTCAACGTCTATCAATATATTTCCAAATAAATAATAATCATCAATAATTTGCGTTCTACTACCTTCCTTTACTCATATATCGCCATATTATATCGTTTTAGCTGCAGCGTTCTTTGAGTGACGAACTTGACAATCAGGACACATTAAACTTGAAGTGCGTATGAAGATGTGGCTTACTTAAAATAATTGTAAAACTAATTCAAACATATAAATCGCAGATTAGATAAGCTATAGCTTCATACGCAGTCCAGTTTTTTGGTGTATCTTGTCTGTCAGGTGCCTAGCTGACGCAGCGCAAACCTAAAGTGCGAAATAAAAATAGTCTAAGCAAGTTCTGATTACCAATAGCGAGCATGTTCCTACATGACATATGATTGGTAATTATTGCTTGCTCACTCTCTTAGCTATTCAAAGGAGCAGCGAGCAACATTAGTACTAAAATGTTGAAATTCATTTAATAATTTAATTCGTTTAAGTTAATAAATTCCAACTAGTCAGGCCCAATGCTTTACCAGGTACATCAGATGCACAAACTCTTACCTCATTCGTTTCAATTTTAAAGTATAAGACTTGCCAAATAACGCACCATAGCACACCATCTGAGCAGAAGATCTGGAATTTCCTGACTATAATAAATGCTTTGACGCTTCATAAGATATACATATAAGATAGACAAGCTGTTTCCTTACTCGGTTCAATTTGAAAATATGAGATTTGTCAGGTGTGTAATACAGCAACCATTTAAGCCAAAGATCTACAATTTCTTGAGTAAATGCTGGTTGCTAATAGATAATGTGTTCTTAAATTTCAAATAACCAGACCTAATGCTTTATAAAATACATTAGATAGACAAGTTGTTTCCTCACCCGATTGAATTTAAATGTCTGAAAATTGTTCAGTGCGTAGCACAATCACTTAGGCATTTTAGCTCTTTAGCTGAAGCATGCCTTGACCAACAAACTTGACAGTCTCGATACAACTGCACTAAATTAGGCTGCGTATAAGCATATCGCTTGGTTTAATATTATAATTCTAAAACGTTAAATCAAACAATAATTCAGATTAGCAAAGGAGAGATTATCCATAGCCAGAATCTGCTGAAATTGTAAATGATTTGATTTAATACTTTACAAGTTATATTCGATAAGCTATATATGCAAGCTCTCTCATTCTCCGTCTAGTTTTTTTATGTATCTTGACTATCAAGTGCTTACCTGACCGAGTACAATCCTAAAGTGCTGAAATTAGTCTACATAAGCAAGTACTGATTACCAATAGCTAGCGTTCCCTTAAATTGTAAATAATTGTTAACTAGTTATTGCTTAAAAGATTCATATGCAAGACGCTTCACAATTTTAGCTATTGATAATGAGCATTCATTTACCAAATCCAGTGATATGTAAATTACGTACTTAACACTTTTAACATTCCATAAACATTTCATAATAATTCTCAAACAATAGTCACAAGGGCACAGGGACAAGGGAAAGGGCAGTATGCTCTTTTATTAATTAACTAAAAATAAAGCATGGAATCTGAAATAAAAGAATAAAGTCGGACTGTGTCACATAACCGTTATTACAAATGACCTGCCATGGCATAGCCGGCTTAACCAATGTGTCGGTAATGTAAACACGACACAGCCATATTATCTCCGCAGCACGCAGCATTTCACAATGATGCCATCTCGTATGCGAAAAGTGAAAGTTACATTTTTAGGAATAGTCAACAAAGAATCTTGATCCGCATTTGCCTTTTCCGCGAGTAAAATAACGAGGTGAAATCCATATCTCCTGAATGACTGAACCGATTCGCTCGATTCTCGGCTCATTGGATTCAGAAAAATCAGCGAAAAAATACAAAATTCAGAAAAAAATTCTTGGAGCTGTAACTTTTCCATAAATCGAGGTGAAAGTTTTATAGCGGACGAAAACCGCTACACTTCGGGATAAGTATCCTCGGTAGTCGCGCGCTGTACTATATATATAACTACTACTTGGCGCGAGACTCTACCGAGTCTCCTGATTTTAACTTTGTTCCAGAAAATGATGAAACGGAATCGTTCGCCGTCGCCCAAAAAGTCTGCCGTGGAGTGGCCGCCTCTTGTGGCGGAGAAGCGGCAGGCCCTGGCGCCGATTCTGGAAGAAGGCGCGCCACCCGCGTCCGTTCCACCCACCGCGGCGCATTCAGGGGAGGACGGGGAGAATCCGGCACCGGCCGCGCCACCCGCCTCCCCGACCGGAGGACGTGCCTTCAGCCAGGACTATGTAAGTGTGGTACATTATTAATGTTGTGCACTAAGCAGCAACAATCTTAAATTGATTTTTTTATATGCAGAACACACCTAAACACATGTTTTATTATGATTACAGATAGACGCAACATTAAAACTTGTTAAACGAATGGGGTACAACCCCCAGAAAAAACAGTCTTCGCGCAGCAAGCGGCAGAAGCGGCGGCTGAAGAAGCAGCGACAGCAGCGGCAACAACAAGCTGGGCGCGGGCGTGGGGGTCGCGGGCGCGGATTCCAAGGGAGCGCCCCTAATTACGGGGGCTATGGTTGTCACAAAGTCGTGCACTTTAGTATTAATTAGTATTAACTAGTATTAATCTTTTAAATGTTATATAGATTTTAAGTTGTATATATAGCATTAGTTTTTCTTAATAAATAATAATTTTATAAATAATACGTTTCAAAGAATTAATAACCTACGTTATCTTTTCCTTCTTCCACTCAATCTTGTAGAATTCGTCAATATTTTCGGTTAATACTTCCAGGCTCATTGCTCCTTCTCATTGCTCCTTAGGAGCCACAAATTCTTACTTTTGAAGTGCGCTAAGCGCAATCTCGACATCTTTATTTGCTCTTAGAATTAAGTTAAAAACGGTCCTGATCGTTACCAGGACGTAACATTGCATTCTGATGCATTACCGTGGTAGCTTCTTTATAATTTTTTGCGCAAGTAAAAACATTCTTGGGCCGTCGTTTATTTTACCATTGTGTCGTTTGGCCATTGAACAAAACTGTTCAGGAGACTTTTAGTAGCTTTCTCTATCATATTTGGAAGTTGTCACTTGTTAGATGAAGTTCGTTGTCATGCGCTGCGTATAGAGCAGATTCTCGTACAACGCGGTTACCACGTTACGCGCTATATGAATTCGCCTTATAGAAAATTGACTCTGCCGGAATTTGTCTCGTATAAAGTAACATGTTTGGAATGATTATTGATTACACATTTAATGCTTAAATGATTACACAGTTTGGCAGCAGCGGAAGATCGCGTAGATCTTTTACAATTTGTTACATAGGTAGTACTTAACACACAAATAAAGGGAGGAGAAATAAAATTGCAAATTTGTCCTATTTCCTAAATCCAATAGTTGTAAGAATGATAATCCTTAACAATATTATGAACAGCTTTTCATCTTTGCCGTCTTATAGATTTCTGACTCGTTTTGAAGACTCGGCTTCCTCGTACGGAGGAACAGATTACGATCATAGTGTGTGGCAGGGATTTGTAGTCGTGCAGTCTGTCCTTGCACCATTCTCGTCTTAACATATTCGGATTTGTTGGCTCAAAAGTTATTCGAGCTAAAGCACTATTCATCTCACAACTAATCGGACAAGTGCTTCATTAATTAACACGCGAATGCCCCAAAGTAGTCTTCCGATAATTTTGATCTTGTTTGAGTAATCCTTACAACTGGTCTGGCTTAATCGAAGGAACGGTATAGATATAGGAAATATGTCCAAAGGTTCATGCAGTATTTTGACGGACACGAAAAGAATGCTTCATTCTTTTCACGAACAGAAAACCGTGTGCATTTGTGTTGGTGACACTTGAGGCCAGATGATGGGACACTCGTTCTCTGCGAACCAATACTATACATATCCCCCAAAAAGACATTCGACATGTTAAAAAAATCGCCAAGTAGTTTTGTTTCATCCCCACAAAAGTGTTTTGCCTTCAACAAAAAGCATATTTTTCTTTGATTCACCAAAAAATTAATGGAAATCATTCGAAACAAAAGCCAAGCAACTATTCAATTATAATATTTTTTTACAAATAATTTCAAACCATTTCTTCGTAATGCCGAAGAAATTACGGTAACACGATCACAACACAAGCATGAAATACTTTACACTGCTAGCTAAGAGTTGGTTGCAGCTTGGGGTAGAGAAACGGTATAGTAGAGTTAATCATCAATAAAACTTCTGATCCTTGACGGGCCCGGTTATTCACAAATGAAGTTTCAAGCCTACACACAAATTGCTGAGTAGTTTGTATCATCCAAATGATTCGTCGTACCATCACAGATCTTTGGTGTATTGTTCAACGTACGAGAGACAGTGAACAACATTCTTAACGCCCAAATTGCTGGGAGGTTTTTATCGTCCAAATGATTCGTCGTACCATCACAGATCCTTGGTGTTAAGAGGATCTGAAGGTCGAGATTGTAAGGGTGTTCTCGGGAAACTCTTGAGGATAGTAGTGCAAATGAAATTTATTCAAAGACACAAGCACTATGTATGTTACAATGAAATATGGATTCGCAAAGTTAAATAAGAAGTTGAAAAACGGAATTGTAAGTAAGTGGAGTGCGAGAAAGCAGCAACTCCCGACAAGAATAGAGCATTCGGCTCTAATACTTGTATAATGTTTGAGAGGCGCGAAAATTCGTGTTCGCTCTATCAAAATTCTAATAGCTCTGTCCGTCGGAGCTGACGGGAGGAAATATATAATTTCTTGCATCCCCTCTTGGTGAACAAGAAAATGGAGGGAGTGACTGTGACTCCAAGAAGGGGTGCAAGATGCCTTAGTGGAAAGTGGAAGTGGCGGTGAAAATTTGGCAACCCCGAAAAAGGGGTTGGCCGGGTTTTTCCGCACCCGGGGTAACGCGACGGCTCGCCGAGTACCAGGCTACCTGGAAGCTAGCGGGACTGGCCCGAGAACATTCGCGAAGGCGCGTTAATCCGGGGTACAGTCCTACAAGTCAAAATATGGAAACCAGATGAGATGGCTCCATGATTTATGACTGGCAAAGGCGGAGAAGGCATGGTCGGAACAAAAGGCGGAAGTATTTAAGAGAAAATATGCAGCTGCAAGCAGTAAAAATCGCAACGACGGAAATATTAATAACGCAGTTAAGGATGCAGATGGCTAATCCCTCCAAAGAAAGCGGAGAACTTATCGAAATTCGCCGAAGTCGCGACAATGGCCAGCGAGACAAAGGTGCCGTAACGGTGTAGTCGTACTGTACAGATGCTTAATTATGAAAGGCACAGAAAACATATACCGCGCCTCGGGATCAAAAGGTTGGAGTCCGCGAGTCCAAACACTTGGCGTATTGTTAAACATACGAGAGGCGGTGAACAATATTCTTTATAAAGCATTTGTTAGTTGCCGGTGATATTGTACGTTAGTGTGTTTGGCGGTGCAGGAACAGTAGTGTAAAATTTGCGGCATTTTACGCGCGTATCTCACATTGTAGATGTTTTGATTGGTGGGTATTGCGTATGGTATAAATATTTCATGTATTTGTCGTGTAAAAGGCTTGAAACTCCATTTGTGAATAACCGGGCCCGCCAAGGATCAGATGTTTTATTGATGATTAACTCTACTATACCGTTTCTCTACCCCAAGCTGCAACCAACTCTTACCTAGCAGTGTAAAGTATTTCATGCTTGTGTTGCGATCGTGTTACCGTAATTGATTCGGCATTACGAAGAAATGGTTTGAAATTATTTGTAAAAAAATATTATAATTGAATAGTTGCTTGGCTTTTATTTCGAATGATTACCATTAATTTTTTGGTGAATCAAAGAAAAATATGCTTTTTGTTGAAGGCAAAACACTTTTGTGGGGAAGAAACAAAACTACTTCGCGATTTTTTTAACATGTCGAATGTCTTTTTCGGGCATATCATAACTTTTTGATCAATAATATGTGAGAATGTACAAGAAATAATAATTGTTTGTACAACTTTCGTAGAATGTAAAAGAAGAATATGATTTTTGTTGAATCCACAACACTGTTGTGCGAGAAAAGATTTTTGTGGGAGGAGCAACAACACTACTTCGCGAATTTATTTACATTCTTAATGTCTTTTCGGGGGATATCATAACTTTTTGATCATTAATATGTAAGGATGTATGAATCGAAAAGACTTTTGTGGGAGAAAAGATTTTTGTAGGAGGTAGAAGAAAACTACTTGGCGAAATTTTTAACATTTTTGATGTCTTTTTGGGGGATTTCCAATTCTGAATTATATGGTAACCGTATCAAGTCTTGTCTCGTATAAAATTTCTGTGAATTGAATTTCCGGAGAGTGGACTATGATTATTAGGATGAACACTTATTAGTTTAAATGAATACAATTCCAGTAACAATAGTACATAATAGTCGTGATAAGACGCCGAATTTGCAATCTCATGGTTCCAGTTGTATTGCAAATATGTGATATTTTTTTTCATTCCTTGTTATTCAAGCAGATGAAATTATATTTTGATGTTAGTAATGAACTTGTCTCGTGCTGCACAATTTCCACCTCCATCTAATTGCGAGGAATAGTGACCACACTATATTCCTATCTGTTTTGCAGTCAGTGGTGTCTTTTCACTTCCACGGTATCGGGTGATGACATATAATAAAATATTTATAAATGCGGTTTAAACGTTTGTCTGTCGATAGTTGCAGAGTAATTGTGAGATGAGTTTATTGCTATATCAAACTATATATTCTTCACCTACTTGAATAGCAAGGAATAAATAAAGTATCAGATATTAGGAATAGAACTGGAACCATAAAATTGTAAATTTAGCGTCTTACCACAACGACTACTATTGTTATTGGAATTATACTCATTAAAACTAACAAGCGTTTCATTCTAATTCGGAGATTCAGTGCACAGAAATTTTATCACTACTTGGTGCGGAGACTCTATCGAGTCTCCTGATGACATGAATTAACATATAATTCAGAATTGAAAATAAAACAATTTCATTGAAGTGCATTCTTATCGTACGGGGGCGGGGACATTTCTTCACGCATAGCGGATGACCTGCTGAGGACCAGGCGTGGTCTAGCTGGCCTGGCGTGGCCTGGCCGGAAAGCCGTGTGTCTAGACCTTAATTCGCTAAGCGGCCTCGCACCCTCAGCGCCGCTACCCCCCAATCCTCCCGTGGTTCCATCCGTTAGACGGTGTCGAAATCTATCCCGCGCATTAGGCCCGACTTCGACCTCATGTATCGACCGCCTTGGACGATCCGTCGAATTGAGCAGGTCGACCCTCAGGAGTGACGGGCACCCAACATCGTCTCCCCGTCGTCCTCGGTTGGCTGTCCGTCCTCAGGGGCGTCTCCAGCGTCTGCTGGACGGGCCCCAGCTTTTCCGGCCTGGCAGAGTGCGCACTCCTGTGAGCCAGACTCTCCTCCTCGTCTACCCGGATAGCCATTCCACTAGGTAGCTCAGTCCGTCGTGCCTACCTAGGTACCTCTCGGCGTTCAATCGCGTATTAATGCCTGCCTCTTTTGCCTGTGCCTGCCTTGGAGCGACGATGCTAGGTTAGCCCGCCCGTATGAGTGTGTATGAGAGAGAGAGAGAGAGAGAGAGAGAGAGCTACGGCGCGCGTTCGCCCGCCCTCCCTTGCTGGAATAAGGACTATCTTGTGGCGAGGCAAACTAGCCCCGTCACAGTAGAACTGAAGTTTATGTGCGTCGGAAGTAAAATCTGAGAAAAATCTTAACCAGTTTACATAATTCCTTCGCCATTGAAGTGTATGTTTCCTGTACACAAATATACACTATATTTCATTATGTTTACAGCTTAGGGAATTAAACAGCGAGCACTACGGGTGATCCAAAACTGTCTATAACGGTGATAGCCATCATGTGGGGCGTGACCTCCTGATGACGATAGCACCTTCCAAAATTTGAAGGTATACCCAACTTTGGGAGTTATTAACCAAAACAATTGACCAATCAGCGGGTGAGGTTGGCCGGGGTCGCTCTGACGCGCCGGGGTGCGGTGGGATGGCTCGAGCCGCCCAAGATTCTCGCCGCTCACCCGACCGCCTCAGCTGCGATCGTCGGACGCGACCGGCACACCACGCGCGAATAAGTATTGGTGCGGCGCAGGCTCGCAGTAAGTGGCTTCACGATGAGGCAACTATCCGAGGTGCCCCTCGCAGCAAAGATCAGCGGGTGTACTTCGAGGTTGCGCCTCGCTAGTGATGGTGATTAATACTCATACGTCGAGCTGTTTATTGCTGTATGGTCATCCTGAGGGAAGGATTAACTCTAGCTTGCACATAATCAGTATACATCGTAAATAACTTCTAAGAAGCACCGGATTGAATAGGTAGAGCAGGTACCGCGTGCGTTGTTGGGTCGAGCTGCCGGACCGAATGGTCGTCGAAGAGCTCCAAGGGTCAGGTCCTCTAGTTAATTGCTTTTGACAAAGTGACAGTGTATTTTCTTTACACTTTCCGACTTAGCGACGGTGTTTATTACTTTATGGTATACCCGAAGGTTCAAAAGAAGCGTATCTTCCGCATACCCAGATTGAATACACGGATCAGGAATTAATTGTGTTCCTTAAGTCGCGGTTTCTTAAGTCGACTGACCGACTGACCGACGAGGTGCTCCAGCTAGTGGGTCCTCTTGTTTCGATTCGCGGGTCACTACGCTGTGAGCCGACTAAGGTTTTCTCGAAGCTTCATTTTTACTTTCTACGGGATTAGCCACCTGCCTTCTTAAATACCGTTAAAGGCTTCGGACTTTCTTAATTCACGATGTCCAGGCGCACATCTGCGTATTTCTGTGATTACTTCCGCGTTTCATTCTGGCCCTTTTCCTTTTTGGTATGTTGTGCCAACTTTCATGATTATTACCTACATTGTAAACCCGCTCATCCTCCGCATCTGGCATGAAGATGCCTGTCCGAAAGCGCCTACGTACCCCCGAATTACCGACCGATTCCGAGCGCACTGGGGTTAATCTCTTTATACCCTCCAGGTAGCCTGGTGACGAGCCGTCCAGACCGTTACCCGAGCACGGAAAAACCTGTCTCCCTCTTTTTGACATCTCAAAATTGCTATGCCCCTCTTGACACCTCCACCCACCGCGCTGTCTTCGCGAATCACCTCCTTCCCACCGCCATCATCTATTCCATCCTTCCTCTTCACCTTGAAAAAGTGATTTTGCCTCCCCCTCTTCAATGACGTTCAAGAGGGGAAACTCCGTACTTTTTAAATATGCGTTTGTCCATAATTTTATTCAGCGCAGTTCAGATCTTAAACGACTATTTCGATTAGATCTACAGAGTGTCTATTTCCACTCAAAACAACTAAGTACCGCATTAGTATTTCACGGCTGCCACAACTGCACCGTGATTGAAAGATCAGGGGTCCTTGTGTATCCAATTCTTCTCCTATGAGTGGCATTATTTCAGGTTGCAGCGCTATTAATAAGCTTTGAAAGATTGATCGTTGGTGGTTCGTGTTCGGTCGTCGCGCCAGTAGGGCGCTCGACCGGAACGCACAGCGGCCAATCCGCGTGAACTCTCGAGCGCCTCAGAGATCTAGCGCTACCCTCTGCCCGGTTAACTCAATCTCATGGCGCTGCCGGACGGCGGCAGCACCCCTCGGGCCTAAGCGCATCTCAAGCGCCATCAGCGCCGGCTTGCCGGTCGCTTCTCTTCCGGCAGCCATTCCCGTATTGTCTCATCGATTCTGGATCGCAACGGTTCTCAAGTGTTGTGTGCGGAAATCATCTCGGTTTTTCTCGGATTATTCTCTTGCGTGCTACTCGCGGATACTCTCAAGACCTTCAGAGAAGCTCTTAGTGTATATATTGTACATTTGTATAGCCTCACTAACTCGTAATAAACCTAGATTTAATACCTACGACTGCGTTCGAGCTTACTTTCCCTCCCTCCACCAGACTCTCACGTTCGCTCGCGAACAGTTCACTATTTTATCAATTCTAAAAAGCGAAACGCCGGACTTGATGTCAAACCGACGGAAAACTTTACGTTTATATATTTTCTTTTCGACTGAAGCTAGACTCAAAGTTTGTAACGATAGCTACTGCAATGTTACGGCCACCACAAGACGATGACGTTGGCTTTGATCGGTGTCGCCAACGTTGCCAGCGTCGCTATAATGTTTCGGTATACTTCCCTTCCCCCGCTCCGAGAAAACCCCGAAAACTCGGGGCATAAAACTGATGAAGTTGAGGAAGTTGTCCTCAAAACGAATAGTTGCCGATGAAGGCAGTTTTACTCTGATCGCCTTGGTGTCAGCAGTCCTAGTCTTTTTGCATTTTGAGCACTTTAAGCATTTTCTACCTACGGTATTTTTCGTCATAACGGCCGTAAAGTACGCGCAAGACAAGTACATTAACAAGCTCACCGTTCTATTACGTTACTGCGACGGGGATGCGAGCGATGCAGTGGAGGAATACCATCGTCGGTATCCAGGACAGGGGACGCCGACTTATATGATGTTTCGTAATGTATTGGACCGCTTTAACCGGACTGGGTCGGTGATGCCGCGACCAAGTCGCGTGGGGCGACCGCGAGTTGCTCGAACAGTCCGACAAGAAAATCGGATTGAATTACTGGTGAACGCGTATCCCTCCATTAGTGTGCGGAAAATTTCCCGGCAACTCCGGTAAGTAAATGAAGTATAGAATTGGAACTGTTGTGATATTACCGAGTGTGATATTACCTATTGCGAGTACCGTTAATCACATATTAAGCCACACATACATATTCATTTACAGTATCAGCATGTCAACTGTCTTAAGGGTGCTACGCTCCTTGGTATACCACCCTTTCCATTTTCTGCGGGTGCAACGCCTGTTCCCGGGCGACCACCCAGTTCGCAAGGAGTATTGTCAGTGGTTGCTGGAGAGGGACGAGGCAAATCCAGAATTTTTAGGACGGATTTTGTGGACCGACGAAAGTTTGTTCACCCAAGATGGGGTGTTCAACGCCAGGAACTCCCACACGTGGGCGAGGGCAAACCCTCATAATCTGACCCCACGCCGCTCTCAGGACAGGTGGTCCCTGAATGTGTGGACGGGAATTTACGCGAATCGAATAATTGGGCCATTCCTGATGCCCCCGCGACTGACTGGCACCGCGTACCTCGACTTTTTGAATGAGGTGCTGATGCCAGAGCTGGTACGCGTTATTCCTGCCGAGGACTTGATGACCATGTGGTTTCAGCACGATGGGGCACCACCCCACAAAGCCCTCATCGTGCGTGACTTTCTGGACCAATTCTTTTATCGCCGCTGGATGGGCACCGGCAGCCTGACACGATGGCCACCACGGTCGCCCGACCTCACGCCTTTGGATTTCTTTTTCTGGGGGCATGTCAAGGTAATGTGCAGTGATGCTATCGGAATATGCAAGTCCCAATGCATTATAATTAAATTATTTTAAATTCTTATGTTTCCACAGAGCGCCATGGATGATGTGGCTCATCGGCTGACCGAGCAAGAGGCCATCGCCCGGCTGCATGCAGCCGTGGTGCTCCTTGATCCGGGTGTATTTCCGCGGATACGCGAGAGCATCCTGCGCCGGGCACGGATCTGCGTGGAAATGAATGGAGGCCATTTTCAACAGTATCTGTGAGGAGGATCCTATTGCCACACCACCACATAACACACGCCGAACGGCCCTTTTGGGAGTACACCAGTTTCAAAACGGCTCTTTTCAGAGCCACATATTTTCATCGGCCCTTTTCAGGGCCCAAAATATTTGAACGTAGGAAGGACTCAAATCCTTCATTCGACTGGGTAACCCGGCACATTCATTTGGCTAAGTTGCCTAGGTTTACATTTGCCATTTGGGCCAAATGACCGTTCGAACGACATTGACTCTTCCTTACAGAATCAAAACTCGGCAATGGCAGTAGATATCGATAAGCGCAGAACGACATCTCATTGGGATATGATGATCTGCTATTCCGAAAGAATAAAGACCTCGGCAGTCAGATAAATGTACGCTAACTGCGCTGATATTTTGTTTAAGTTAAATGCTAATTAGAAATGGGTTGGGATTGGGATTGGCTTAGAATTTGAGTTTAAGTTGTCCTGCGAACGCTTCTTTGCCTTTTCTCTTGCTTTCTTACTTTCTTAATATGCGCTTACGATAACCAATATCCCTGATCAGCTGTTACGCGACGTCCGATTAGATCCAATTAAATCCTACCAAATCCGGTGAACCAAATTTATCAGGGACCTGCGATACTGTTTCTTACAAGTGTCAAAGCGGCACCGTGGTAAAACATTAGAACGCAGGCCAGCACGGTTGCTATTCTAACGTTTTGCCACGGTGCCATACTTATCGCAAGCGCATGCAACAAAAATGAAGAAATTAGAGGAAGGGCGGAGAAATGTGAAAGAATAAAATGTCACCACTGCCGGTTATTGAACACGGCGATGCGAAGGCAAGAAAATACAAAAAAAACAATCGTGACAACGGAGAATCGAACTCGGATCATCGCAATCGCTATTCCAACGCTTTGCCACGGCGCCACTTCGATATTTGTAAGAAAAAGTAGCACAGGCCCTTGATAAATTTGGTTCATTGGATTTCGTCGGATTTAATTGGATCTAATCGGACGTTGCGAAACAACTGATCAGGGATATTAGTTATCGTAAGCGCTGTGACGTTACGCATGGCGCCTGTCACAAAGCGTCTCCTCACTCAAATTTAGCGCCGCTGTAGCAGCGGCAAATAGCGTCTCCAATACTGTTCGAGCGAGATCAAGGAATTCAATATTAACATCTATACTATCGTCCGAGCCTATAAGGAAGCAGCAAGCAGGGACGACCATCCGCCCTACGAACCCGAAGTCACCAAATCTGCCAGCCCAGAGGAATCGGCTCGACCAGGACGGACATTAAGGGGTCAGCAGCCTCCGAAGGGGTCTCCAGCGAAGAGGTCATCGAGGGAGATCACCGGGTGGTGAGGCAGGCGACCCCGAGGCACCCAGCTTCCGAAGAGGACGACCTCCCCTACCGTCTCTTCAAAGCGGGGTTGGCGCCTTGTTGGGCACACGGCCCTGGCGTCGTTCGTCCGAGGGCACTGCGAGTCCCTGAGCGCACGGTAGGACCCGGCGACCAATGAACGAGCGATTTCGGGGACAAAGACGGCTAGGCGAACGTTAGGGCAAAGCGCGTAGAATTCGGCACTCTTGTGCTGAGGAGTCTAGCGAGCGGACGTGCGAATTTGGGGGCGACTAGCGAGCGAGCGACTATCCAACCGAGGCAAGGACTAGCGAGACCCAAAATAGTAAAGGAAGGAAGGAAGGAAGGAAGACCCTTTTCCTAGTCAATCCGCCGCCGACGATCTATTAATTAGCAGTAAGCGGCCTTCCAAGCTAGCTTTTGTAAGGGACCACCTTCTGTGGTGGATCCCCGCTAGCCGCTTCGTTGCCTCTCAGCCCTTCTGGCTTCGATCTATCGACTGTGAGTTTCTGTTCTTGCTTTCGCGACTTGATCTCTCTTTTGGTGTTTGATCCTTTGCTTTTCCGAATGAGATCTTGTGTAGACTGAGATCTTCCTGCAGGCTGATAGAAGCAGCCAAGAGTCAATTTCATAGAGTCAGATCTTGCGAATCTTGTAAATCATTAGCGCTGGTCAACTGCGTCGAGCTATCGATCATCTTCATGTAACTTTTGACTTGTCCAACTTGCAATCACGTGCTTTGCCCGAGGTTGCTGATGAACTCCTCGAGCGAAGACCATTCTCTCTGCTTTATTGTCGGAATAAAACATTAACTAGCTCAATCCTGGCTTGTTCACTCGTGTCGAACCCACGTGCTCTCCTTGTTGTCTGATCTAGCCGCAGTAATCTTGCAAGCCGCCTCGGGAGATTCTCTGTTGCCGTTCCTTAGCGCCTTATTTTTCGCGTGGCTGTTCGAGGCCTATTGTATTAAAGTTTTGAGTGCCAGTACGATGCCCTTTTGTTGAGAGTTTTGTATGGCTGTTCGATGCCTAAAGAATCTATTTGAGTGGCATCTCTGATGCCTGGCGCCCATTCCGGATTTGCTAAGGAATAGTAGACTTCGAATCTCCTGAGCCGAAGTGTCGGGAAAATTATCGTGGAAAGGATAGTCTAAAAGTTGGGAAATTCAGTTTCCCTTATGGAAATTTAGTAGCCCAATTAACGTCTAGTGGATTAGAAAACAAATAATAATTTTCTTTTATTTCATTTATTCTCGAGCCTTGCTTTCGAGCGAGACTCGAGAATATTTCTTATTTTCCTGATAGCGCATATTAAGAAAGTGAGAAAGCAAGAGGAAAGGCAAAGAAGCGTCCGTCGGACGATGCTGTGGCTTGTTCGGGTATCGAGAACGACACATGCAGCGGGCCGCCGGCTAGACCGTTGGTGCGAGCGCACCGAGACAGCGATTCATTCGTTTTGAATTCGAATTCTAACAGGCCGATTGTCAAAATGTTTTTTGTCACCTCGCATTTCTAGGAGCAAGCGATAGCCGTCCGTGATTCGCCAAGAGCACGAGATGTCTTGCGAGCGAGTGCCTGCGACAAGATCGAGTAGTTGGAGATTAATTACAAACGGCATAGCCGGATAAGAACGGCAAAAGTGCCCCCGGCCCAAAAATAATTCTCTCTTGCTTCACAGTTTCCTCTCCAAAACAAACAACTTTTCTCAAAATACCAGCCTTGTAACCCTTCCTGTTTAAAAGTTCTAAGCAAAAATGTGTTTTTCTGTTTTTATTTGATTTCCTTAATAATATCGTATGTAGAATTTTTTCGATTTTTTTTACGATCTTACTAATAAAATGTATCACATGTAATTTTTCTAGATTTTTTCATTAATCCGTAAAAAGTTACGATTTTTTAAAAACAAAATTCGGGTGGAAATTCGGGTTTTTGGTGTGATTCTTTCGGGTGTCAATCACGAAAAAATTACACAATGTGTCTTTTTTGCATACAATTACACTCTATTTTTTCCGATTTTTCGATTTGGTGCTTCAATGTTAAAAAAAAATAAAAACTGGTTTTAGTTGTAATTTTAGTATATTTGCTCGATCAACTGAAAAAAGTAACGAATTTACGAGTAAAGAATAAATAGTAAAGAAGTAAAGAATAGACAGAACAGTATAAAGAGCAAAGCAGTTTCATGGTGATCGCGCTGAAAATGCTCACGCCTGTGCCGATTTATGTGGCTCCCATATTAGCCATATCGAAGGGTCTGAACATCAGTCATGAGTATTGTCGATATTTCCTTTTCCGGGGACTCTCTTCGACGCTCTTTTCTTTTCCTGCTGCCTAACATCTGCGTGCCAGAACTCGCGGGTCTGATCCCTATTCTTAATTGTTCGCTGGGAAAGTTCTTTCGTCTATCTTTTATTCTTGCTTCGCGATTTGATTCGAATTTTGCCGCTGGATGGAATATTTCGCATTGTCTCTAGTCTATGGTTTGTTATTCCGTGGCCTATATGTCCTATTGCTATGTTCACGTGGCTAAGCGTTGCGGTCACGCAACACCTTCCCCCTTATTCCAAAAGTGTTTTCTTACGAAAACAACTTTTCACGTGTTCCCTACCGCATCTTAGTGAATGAGGGAAACCATAGTGTTCCGTTTTGGGTGGTACGGTGCGAAATCCGAGTGTGTATTTGTCACACGTGTTTAGTGAGCTAAGCTGTTACATTTTGGTGTTGAATTCAAGGTACGTTACATACAGATTTTCATAGGGTTTTCGCTGTGTTTCGTGCGTGGTGTACTGCTGATAAGTTTTGGCTAGAGTTCTTCGTCATTATCGCTTTCATTTTCGTCTCCTCGGATATAGGCCAGTTTTAGTTTGTCGGTGTGAACTATTTCTGATTTTGTTTTTGTAATCGCGATTTCTACAGTCCGGTCGTTGAATGCCCTTGTGATTCTGTATGGTCCGGTCCAAGTTTGGTCGAATTTTGACGTTTTCGGTTCTTTTAGGAGGTAAACGTTATCCTCTGCTACGAATTTTCTACGGTTGGTGCTTTTATCATAGTATCCCTTACTTCTTTCTTTTGCTTTTACCAGGTTCTGTGCTGCGGTGCTTTGCAGAGTGGATATCCGGCTGAATAGCTCATCAAAGTGGTTCACGAAGGTGCGAGGGCTTTTGTGCTTTGAAAATTCGGAGGGTATGTCGGCCATGGTGCCGAAAATGACTTCGTGAGGTGAGAAGCCTGTTGCTTCGTGTACTGAGGTATTGTATGAAAAAATGCAGAATCTGATCCAATCATCCCAATCCTTTTTGGTGCAATAATGTTTTATATAGTCTATGAAAACGCGATGGGCTCGTTCAAGTGATCCTAGTGACTGAGGGTGAAAGGCTGTCGATGTAATCGTCTGTATTTTGAAGATTTTGCAAAATGATTTCATTATCTGGCTTGTGAAGTTGCTACCTTGGTCCGTGTGTATAATGCGAGGACAACCGAATCTGCTAATGAATTGTTCCGTGAGAGCTATTGCAACGGTAACTGCATCTATGCTCTGTACGAGTATGGCATCTGAATATTTAGTTAAATTATCCTGGAGTGTCAATAGGTATTTATTTCCCTTGTGGGTGACTGGTAGTGGTCCTACTATGTCCATCTGAATTTTCTCGAAGGCATGTTTAGGGGTGTCGGTTATGCGCATGGGTTTGTTTTGTTTTTGCAGCGAGCATTTTGTTTCTTTGGCAACTGGTGCAGGTGCGGACAAAGTCTGAGATCTGTTTGTTCATTTTTGGCCAAAAGAAGTCCTGTCTGATGCGCTTGAAAAGTTTGGAGACGCCTTGATGGCCGCCTAAAGCTGATTCGTGATATTCTTGAATGATCTTAACTCTCTTTTGTTTTGGTGGGATTTGTATTTCGCCTGTGCAAATGGTAATCTGGTATTTTGGGTCGGGGAAGGTATTGCAAAGGATTTGTAGAGTGTTGTCCCATTCTATTGGCTCGATGTTGTTGCCTTGTCGGGATATACTAATAGTTGTTTGCCTTAGTTCGTCCATGAGATGTTTGGATGGCTGTATTGTGGAAACAAGGTGAGGTATAGTCGTTTCCTCGCTGAGGTTGTTGGTTGTTTTAGCAAAGAGATGAAAGATTGAGAAAGAGTCGTTTAGGGAGGTCAGGGCTTCGCCGATATGACAGTTACATTGTTTTAAGTGGGTTGGGGAAAATCTGTTTCTGTTAACTAAATCTTCGGTAATTTGGGATGAAACTACACAATCGAGTGATAAGAAGTGGATGATATTGTCTCTACGCATGTGAAGGTGGTCTTTGGTATAGAGTATCGTAGGTGATGGGAGTGTGTTACTGTTCGTCTGTGAGTCTGTTGTCGAGTTGGTCATTAGTATTCTGTTACTTTCTGTGCTATCTTTCGTAACTATTGATGCATCTGGGTTTGCGGAAGATTGAAGAACACCAGGGTTTGGCATGGATTGTTGAGAACTAGTCTCCGTTACAATTGCTGGCATAGCAGCTTCCCCTACGACTGCAGTCTGTGACACCCCTGGCACTCCAACCTCGCGTCCGAAACAGGTCGTGACGGTGGTTATATCGGCCAAACTCCTATCCTCAGGTACTGCAACCTCGCGTCCGAAACGGGTCGTGACGGTGGTCATATCAGTCAAACTCTCATTTCTAGGCACTGCAACCTCGCGTCCCAAACAGGTCGTAACGGTGGTTATATCGGCCAATCCAGTGACTGCAGTCGAAACCCCTTTTGGCCCTGCAACCTCGCGTCCGAAACGGGTCGTGACGGTGGTTATGTTTGCCTCTACACATGTCTCCCCATTATGAGATTTGCTCCCCCCTCGCGAGAGCGTTTCGGGCGATCGGTCGGGTCGTGACCGGTCATGTGTCCTAAGACGCTCTTTGATGAGAAGTAGCAAGATCTCGGTGAACTGATCTTCCGCTTATGGAAACTGAATTTGTTATCTTTGAAGGTGAGGGCTGATCCTCTTCGGCAGAAAAATATTCGTCTTCACTTGAAATGTAGTTTTGATCTGTTGTTGTCTTGTTCTCAATTTCAGGGACGATACTCCCCCAATTTAAAAAGGCAAAAGCGATTTGTGTCTCATTGTGGTTTTCTGAATCTCCGTCTTTGTCTGTATCCACATCAGGCTTGCCCGATTTGGAAGGAAATCCTTCCATTCGTGCCATCTGCGCATGTGCCACAGGCGTCGCTGCGGCCGTGCCAAACTCGTATCGGGCGCATCCCATTCTTTTCGTAGGGAGCACTGAGGGGCCCCTTCAACTTAGTGGCACTACTTCGATTCCCCTTTATCGCAAAATATCCTTTTCCTTTTTTTGGTGGGATATGCCTTTTTTCACACTTTTATGATTTTAATGTATCGGTTTCTGCTTGTTACAGTGTAATTTCACAGTTAATAAAAGTTTACTTGAACATCAGGAACAGTTTTAAAAGTTATTAAATCTTGTACTCTACATATATATACCCGTCAGTTCTGTAAAACTATGGCTATGACTTACGACAAAAGTATCATCCATATTACGTGTCGTCAATCAATATCATGGAAAAAAGTCAAACCAGTACAGAATACGCAGGACAAAAATGTTGTGTTGTCTCCTGCCGAGAATCGAATCCTTGTTCGTTCCGTCGACAGTCAACCACCTTACCCAATACACCACACGGATGATTGCAAGGATCCGATCAAAATCGCGACAATTAAATTACATGTTAAAATCTAATGTTTATTATTATTTTCGATTATTATCATTATTATTGTTATTCTCGTGACGTAAGTGTATCTTATGGGTTGCATATCAAGACAATTGAGTAGAAGAAATATCGATAAAAGTTGTAATCCACTCTAAAAAATTATTTTCATTGTTACGGAGTTGCAATTCTTTTTAAACGAAATCTGATCTCCAGTTAAGATTTTCTAAAAATAATTTGTTTACGCATTTGTTAACAATAAATATGTTTACAAGGTATCATAAAATCATGCTTAATCCCCGACAGTTTCGATATTGGGTATTTAACTGGGTATTTAAAGTCTCGCATCTGAGACAGGAGGTTCCGAGAACTGTAATTCCCGGAAGAGTGTAACGTACTTTACTCACAAACTGAGGGGGGCATGGTAACGGAAAGTGTAAAATATTATGGGTATTTAGTTACATTTTTATAAAAAATATTTTTAAAGTACATCTTTTTTCCGGCGGTACTTCTTAACGCAGAAGAAATTGAGAAATTAGAAAATTAAGTTTTCCGCTGGAAATGCATTTTTCGTTTAAAATAATTTTTTATACAAATACGCGACCAGATACCCTTAATATTTTACACTTTGCTTATACTCATCAATATCTCAAATTTAAGCCAAGTCCCGTTCAAAAAGCGCTTGTCCAGGTCGTCACCTCCCCTTGTAAGTGAAATCTCACTAAGTGGAATTGATATTTCTTTAACCGAAAGTTTACCCCCTATATTTGTAATTTAACGTTTGTAGTACTCAGGACGTTTATAAGATTGTATACATATAGTTTTATGTTAATCAAATTAATTTTCATATATATTCCATTGTAGATCAGTTGTACAACAATAACATAATAAAATGTATATTTTACAATGTAATAAGTATATACAATTATTCAATCTCTCTTTTCGGGTCCTATTCCAATCTGAACCTTTCATTATAAAAAATCTATAACAAACTTTCATGGTAGAAACTCCAACAGGTGAACGGGGCGACAAGGGCACCACCGTTTTGTAGGAGTATAGCAGAACCTGAACTTTAGTTCCGAAAAATGACATGCGCATGCGTTATTTCCCTCTCCAAATCTGGCAAGCCTGATCCACATCCGCAGCGGGATCCAGAATTGGTAACTCCTCAACGTAGCTGAGTACCCCTTTTGGACACCTTGGATGGGTGCTGTCAGAGATGTCTGAGTCTAAGATTTGATTTGATAAATTTGGTGTAGGTTCGGTCTCGACAGGGTTTCGTGATAGGGCGTCAGCGTTGGAGTTGAGTTTTCCGGGTTTATGGACGACTTCGAAATCATATTCGTTCAGTCTGACTTTCCATCTAGAGAGGAGTGTATTTGGATGTTTGAGTTTATGGAGCCAAACAAGAGGACGATGGTCAGTGATGAGAAAGAATTTACGGCCATAGATATAGGGGCGGAAATGCTCGATACAAAACAATACTGCTAATAGTTCCCTTTCTACTGTTGAATAGTTGATCTCTGCTTGGTTTAAGGTTCTGGAGGCGAAGGATATTGGGAGATCAGATCCGATACTGTCCCGGCTGAGAACACCGCCTATTGCGAAATTTGAAGCATCGGTGGTGACGATAAAGGGACGCTCGAAATCGGGGTACTGGAGCAGTGGTTCGGAGCATATAATGTCGCGGAGAGTCTCGAAGGCGGATTGAGCGGCGCTATTCCAGGTAAACGGGGTGTTTAGTTTTGTTAACGAATGGAGTGGTTTTGCAATTCGAGCCATGTTTTTGATAAATCGCCTGTAATATCCTACTAGTCCTAAAAATTGCTTAATATTTTTCTTTGTTTTGGGGATTGGAAATTGCTTCACGGCTTTAATCTTGTTGGGATCCGGCTTCACACCATCTTCCGAGATGAGGTGCCCTAGATAGGTTACTTCGCGGTGGAGAAAATGGCATTTGTCAGGTTGGAGAGCGAGACCCGCGTTTTGGAGACGTGCCAAGAGTTTCTTTAGCTTTCTGGAGTGCTCTCTAAGTGAGCTTGCGTATACGACGATGTCGTCCATGTACACGAAGAGTTCGACGCCTTGAAGACCGGTTAGAGCTAAATCCATACATCTTTGGAATGTGGCGGGCGCGTTTTTTAGGCCGAAGGGCATTTTGTTGAACTCGTAGTGACCGTTGGGGGTGGAGAAGGCCGTTTTAGGTTTCGAGTTTTTATCGACGGGGATTTGGTGGAAACCGGATGCTAAATCGAGGGTACTAAAATATTTCGCACCCCCAAGTTGGTCGAGGATCTCGGTGATATTCGGCAAGGGGTAGGCGTCGCTTATCGTTTTTTCGTTTAATTTCCGGTAGTCGATGACCATTCTCCACCGGGGTTTACCAGTCGCGTCAGGTTTTTTGGGGACGATCCATAGCGGAGAGTTGTACGGAGATTTGGAGGGTTGTATGATATTATTGTCGAGCAGTGATTCGACTTCTTTTTAATTTCGTCTTTGTGAACCGGCGGGAAACGGTACTGTTTGGTGTGTATCGGGATTTCATCGGTGGTGATTATCCTGTGTCTTGCGGTATCCGTCGCGCTAAGCTTGTCGTTCGGTAGAAAGAATTGGTAGGGATACTCATTTATTATTCGCAAAATGCTGGTTTTATCCTCGTCATTGAGGTGGTTTAGTTTGAGGGTCTCGTGTAGTTTTATTAATCTGTTGGCGTCGGCCTGTGTCCGTAGGATGTCAGGTTGATATGTTCGCGCGGATCTCGGTTCTAACGGTTTAGTGATATATTCCTCGAGGTCGATTGGGGGTATTGTTACTGTTTGGTTTTTACCGACTCCGAAAAGGAGGAAGGTACTGTGTTGTCGTGTTTATCGCGAATATTTTTGCGAAACCGTTTACTTGGGTGCTCAGGACTTCGCCTATGTATACGCCTGGTTCGGTTTTTACTTGACGTATGTATCCGTTTTCTATTTCGGGGTTTTTAATAGGTACCGTTATTAAAGTTTTTGTACGGGCGGGCAAGGTAAAGGCAGGCGAGCTACAATGGATTTCCTGATCTTGGATTTGAAGGCGATTTGGAAGTGAGTTACTGAATTTTAGTGTAGCGTCTTGGTCTTGCAAAAAAGGGATTCCTAATATTCCTGTTTCTTTGATGGGAAAGTCGTCGTTTACTATCTGGAAGTTTGTTTTCTTGTGGTTAATTTGTATTTTGATTTCTCCGCGCGTTTTCCAGCTTCCCGCGCCGATTCCAGAAAGTGAATATCTGATACCTTTGTTTATGGGAGAGTTTGGAAGTGGGCCTCTTTGTTTTATTAAGTGTAATTCGGAGCCTGAGTCGATTATGAAGGTACCAGAGCCGTCAGATAGTGAATCGTGCGAAAGGGTGATGACAGGTAATCGGTTTATTTTATTTATGTCAACTCGGTAACAGTGCCGCTCGGTTGGGCGCGTAGGACTTGGGCTTCGCTCCGTGCTGCACCCGTGCGTGGAGCGTTCCTGGAGTTTAAAGTCGCGGTATTATTCGCGTCGAGTTTCCTTGCTGTCGAATTTGTCGTTTTAGGTCATCGTTTTCCTTCCGTAGGCAACGAGTTTCGAGGTGAGCGGATTTTCGGCAATAGCTACATCGGGTGGAATTGTATCGAGGGGAGTCTGATTTTGCTTGGTTTTGAGGGCAGTCACGAGAGAAATGGCCCGGGCGACTACAGGTAAAGCATTTTTGGGGCGTGTCGTTCGCGACGAATACCTTCGCGTTCCGGTGAATTAGGTTCGGTGCAACGTCGCGTTTACCCCTTTTCGATAATTTCTCATTCCAGGTTTCCGCGAAGCTAATTAATTGGTCCAGATTTGAAGTGTTTTCGCGTGCAGCGGTGTCCCTCAACGATTCGTTATTTAATCCCCATGTGAAGCCCTCAATGGCAGCTTTTATTAAGATTTTATTTGCCCCTTGTATTTCTTCCGGTTCGCAGTTAGCTTTTACGAATTCTAAGCCCTGATTTAACGTTTCGCTAATCCTACAACCGAACATCTGTATGCTCTCGTTTAATTGTTGCTGTGCTTGTTCCAGCTCCCTGAGTGTGCTTGGTACGTCGCGGTAAATGGTGAACGATCGCGTTAAAAGGTCGATTAATTCCTCGATGGATGCCGGTTCCCGGCGGCTATGAACTAGGCGGCTCGCGTGCCCGTCTAATTTTCCGCAAACTAAAACGAGTAAATTTTCCTTTTCCCTTGGGTCCGTTAGTTTTTGTGCCTTGCGACATTGGGTAACAAAAATCGCTAAGGTGCCTGGATTTCCGCTAAAACGCGGGATCGTGTCTACGGCGAGTTTTAAAGGGAGGTAAGCTCTCGATACGTTTCTTTCGCCTGGGGGATTTAGATTCGCGATTTGACCGGAACTTGATGAGGCTGTTTCGTAGTCTATAGGTGGTGTGTTTATCTGTGTGGCTATTAGGTTCAGATTCTCGGGCTGGGTTGTGCAAGCTAGCGTCTGCATTGTTGGAACAACGGGGATTTCCTCTATTGTGAAACCGCGTATTTGGTTAACGCGAGCTTTGCGAAGCTTGGTCTTATTTTTGCGCAATGCCTTACTTGGGATTTTTCGTGCACTCATGGTGATGGGTAACTGTGATAAAAGCACGCAGCTAAACTTATCGATCTATTTTTCGCTAATACAACTACCTTTAGTGCTATATGCACTCCTATTTCTCGCGCGTATGGACAGTAGCGATATATATATATATATATATATATATATATATGTGTGTACAGGCCTGACTGTCTGTTTACAGATGGTGTTTCGTTTTGTCGGCTGGATGGACTTCCTTCGGTGATTTTGGAAAATGTTCCAAGGATGAATGTGGCCTCCAGTGATGGTTCAATCAAAGCGATGCGGATTAGTGCGTGTGGAAATCAGAATAGCGTGCACGGACACTGATTTCACCCTCCTCTGACATTCGTCCAAATGATTCCAGGGAAACCGTGAAAAACCCGGAATAGAGGGGTGCACTTGATCAGTCCGTGTGGCAGCGATGATCCTCCAAAGCTGAATAATCCCCTCAGCAACGGCGCCTTCCAACAGGTTCCTCTGCGATAGTCCTCCAGGACTTGTCTCAACAGCGGCTCCAGAAGTTGCCTCCAAATCGCAGCTCCAAGGGTAGCTCCGACGGTGACCCGAAAATAAGCGGCTCCAATAGCAGCGACTCAGAGAGGATAATGTTTCGAAAGACCTCGAGCGACAGCGAACGACAACCCGAGCAGACTCGATTTCGTGACGAAGAAATTTGGAAGAAAAATTGGAAAAGAAACCCATACAAGCCGACACAATTCAAAATCGCGGGCTGAAGAAATGTAATGTTTGCAAGAGATTGAATAAATGATGGATTGCTGCGAATTTTCACTGGTTTTAAGCTAGCACTGTTGATTGAGTTTATCCGACGTTTTATACACTGATTCGAAGTTCTTATTTTGAAAGGTTGATTTTGTATCTATCCCACCGCTGTCACCAAAACTGTTGCATATTCGCCTATGTATTAATCGACGCGAAGTTGGGTTCGAGTGTCCATGGAGCGCTGGAAAGCACTCTGCTTGCGTGGGAAAAGTAGGGATTTAAACGTGCAAAGAGAAGATGATGTTGGTGGAAACACTGGTAGAAACTTGTTATATTGTTCGGAAAACACGCACGGCTACTGTCCATTTACACTGATTTGAAGAAACAATAAGTAATTCTGTTCGCTCGAGGAGAAGGGTCAATCGCGTTCTAAGAGAGATTTTGTTCTGTCGCTGGATCTCCGAGTTCGATCGGCGGCGGCTTCGATCGTCTGACTTCCCTACTCTAAGGGCCAGTTGGGTAGCCAATCGGGGGCCGATTTGGCTTCGCTGGGCCCTATGTGGCTTTCGATTCGTGCCCTACTCCTATTCTAGTCTGCGCGCGCGGCATCTTTCTCCTGGGCCTTACTCCTTCTCTTCGGTTGTTGCGCCTGGTTGGTGCGTGTCTGCGGTGGTGGGAGCGCAGCGCACGTGGCCATCCCCTGCGGTGGGTTTTTCCCCAGGTAGGGCGAGAGTCAAGGGTCGAAGAGAGAGAGGTGTAGGTGAGCGCGTCGGGCCGTGTCTTGGCCTCTGTTTTATGGCCTTTTCAGAGAAAGTCAAGCGATGCCGTTTTATTGAGCCACATGTTGACCAGAACTTTCGAGGAACTTCGTGTTAACAAGAGGCTTAAGGGAAAAGCATGGCTTTTGTACGCGGGATTAGCGTGTACTTCCCATTAAGTCAAGAGTTGATTTCCCGGTCTTCTATTCTTTCGATTTCCTTTTCCGGGGACTCTCTTCGACGCTCTTTTCTTTTCCCGCTGCCTAACATCTGCGTGCCAGAACTCGCGGGTCTGATCCCTATTCTTAATTGTTCGCTGGGAAAGTTCTTTCGTCTATCTTTTATTCTTGCTTCGCGATTTGATTCGAATATTGCCGCTGGATGGAATATTTCGCATTGTCTCTAGTCTATGGTTTGTTATTCCGTGGCCTATATGTCCTATTGCCATATTCACGTGACTAAGCGTTGCGGTCACGTAACACACTCTACTATTTGTATCTGGACAGTAGTAATTGCATTTTATTGAAAGTTCATTTCTGAATACATAGTTTTCAACTTAAAACCAATCTACCAACTTGCTTTTCAAACCTTCCGCAACCTTCGCGAGCAGGGTGCCAAGCACCCCACGGGCACTCGTACCCACCTTCGTAGCAAATAACTGCGAAATAACGCAACAGTAATGAAGGGAACCACAATGAAATTGTTCCAAGGCAAAGGAATTAACCAAGGAACAAGGTGGCGCTTATACTCAAGAACAATCGATACTTTATTGGCGCGAAGTATTTTTTATGTTGTGAAAATATTTTTATAAAGTGAAAGAATGAATTAATGGGAAAAAACGAAAAGTTTCTTTATAGGGGATACGTACAGCTTTTGCTTTAACGTCATTGGCATTAAAAGTTATTGGTGCAGACCATTCATTACCAAGTTTAATATCCAATATCCGTGAATCTATTGGATAATTAGGAAAGTTCGTTGGATTCACCATACAGGCCCCCTTTAAAATAATACTTTCATTCTGGCCTACACTGATATTTTCAATTCGAATGATTGTGCCATCTTGCAAATAACAAAACTGGTTAGCCTCATCAATGACTGATAGAACAAATTCTTTGTACTGCACAATATTGAATGATAAGACTTTGTTTTTATTAGCCACAATTGGTCCACTTGTAGTACGATAGCTTGGAAAGGATAGTTTGCTCTCGGGGGAAAATAGTTTTTTGGATATTTTCAGGAAAATATGAGCCTAGCGACTTGAAACTCGAGAACAATATCAAGGGGGCATAGAACAACTCAGAATAAAATTTGCAGCGCCAGAACAAGCTTGGAAAGGATAGTTTGCTCTTGGGGGAAAATAGTTTTTTCGATATTTTCAGGAAAATATGAACCTAGCGACTTGAAAATCTAGAACAATATCAAGGGGACATAGAAGAACTCAGAACAAAATTTGCAGCGTCAGAACAAGCTTGGAAAGGATAGTTTGCTCTTGGGGGAAAATAGTTTTTTTCAATATTATTGTCTAAATAGGGTCCTAACGACTTGAAATTCGAGAACAATATCAAGGGGGCAGAGAACAACTCAGAACAAAATTTGCAGCCGCAGAACAAGCTTAGAAAGGATAGTTTAACGTTAGTTGCCTCTGTCAAGATGTCAATGTCCGATTTTTATTTTGCAGTCCGATTTTTATTTTCCCTCTCTATGTATGACCGGGAGTCTTACATCTGCGAATAACATATCCGATACTGCAGAAGCCAATAATGCATTTTTAGAAGTTAGAAGAAGAAGAAAAAGAAGAAGAAGAAGCCTTGAGAATCTTGAGAGATATAATGGTAAACGTACTAACGACAAGTTCCGTTTTTATAAGATGTTAGATGTCAAACTGGCAACACGTTTAATGAAATTGCAATTGTTTTTAGTTTTAGATCGACCAATACCAATGGTTAAAATTCAGAAGACAATGCATCGTTTTATTCAAAAAAATATCACCTTTGACAATTATCAGGGAAGAAATCGTAATACCAATGATCAGCAGCAACTATATTTTAAAGTGGAAACGAAGAATGGAGACAAAGTGGAAACAAGGATTATGGTTATTTGCCCATCGAACAAGCTGTATTACCCGAGGACAAAAGATGAACTCCCAATAAGAGAACTTATAATGGTGTACTTCCAATCATGGGAGGATTTTACATCTCACGGCTTGCTTGAAACAGGAGAAGAAATGGAAGAGAAAAGAAACAAAGAAAAATAAAATACAACAAAAAATGAGGTTTTTGCACATTTTATACAATTTATAATAATTCAATAATAATTAATTTCATGTTGGTTAAATGAACCAAAGTCTTCCACATTTAATTTGACAATAAATATATGTAAGTGCTACTCACGTAAAAATGAAGGCAGAACTTATTTTTTTTAACGAAAACGCATTTCTTACCGTCGTAGAGATAGATGCATACTGAGGGAGACACCATGAAACACTATAACGACCCCATGAAAACACCATCAAATCAAGGAGACACAATTTATTTATTTTTATATTTCAACCTGAAAATAAAGAGATTTGTCATTTTTTATTGGAAATGCATTTCTTACCATCAAAGAGGTTTATTCTCGGTGGGGGTGGACTGTGAAACCCCATAAGAACCCTGTAACCAGCGCAAAACATACTATCATAAGACATGTCGTCTGTCCTACATAAATGCTTAAGTTGACAGATTTAACGATTGGAAATGCACCTGACAGATCCTCCAGAAAATGTTGACATCCATGTATAATAAAAATATGTGATCAATTAACGACAATGAAAAAGCAATAATCATTAATAAAAGGTTTATGATTTATCATTAGTAATTCAAAAGCTATCCAAAAGGTACAATGGATAAATTACCACAAATTAACCAGTTTCGAAATAGTTAACCCGTTTGGAATTAACAGAAAAGTAACTAGCAAATATCTGTTAAACAATTGTCATCGGTTAAGTTCTGCAACTATCATCAACCGATGCAATACATATAAAGGCAGGTTATCATGTAATTTCAATCCTTAATGTTACTCACAGTTGAAATAATTATTAAATATTTACAAACACTCATTAATAACATACAATAAGGATTGAGATTTATTTTATTCGCGATCGTACAACAGGCGCAATAACTGACAAACCTCTTATCAGCTTAACGTCGATTATTTAACAAAATCATTATTTGAGAGGAGCGAACTATTCAGGGGTATAAATAACCACGAACTGGCAAGGCTAAAAGAATTCTTCCGGAACCACAAGTGTTAGTTGACGTTAAGCTGGAAGGTTATCCAGCACCGCGAAAGTCGCGTTATAAAAAATATTTTTAAAAAAATGTGACCGACTTCTAAACACTAACAGCATCCCAGAGAGCTGAAAACTAAAAAATAAGCAGCACAAAAATGCCCTGCAAAATAATTTGTTGTTTTCATGGATACAGAAATTTGCAGTCATAATATCCCATTTTGGCAACCTTCCCCCATTAAGCCTAAATATACTGCAACTTTTCGGAGGCGGCACAAACATAACTTCACATAATAATAGCAGTAACATTTTACTTATAGTATAAGTTGATTTACTGGGTTTGAATGGATTTAATCGGGAATCGCGAAACAACTAGTCAGGGACCATACTTATCACAAGCGCATGCAACGAAAATGAGGAAATAGAAGGGAAGACGGGGAAGCGTGAAAAAAAAGTATCACCACTGCCGGGTATCGATAATTGAACATGATGATGAGAGGACAAGGAAATGCAAAAAAAACAATCGCGATAATGGGGAAACGAACTCGGGGGTTATCACGGTCGCTGTCCCAACGCTTTTCCACGGTACCACTTCGATACTTGTAAGAAAAGATATCACACATTCCTGATAAAGTTGATTCACTGGATTTTGTCGGATTTAATTAGATCTAATCGGACCACGCGAAACAACTAATCGGGGATATTGGTTATCGGATGCGCATATTAAGAAACTGAGAGAGCAAGAGGAAAGGGAAAAAAGCGTCCATCAGCGATGGACGCTTGGTGAGCGCACCAAGCAGCGATTGCTTCGTTTCGGGAAAACCGAACGGTTGAGCACCAGTTGTGCGGAGTACCTCCATCGCAATTCCCGTAGGCCGATCGGCAAGATGTTTTTTGTCATTTCTCTTTTTCTAGGAGCAAGCGATAGCGGTCCGAAACTCGTCAAGAGCCACAGGGGCGGAGCATAAGTTATTATTGAATAATTCGACATTGAAGGCCGAACAACAATTTTCAAACCTGCCATTTTGTTCCCCACCACCATCCCAACATGATGGTGGCACTATTTTATTACATTTTTGGGACACCCTTATAGAAGTGCAAATTGAGAGGACTGCGGCGACACACAAATATTGTTGCATTTGTAATGCTACCAGGAATATATTATCAGGAGACTCTGTAGAGTCTCGCGCCAAGTAGTTAGCTATATGTAACAACGCGAGACGCCGAGGCTACTTATCCCAACGGGTAGCGGTTTTCGATCGATATAAAACTTTCACTTCGATTTCCGAAAAAGTTACAGCTTGCAGGCATAACTTATGAATTAAGCACAGCCTAATTTATTTTTCTGAATCCAATAAGCTAAAGAGCAAGGAAATTGATCCATGCGTTCAAGAGATATGAATTTCCTCCTCTTATTTTCTCGTGCGGAAAGGATTCAGAAGAAAAAGATTCAGACCAAAAATGTCGATCACGTATTTTCCACGCTAGGTGGCAGAATGTTCATATATTTCTAGCTGCGAGATGATGTTATGTTAGAGAGAGAAGGCAGATGTGAGATGATGTTAGAGAGACAAGATAGACATTAGAAAGAGACTAACTAACACAAAATGGGTAGATGTCTTATTTCCTTGACGTTCGAGTGCTTGGTTATGTAGGCTATTTTATGACAGGAATATGTAACGCGAGGATATTTGACAAATTTAACAGTTTTATTCTCTTATTGGTACAGCTTTATGACGCTACTCAATCTAATACTGATAAGCAATATCCCCTTATTCAATACAGTTATAGACTACCAAAGTTGCCAAGTGCATAACCAGGACCCACTTAAATGAAAAAGCAACAATTTGTTCACCAAGTGCTGCTTCAGGTCTTTCGTGTAAATGATTTCTGAACTACGAACCTTACTAGTAATCAGTATTTGCTCAGTAAACTTTAGATCTTTCACTTCTGTAGTTTTGAATTATGTATCTGTTCAGCAAGTTTGAAATCTGTCACTGATGTGGTTCGGGTGCGCCCTTGTCAAACGTGGCACTACAAATGTATCGAATAAGAGAATTAATAGAACTTATTAAGTGCTGAGCCTCATCGTAACATTATTAGTTTAGGAGCATACTAGTCCTGGGAAATCAATATTTGCTCATCAAATTTCACATGTGTTGAATGAAGAGAGAATGTATAATTTAAGTAGGACTCCAAATTTTTTGGACAAATACATATGAGTTGCCAATAGATAGCATGCCCTTGAATTGCATATAGTTAAAACCAACGCTTCGTACGTTACATTATACAGATAAGTTGTACCTTCCTCCTATTTGTCACATTGTTGAAGTATTAAACTTGTCAAATGGGTAATAACAAATTATATTTTTATTTTACCAATTAACTAACAAAAAGAACTGAAATCCCCCCAAAACCATTAAAATGAAAAAAACGCCAAGTAGTCCCCCACCCCCTCCGCCATCCCGGACCCCCAACCCACCAACCTTGTCAAAATGATTTAAAAATTACTAAAAACAGAAATGGATATCATTGGTAAACGAAAGCCAAGTTATAATTCAGATATAACAAATAACATACAAGAAAGCCAAGTTTTCATTGAAAGATACCTCGAGTTAACTCGCAGTAGCAATTAACAATAAATTCACAATAAATTAGCGATTAACAATAATAATAAAAACTTGGCGTGTGCGCGCCAGGAGGGATCTTTGGACTTGGTAAACAATCCCCTATAAAGTTTACATAACACAAATATTATTGTCACGTTTTTACTGTTAATTATTTGAAACTTTATAGGGGATTGTTTACCGAGTTTAAAGAGCCCTAACAGTTCTTTCGTTAGTTTCTCCCCCGTTCAATTCGTAACGTAAAACGAACTCGCATTAAGTCTTTTGTAACAACATTTCATAACAACTGAAACTTTCATTGTTTTTGTATTATCAGGAGACTCGGTAGAGTCTCGTGCCAAATAGTTAGCTATAGAGTCTCCTGTTATTAGTTATATATAACAAGCGCGCGAGCCGAGGCTACTTATCCCGCCGTGGAGCGGTTTTCGATCGATATAAAACTTTCACCTCGATTTCCGAAACAAGTTGCAGCTCGCAGGCATAACTTATGAATTGAACACAGCCTAATTTATTTTTCTGAATCCAATAAACTAAACAACAAGGAAATTGGTGCATGCGTGCAAGAGATATGAATTTTCGCTTGTATTTTCTCGAGCGAAAATGAATTCAGAAGAAAATTCAGAAGACGATTCAGAAAACGATTCAGAAGAAGATTCAGACCACAAATATCCTCTTAACATAGTTTATGGTAGATGGCAGTACAGGGTGCGGTATGCGGTAAACTTGAAACCAGATAAGTAGGATAGGAATCAGCTTTTTACCATCGAATTATCAGAAATACCGACACTTGCGTAATTGTTGTGTTAACCGTGCAATATCACTTGTGTCGTGTATCGCTAAGCACTACACGGAGTGAATCGTGACAGATATCGACGGCCTATCGATTAATTGATAAATGCAAAATCTCGAGGAAACGTTACTTATGCACTCCAATGAAACTGTTTCATTTTAAATTCTGAATTATTTGGTAACCGTATTAAGTCTTATGTTATTTCAAACTTCTGTGAACTAAATCTTCGGGGAGCGGGCTATGATTATTAGGATGAACGCTTCTTAGTTTAAATTAATACAATTCCACTAACAAGAGCAGCCGCCGTGGTAAACACTTAATTTACAATCTTCTTGCTGCAATTCAATTCCTACTTTTGCTATTGAAATTATATTAATGTAAACTAACAAACTTTCATCCTAATAATCATCGCCCGCTCTTCAGTTCTTAGAAGTTTTGTGTGAGGTAAGTGAATATGGTTATCATATAATTCAGAATTAAAAATAAAACAGTTTCATTGGAGTGCACGGGTCACGTTTCCTCGAGATTTTGCATTTTTCAATTAATCGATAGGCCGTCGGTATCTGTCACGATTCACTCCATGTAGTGTATTACCGATAATTCGATAATAAGAAACTGATTTCAAGTTTAGTACAACTTTATGAAAGTGACTAAACTCATCCCTACTCAAGTTCTAACACAGATAAGGAGTATTCTCTCTTTCAATACAATTATAGACTACCACAGTTTCCCACTCCGCAGCTAGGAGCCATTTAAACGAGAAAGCTAAAATTTGTTAAGCAAATACTACTTCAGGTCTTTCGCACAAATAATTTCCAAACTAACAAAAAGACATGAAATCCCCCCAAAAGCATTAAAATATAAAGAACGCCAAGTAGTCCCACCTATTTGATTCAGACACAATTAACATATAATAAAGCGAAGTTTATATTCAATGATACTTAAATTTAACTTGTAGTTCTAAAATTAAAAAAAAACTTGGCGCATGGCCTTTCATGAGTACTGTCCAGTATTACGTAATTGACGAGGATACCATTGTTTTTAGCAATATAACCATAAGTAAGTGCCTCGAATAAAGCGCACAGGCCAAGATTTTTTTAAATTTTACAACTGCAAGTTAAACTTAAGCATTATTGAATAAAAACTTGGATTTATTGTATGTTGATTATGTCTGAATCATGACTTGGTTTTCGTTTTCCTGTGATATATATTTCTATTTTTGATAATTTTTAAATGATTTTGTGGAGGTTGGAGGGTTGGTAATTAGGGGGCGGGAGGACTACTTGGCGCTTTTTTTATATTTTAATGTTTTTGGGAGGATTAAAATATTGAGATTTGTTACAGCCAGAAACTCTGAGTAGAATTGAATTTTACGTGATACTTCGAACAAGTTTTTGTCGGAACACCATTCTCATGTATCCGAAACGTTGCAAAATTTGTAGTACTTTATCAACTGTTATTATATAATATGTAAAAGTTAAAATTTACTGCAAAAAACAGAGTTATTATTAATAATGTTTCTATGAGAAGTCGTTACATGCCTGATGAATTTTTACTATAAATCATATACCTTTGTTAATCACGTTGAATCATTCACTATGAGAAAAAATCTCCAAGGCAGTTGCATCATAAACAACCGAAAAACCCCCTCACCAGTTACAGGACGTCAACGCGAATTAACTCACTTTTACGCGAATTAACTCACGAGTCACAGGACGTCAACTAATAATCTCACTTACATTATTGTGTAGGGACGGACAACTTCTTGCAACGCGTTGGCAGGCGGTTTTATTGGTGCGTTATCTGTTTTCAGCACGAGAAAGGAAATAATGATAGGATTATAAGGTTATCAACAAACATAGCCTTCAAGTATGCATGTCAAGATTACCGTCAACTATCTCGGCACTTTTGCAACTATATTCTTATTAATTTTTACTAGATAAATACTGGAAATCATGTTGCACAGGGTGATGCGTTTGTGTTAGGATCAAGTATTTCCCTCCACTTGCGATTTTATATCTTTTGCACAATTTTCTAGACAAGCATTGATACTTCTCACGTTTCCAATATTTTTGATATTGTGAAAGATGCTAAATAAATGATGGAGGCTTGTGATGGCCTGTTTACTAACACCGAATGTTTATTAATCTTTACACTTTGAATTAAGCCAGATGAACTCGTTATACTTGTACATGCATACATACATTGTTCAGGCGTCCGAAGAGAAGTAATTGATCGGAATCTATCTTACAAAAGAATGCCTTTTCATTAGTAATTTGTCAGTTGAGATTGTCGCTAGTGCATTCTTCCTATTTCACACAATGAGGTGTATCTCGCGGCAACGGCGCATAGTGGGCTCAAACGCTGAAAACGCGGACATTGCAAGTAAATTATATTTTATCGCAACAAAAACGTGTTTATCGGTGTTCTTTGGATAATTTATGACATATGTTGTACGATTTTGATGTTGTACTTTCAATTTGATACTATAACTGTAGTCTCTAACCTATGACCTACCATATAACAGCATTATTATCTGATGTATAAAATTTATGATTTTTTGTCCCAAAAACTTCACCGGTTTTCACATATCAGACATAGGTCAAAACGTTCGTCAAACCTTCTATTTTACCCTGCAACTTACGCCCTGAAACTAGATGGTGCGTTTTTTCCGATTTTGGAAATGCCAGCACATTTTGTCGACCACCGTCTGGAATCACTCTTGTACAATATTATACACCACATCTACATATGTATACTATAGTATATATATGTATAATATTGTTGCAAGCTGTGTTGCAAGTATTGCGCGTCGCGGTTGAGGAACGCGAGAGAGGCATTAAAACACACAAAAGGGAAAGGAACGTTTGTATATTGGGACTGGTGTAGGATATGTGCGCACGATACAGGATCCGGAGTAAGACTGATTAGAAGCCGGTGTTGTTCAAAGGACTCGCGATGTCGTCAAGGACACTCTTCAGAGCTTCATATCAGGGATGTCGGGTGTTCGGTTGTGTTGGGGAGTCAGGAGGGGGACCAGGACCGTAATACTACGATTGAAAATGAAAGATTTATTAAGATTTACTCATATTATAGGAAAGTCAGTATGGGCTTTATATTATAGTCTCTGGTTGGTTTGTACCGACTTCGAAAAGGAGGAGGTACTCAATTCGATCGCTATATATATATATATATATATATTTTTTTTTTTTTTTTTTTTAATGTTTGTCCGGCGAGAACTCTGAGATGGGTGGACCGATCGGGATGAAACCTTGCCTATCTTATAGACGATGCTCACAGTTTGGTTCCATTATAAATTTTTTCGAAATTGTTTAACGCTAACCATTGTTATTGCATAAAACCCGAACTTTTCGCTAATTTCGCGTTTCTACTAGAAATTTCGTTTGTCCGGCGATATTTCCGAGATCGATGGACCGATCTTGATGAAACCTTATCTATCTTATAAAGAATGCTCACAGCTTGGTCCCAATATAAATTTTTCCGAAATTGTTTAACATTAACCATTGATATTGCTTAAAAGCCGAATTTCGTGCTGATTTCACGTTTCTACTACAAATTTCGTTTATCCGGCGATATTTCCGAGATGGATGGACTGACCGGGATGAAACCTTGCCTATTTTATAGAGGATGCTCCCAGCTTGGTCACAACTTGGCTTATAAGTATCTACTAAAATTTCGTTTGTCCGGCGATATCTCTGCGATGAATGGACTGATCGGGATGAAACCTTTTATATCTTATAGAGGAGGCTCGCACTTTGGCCCTAATATAAATGTGTCCGAAATTCTTTAACATTAACAACTGTTATTGCATAAACACCGAACTTTCCATTGTCGATTGGTAACTTATAAGCTTATAAACTTACATAAATTTCGGAATGTACAAGCTTTTCTTTCTTCAACAAATTCGGCTACATTTCTTCGTCTATAACTGTTACACCAGTGCAACGATGAAATTCAAAATGAAATCGACCACGAACCATCAATTTATTGATTTCCTATACTAAAAAGCATTAAATAAAAAAAATATATTTAAAAAAAAATGTGAGCAACTTCGAAAATTGACAGAGTTCCAGAGAGCTGAAAAGTAAAAAACAAGCAACACAAAAAATGCTCTGAAAAGTAAAAAATAATTTCTTGTTGTCATGGATACAGAAATTTGCATTAAGCCTAAATATTCTGCAACTTTTCGGAGGCGGCGCAAATATAAGTAAAATATTACAAAAGTCACGAAATCCTCACACTCAAATCTGGGAATACTCGTGGTCTCTATGTACATATATATCTACAAATTGAAGGGGGAACTATACCCTATCGAATATGCTATTATTGTTAACATTAACTGGTCTGGTATTCGACAATTCCAAACAATTCCAACATCTCATAGGTGTAGGTTAATCTAGCAAATACGCATATACATATAACAGACTGCAGGCAATAGAACTATCGTTACTCTCCTGTGTACCATTTTGTTTTCGTCAATCATTAAAGTCATCCTGTGGTTGGACAGGTAGATATATAGGGATAGAGATAGATCGAAAAAGAGAGAGAGAGTCAGAGGCGGGAGGAAGAGTACGAAAGCAAGAGTGAGAAAGCACGGGTAAGAAAGAAAATACGGATGAGCGCGGGTAAGACACACGATTGCCAGTAATATTTTACTTATATTTGCGCCGCCTCCGAAAAGTTGCAGAATATTTAGGCTTAATGCAAATTTCTGTATCCATGACAACAAGAAATTATTTTTTACTTTTCAGGGCATTTTTTGTGTTGCTTGTTTTTTACTTTTCAGCTCTTTTAGTTTTCAGCTCTCTGGAACTCTGTCAGTTTTCGAAGTCGGTCACATTTTTTGACTCCAATGTCAAAAAACTTGGTTTTTGTTATTGTTAACAAATTTTTTGTTACTGTTAATCGCTTATTTATCTTTAATCTTTGAATACAAATTTGGCTTTCTTATATGATATCTACATCTTTTTTGTCATATCTTTTTAAAAGATTTGAATGAATATGAGACATTTCTGGGGGAAATCTATCGATATCTTTTTGAGAAAACCAAATCAAGAAGCAATTTTGTGCTGGAATCTAACTGTTACTCGGCGCAGTTTTTTACATTTGAATGTTTTTGAAAGGGTTAATAAATGCTTTTTCTTAGTTAATGCTTAAGAATAAAGACAACCAAATTTTTAAATAATCATTCTTTCTGAGCTTAACATCAAAGTACAGTAAGTTTTCGTTGATGCTGCGAACCAGGGGATCAGGGGTGTACAGAGGTGTGTAGCTTGCCTCTGGAAAGAAAGCGCCTGGCTTTAGAAATCAGAAAGAATGGGACTGATGGAAGTAGATGAGCAAGTAGGTTTTTAGGATAGTGGGTTGCGAAAGGTTCGCGGGGGGGGGGGGGGGGGCAGTCGTTCTCTTGGATGGCCTGTTTAGAGGGGGCGGGGCGACGTGTGATTAAAATAATTACCTACAAAAAGTTTATCTTAACGATAGTATTAAAAAAATGGCACGATAACATTCGAAACTGTTGGTAAGCAGTAATTAAGGAACTTATAATTCGCGTGCTACCACACTTTCTATTAGGACTATTAGATGTGTAAGGCGCTGTCAGCGGGAAGCGGTTAATATATTAAGACGTTCCCTTTCCGGTTTACCTCTTCTTTCGTTGTATCTCTTTCACAGTTAGTATGTAAGGACAATAAAGTCATTTAGATCAAGTCACATCCAAGTGAATCTGAAAGTTAATGTTTGAATTCGAGGAGCGCGGCAGCGGATGGAACTTGCGGAAAATATTACATTTAATGGTGAACATTAACAAGCACAATCCGTTAAGCGCAGGCTGTCACATCCCTCTGGTAGATGCGGTGCGAAAGAAGAAAGCAGTCGTAAATATCCAGTGCGACGATGGGGCATGCTTCGTCTGGTCGATTGTGGTAAGTTTCTGTCCAGCCACCGACGGAAGAAACGTGAACAGGACACCTATCCGCCGTATGACGACATACTCAATAGCACTGGAATTCAACTGTGAGTACTGTTGAATCAAATCGCCATGTTCGAGGAGAAGAATGCGATCTCGGTGAATGTGTTCGGATGGAAGCAAGAAATGTGTGTGCCACTACGGCTAACCACAAGTATCCCCCAAAAAAATATTAAAAATGTAAAAAAATTTGGTAAGTAGTTTTGTTCCACCTCCCACAAAAGTGTTTCGGAATCAAAATAAATCATATTTTTCTTTGACATTCTAAGAAAATTCTATAAACAATTATATATTTCACTGCCTTTGCCACATTGACCAAAAAATTAATGAAAATCATTGAAAACGAAAGCGAAGCCACTATCCAGTCATAATAGAATCTTAAAAATACTATCAAACCTTTATTTACTACAACTAACAACATTTGGACGATAGAAACCTTGTAGCAATTTGTGCGTAGGCTTGAAACTTCATTTGTGAATAACCGGGCCCGCCAAGTACCAGGTGTATTATCAGGAGACTCAGTAGAGTCTCGCGCCAAGTAGTAGTTATATATACCAAGTAGTAATTATATATATACAGCGCACGACTACCGAGGATACTTATCCCGAAGTGTAGCGGTTATCGTCTGTTATAAAACTTTTACCTCGATTTATGAAAAAGTTACAACTCCGAGGATTGACTTCTGAATTTTGTATTTCATCACTGATTTTTCTGAATCCAATGAGCCGAGAATCAACCGAATCGGTTCAGTCGTTCAGCAGATATGAATTTCTCCTGCTTATTTTTCTCGTGGAAAAGTCAAGGCGGATTAAGAGTCTTTAGGGTTTCCACGAATTCCTAAAAATGTGGCTTTCACTTTTTTCACACGAGATGGGAGCACCTCGAAATGCTGCGGGGTGCGGAGATAATATGGCTATGTCGTGTTTACGTTACCGACGCATTGGTTAAGCCGGTTATGACGCGGTTGGTTATATGTCATAACGGTTATGAGACACAGTCCGATTTTATTATTTTATTTCAGATAATAAAACAGCATACTGTCCTTGTCCCTGTGATCTTCCGATTATTAAGAATTATAAACTGCCAAAAGTGTTAATTACGTAACTCACAAGCCCTTGTGTTTGGTAAACGGGTGCTCATTATCAATAGCTAAAATTGTCAAGTGTTTAACATATGAATCCTTTAAGCAATAATTAGCAATTATTTACAATTTAAGGGAATGCTAGCTATTGGGAATCTCTCTCTTGCTACTCTGAATCATTATTTGATTTAACGCTTTATAATTATAATATATAAACCAAGCAGAATGCTCATAGGCAATCTAATTTAGTTGTATCATGATCATGACTGTCAAGTTCATCGCTCAAGAAACACTTCAGCTAAAGAGCCAAAATGATGTAAGCAAGTACTAATTACCAATCACATATCATTTAGGGATATAATAGCTATTGGTAATCAGTACTTGATTAGTAAATTTCATTACTTTAGATTGTGTGCTCCGTGACCTATGCATTTGTCACTCAAGATATACCAAAGTTAAAGTGCGTATGAGGGTATAGCTTATCTAATCTGCAATTTAAATGCATCCTAGCTATTGGGAATCAGTAAACAGGTACTACTTATTACCAATAGCTATCATGCTTCTAACTTCCAACAGACTAAAGATAAAAATTTAAATTATATTAGGCAAGCTGTAAATCTCATACTGTTTAAGTTTGGAATATTGAATTTGTCAAGTGCAAGCTATATTATGTAGGGAATCTGTATTCTCACATTCAGCCCAATTTCTTAGATCTCCTCCTGTGTGCATGATGAAGTTCTAAATACATTGTAACATTAAAGTTACATTATAACATAAACATGCACATAGGTGATGGTGCATATTTGAATAGAAATGGCACTTTAATAAAATTCTACTTTTAAATTTATTAATTAGATACATTGATAAATAATCCGAAATTTGATTGTCTTTATCGTTAAGCATTAACTAACAAAAAGGCATGAAATCTGTCCAAAAACATTAAAATGTAAGAAAATGCGCCATGTAGCAGTTGGATTTCCCTACAAAATTGAAATATAACAAAAAAGATAATAGATATCGTACAAGAAAGCCAAGTTTTCATTCAAAGATACCTCGATTTAACTCGCATTAACAATTATAAGAGAGGTAAGAGAGAAGGTTCACAGTTTTCCAGCAATATTACCAGAGCAAGTGCCTTGAATGAAGCGCGCACACGCCAAGTTTTTTTTATTATTGTTAATCGCTAATTTATTGTGAATTTATTGTTAATTGCTAATGCGAGTTAACTCGAGATATCTTTGAATGAAAACTTGGCTTTCTTGTATGTTATTAGTTATATCTGAATTATAACTTGGCTTTCGTTTACCAATGATATCCATTTCTATTTTTGGTAATTTTTTAAATAATTTTGACAAGGTTGGTGGGTTGGGGAGCCGGGATGGCGGAGGGGGGGGGGGGGGGGCGGACTACTTGGCGTTTTTTTCATTTTAATGGTTTTGGGGGGATTTCAATTCTTCTTGTTAGTTAATCGGTAAAATAAAAATATAATTTGTTATTACCCATTTGACAAGTTTAATACTTCAACAATGTGACAAATAGGAGGAAGGTACAACTTATCTGTATAATGTAACATACGAAGCGTTGGTCTCAATTACATGCAATTCAAGGGCATGCTATCTATTGGCACCTCATATATATTTGCCCCACAAATTTGGAGTCCTTCACTTAAATTATACATCCTCTCCTCATTCGACACATCTGAAAAGTGTGGAACTTGTCAAATGTGTAGGCTAAGAACGACTTGAGCGACATGCTTCAAACTTGATAAGCACTACTAATTTTGCATGACTAGTATGCCCCTAAATTAATATTACGATTAGGCTCAACACTTAATAAGTTCTATTAATTCTCTTATTCAACACATTTGTAATGTCAAATTTGACAAGGGCGTACCCAAGAACCAGTTCAATTATAGATTTCAAACTTGCTGAACAGATACATAATTAAAAACTACAGAAGTCAAAGATCTAAAGTTTACTGAGCAAATACTGATTACTAGTAAGGTTCGAGTTCAGAAATCATTTACATGAAAGACCTGAAGTATCACTTGGTGAACAAATTGTTGCTTTTCCATTTAAGTGGGCCCTGGTTATGCACTTGGCAACTTTGGTAGTCTATAATTGTATTGAATAAGAGGATATTGCTTAACAGTGTTAGATTGAGTAGGGTCATAAAGCTGTACCAATAAGAGAATAAAACTGTTAAATTTGTCAGATATCCTCGCGTAAGATATTCCTGTCATAAAATAGCCTACATAACCAAGCACTCGAACGTCAAGAAAATAAGACATCTATCCATCTCGTGTTAGTTAGTCTCTTTCTACATGTCTAGCATCTCTCTCTAACATCAGCTCACATCTGCCTTCTATCTCTACCATAACATCATCTCGCAGCTACAAAGCTAGAAATGTATGAACATTCTGCCACCTAGCGTGGAAAATATGTGACCTACATTTTTGGTCTGAATCTTCTTCTGAATCGTTTTCGCACGAGAAAATAAGAGGGGAAATTCATATCTCTTGAACGCATGGACCAATTTCCTTGCTCTTTAGCTTATTGGATTCAGAAAAATAAATTAGGCTGTGCTTGATTCATAAGTTATGCCTGCAAGCTGTAACTTTTTCGGAAATCGAGGTGAAAGTCTTATATCGATCGAAAACCGCTACGCGTCGGGATAAGTAGCCTCGGCTTCTCGCGCTGTATAGCTGTAGCTAACTACTTGGCGCGAGACTCTACCGAGTCTCCTGATTACTTTCTATTCCATATTCAGTATAAATGGGAAATAGAAGCAGTGTTGTTCAATCAATGGTTGTTTATCCCACCCATTCTCTGGGAAGAAAAGCATTCAATCATTGATATCTCCTGATCATTGATATCTCCTGAAATAATGATTCGATTCGAATGCTCTGTAGATCATAGGAATCAGAGAAAAATACTGAATGTCATTAATAGTATCTTCAGAAGTCAGAAATCAGCAGTTCGTAATGAGACAGAGACTGGAGTGGAACATCGGATTGCTCGCCGTCTTTCGTCTTCTTTTTTATCTGTCCATTATTACCTGACCATAACCTAACCCTATTGAGGGGTACATGCGCAGTGCGGGTCCCAATCATAAAACAGAGCTACCTGACTACGGCTTAACGACGAATTGCAATCATAAGATTTATTGGCGCAATTATACTATTGAATCTCCGATTCAGCGTTAATTTACGAAATCTCTTATTAGGCATTTGAAAAGAAACAAATCTTAATTTTCCCAAACATGTGCATGAAATTGTCGACATTTTGTTTAAGTCTACATATTAGTAAGAAAATAAATATTTATTGTGGTCATTTCTATTTCTTTTAAAGATTTAAAAGCTGTCATATTTTATAATATTCACACAGAAATTGTAAATTGCTTGACACCGAGAATCTACCGATTCTTCTGATTAATGCAGTACAATCACGAGCAAAATTAGACATTTGAAGTCAAGAAATTTAAGTTTGGAAATTCTATATGTATACAAACACAACAAAGCACTAAGAAACCGGCTATATTCAGGCACTTGTATGCAAAAATATCACCGACTTTAATAAAACAATAGATAAGAAAATGATGACAATGCCGTATAATTTCGTTTTCATCTTATTACAAATTAAATGTTTATTAGTATTAATTGTGTTGACTCTATGCTGTTGGTCGCGGGAAAGACAGTATTTAGCGCTATGTATCTGATATGGTATTTGGTACCTGGTGAATACTACCTGACTGACGTTCCAAGGCATTCTAAACCGTCCGTCCAAAGATACAGAAAGCGCCACCAGCCCCCTAGCGGCAAAAAATAGAAGGCGACATTCTAGGTGGTTTGATTATGAAGAAGAAACTCAGTAACTTTTTGCTACAGGAGAAATATTTCAAAGACTTATATCTCCTGAACTAATAGACCGATTCCATTGCACCTTGGGTTATATAAATCAGAAAAAATCACAGAAAAATATAAACCGAAGAAGAATTACTTAGTGCAGCAAATCTCTGAGAAACTCCAGAAAAAAATTCAGAGACTCTTCCAACTCTAGTTCCAACTCTAGACGGGGAATCAGCTTTTTACCATCGAATTTTCGGTAATACCGACAAGCGTAATTGTTTTGTTAGTCGCATAATGTCACCTGTGTCATGTGTCGTTCACTACTATGCGGAGTGAATTAAATTGACAAATACTGAATCTTGAGGAAGCGTTACTTATATACTTCGGCGAAACTGTTTTATTCTTAATTTTGAATTACATGGTAACTATATTAACTCACGTCATACCAAGCTTCTGTGAACTGAATCTATGATGAACAGCCGATGATTATCGGGATGAACGCTTGTTAGTTTAAATTAATATAATTTCACTAACAAAAGTAGCCGTTGTGGTAAGACGCTGAATTTATAATTTTGGGTTCCAGTTCGGAATGACCAGTATTTTTTTCTATTTCTCGCAATTCAAACAGGCCATTAAGTAGCATTTTGTTATTAGTCATAAACTCGTCTCGTGCTGCACATTTCTACGTCCATCCGATTGCGAAGAACTGTACGACCAAACTATTTATTTTTCTATCTGCTTTGTAGTCACTGGTGACTTTTCACTTTCATAGTAATGCGATTTAAACGTTTATTTACTAAAAAAAGATAACGTCTTTAAATCGGGTGGATTGTGGAGGGCGTCGATAGCCGCAGATTAATTATGACACTAGTTTATTACTAATATCAAAATATATTATTTCGTCACCTTCATTTCTTCATCGTAATAATCATAGCCCGCTCTCTGGAGATTTAGTTCACAGAAATTTGATATGGCATAAGACTTTAATATGGTTACCATATAATTGAAAATTGAAAATAAAACAGTTTTATTGAAGTGCATAAGTAACGTTTCCTCGAGATTTTGCATGTCTCAATGAATCGATAGGCTCCCAGTATCTGCCATGATTCACTCCGCGTAGTGCTCAACGACACGTCACACAGATGACACCATGCGGCTAACAAAACAATTACGCAAATGTCGGTATTACCGATAATTCGATGATAAAAAGCAGATTTCAAGTTTCGTTGAACTTTATCAAAGTAAGTAAACTCATCTTTACTCAAGTTCTAACACAGATAAGCAGTATGCACTTTTTCAATACAATTATAGACTAGCCCAGTTGCTCAGTCTGCAGGTAGGAGCCACTTAAACGAAAAAGCTAACATTTGTTAAGCAAGTACTACTTCAGATCTTTCGCACAAATAATTTCTAAATTACCCCCCACCCCCCGGGCCTCCTCCCCCCCAAACCCGCCAATCTCCTCAAAATCATTTAAAAATTATTAAAAATAGAAATGTATATCACTGCAAAACGAAAGCTAAGTCATAATTCAGATATAATTAACGTACAATAAAGCGAACTTTCTATTCAATAATATTTAAATTTAACTTGCGGTTCTAAAATTTAAAAAAACTTGGCGTGTGCGCTTTCATGAGTATTGTCCAGTATTACGTAATTGATAAGGACATCGCTGTTTTTTGCAATATTACCATAGGTAAGTGCCTCGAATAAAGCGCACACGCGAAGATTTTTTTCAATTTTACAACTCCAAGTTAAATTTAAGCATCATTAAATAAAAACTTGGCTTTATTGTATGTTAATTACGCCTGAATCATGACTTGGCTTTCGTTTTCTAGTGATAAACATTTCTATTTTTGATCAATTTTAAATGATTTAGAAGAGTTTGGTGGGTTGGTAATTAGGGGGCGGGGGGACTTGGCGTTTTTTTATATTTTAATGTTTTTAGGGAGTAATATTTAACTCTACTACATTCCATATATGTTATAAACTAGCATGAGTTTCACTCGCCCGCTTCGCGGGCTCGAAAAGAATGCTACCCAATGATTTCCGACGAATGTACCAACAACAAAATTCATCATTTTATTCGTCCCCAATTTCCCGCTTTCTGATGTGATAGCATTATAATACACACATGAGTTTACTCTCAAGATTTTGTTTTCGAACAGTGTAAATTCCATTGAAATCGGTTCAATGCCCCATGTCTACAGATTTATACTATATGTAGAGATCTCAGTAGTGTTAAAAAGAAGGAGCCCTCCTCTTCCTGTCGACTGAAACGTTACTGAAAATGTATCTGGGCTCCACCTGGGCTCACGCCAGTCGCACTACAGTTCGGCTTTTGTTTTTAACTTTCTTCGTCTACGCGCTTCCTTCTCTCGCCCTCGTACGCTTCCGAACGCGGCCGACGTTACCCGATGCCAGCCGATGCAACCCCATGAGTGTTCATATAGGATAAATTTCATCATTTTTACGTGTAGCACATTTCCGACTTCCTGACGTCACAGCGTTGTAACACACACCAGTTTACTCCCAAGACTTTCTGCTTTCGAACAGTGCAAATCTCGTCGAAGTCAGTTCAGTTCAGTAGCTTTTGCGTCAAGTTGGAACAAACATACAGAAAACGCCTACAGATTTATATATGTGGAGATATAAACCATCTCAATTAATCGTCATCACTATCTTCATTTATAACAAAAGTTATATTTGCAGTTGCAAAAAAACGGAAAAGTATTTTGGCTGGTTCTACAATTTTCGCCAAATATCGCTCATGGCTTAAATGATAAATTACAATAGCTACGTGTGAACAGCATCCCACGGTACGCTTATCATTTGCGCAATCGCACACGTAACATGAAATTCCGCTGACACCATTAGTATCTGGCCGATATTGAACAAAACAATTATAAGTTCTGACATTATCGAAATTCTATAGAAATCTTAAGAATATTTTTAGAACTTTTTGCATATTGCACGTTAATCCGATTATCCTGATTTAACATTTCCGCTAAATAGGAAATAGCTTGAGATGATTGACACGTGCCCGTAAAAACGACATTTTGCCACTGTATACATTCTCAATTAAGTTATCTGTGTAGTTTTTGAGTAATTAATGTCCAAAGTTCCGTTCTTATAGATGGGCTCTTATGGCGATGAGAACAAAGATTGCTCTTTATAGCTTCAAATTCTCTGATAAAATGGTTACACGCGAATAAAAAAACGTTTCATATGGTAAATAACACATTTAGGAATAACCAGTCAAAGTCTCAAAATTTCCACCTGTCCGGTTCGAGAGAAATTCTACAAAAAGTGACCGATATTTTGATATTTTTCTCAATTGGGATATTTCTTCGCGTGACATATTGCGTATACTATTGACAAGTACCAACGTAACCTATACCTGTTAACTAGGATGCGCTCTTACCACATTTCACTGTTGTTCGTACAAGTTTTAATCCTTTGAGCGCTGAGTTGTGCGACGTTAAGCGTGTGCTGTGGGCTGCCCACTTTTTACGACAACGCGCAAATTGAATGGTAATGGAATACTCATATATGCGTTCATAGCCCATGGTGAACGCCAATATATGTGTTCATAGCGCTCAAAAGGTTAAACTTGGGTTTTAAACCCTTTTGATAATAATTCAACGTGTTAGAAAGCATAAAAATATAAATAAGTTATGAAATAAAACGTGTTCAAATTATGAATATCAGTTCCATAAGAAATTGCTTTTTTGAAACAAAAAATTTCTTTTATTAGTGTTGGCAACGATTTCAGAATCGTATTATGTATGTAAAAACTTAAATGTTCCCCTTTTGCTCCCTGCCGCTCGAAGACGAGATCTAGTCGCCCGTTAAATGATTCCTATTTATTACGGAGACTTTGTTTGTCTTATCGGTTGTAATAGAAAAATAAGAAAAGTATTAGAATCATGAACCACAAGTATTGTATTTTTACTTAAATTCAGTAAAACATTTCTTATCTGAATTTTCTACCATCCGAATACTCTGTTATCTGTTGTATTATTTTTATGTTTGTCCTTTCTCTTTTGCTCCCGGCTCCTCAAAAACCCCACCAATCGCATAAGGGTAGCTGCTAGTACCATATGCGTTTTCTGTACGTTTTTAACGCAGGATTTCAAATGGACCGCCACTCAAGAGTAGGGACAGGATAGAGACCAATCGGGACTGGCCGTGCTTTAGGGTGCGTTCATTTATGTACATACAGCGAGTACTGCCAATGTGACGTCACAAAGTATACTGTGAGTAGCGTCCTGCTATTCGAAAGAATACTTCCTGTAAGGATTACTACTGTTGCGTACATACCCCGAACTCTCTCGTACTCTGAATCTAGTTGTTAGTCGACAATGCCGACATTTTTAATCAGCGGCAGTATCGTTTAAATTCAAGCGAGACATGCGATAGGAATCATACGAATCAGTATAGGATTTCCGAATTAATATTTCGAGAATAGAGCGTGACATCAGACATGCAGATGTTGAGCTCATTGTAAAGGAGAAAGCAGCGAAGGAAGGCCTAAAATAAACATAAGAGTAATAGCCAAGATGTCACGTCTTGACTTCGTAGAAGGTTCCCGATAAACCTTAATACAATGGGCTTAGAAAAAGTCGAGTGTCGAGGCTCTTCGAAAATCGAACATAAGGAGTCAATTACGCCCAATAATAAATTCCTTCCTGTCGCGGCTTCTATCTCTCTCGCTCAGTCAAGAGCCCAGCGGGGTATTTCCGCGGCTCGGGCATTTCCCCCTCTCCGTTATTTTCGTCAGCGTCCAGGAATGCGTAAGGGCCAGCGCCTGCCCTAGCGAGCTTGAATTGGCTCCTTCTCACGTGTCTGAAGAAGGGAGTCTTGTAAGACGTTCGTCGATTCCGACTTGTAGAATGGAACGTGACTTCGGTTTTGACTTTCGAGCTAAAATTCAATCTCTGTTCTAGACAGCAACGCAATCGTTAGTTTGCAATACATTTATTCAATTATCTTTTAAATTCATCAAACTTTATACATTTATTGAACTTCCCTCCTGCGTGAGCAGGGTACTAAGCGCCCCACGGGCACACTTACCTCCATACCTTCCCATCGTTCCGCCGGTAACGTTCACGCAACACTACCATAAAACCGAACGGTTGTGCAGTGTGCTGACGCTACTGGCGTTACCCTACCTCTGCAGATGCAGTACCCGCAGTAGGAAGTGACGTCATAAACCTTTGTCAGTACTGACAAAATTTACTTCGACCTATAATCGAACACTCATTCAGTACTGGCGCAGTACATAAACGAACGCACCCAGGGTAATACCAGTATGTAGCATCAGCACACTGCACCACTGTTCAGTTTTATGGTAGTAATCCTTACAGGAAGTATACCTTTGAATAGCCGAACGCTACTCGCAGTATTATTCTTTCTGATGTCACATTTTGCAAGTACTCGCAGTACATAAACGAACGTATCCTTAACCTGCAACGAATGCGTTAAAAACGGATGGAAAACGCGTGTAGGAAACACCTAATTCTGAAAGTCGACGTTACGCAAATTCGCAGCACAAGCGCACTCTGAGATTTGAGGCGTGTCCTGACATCTATACTGCCGCATAATCAATGACCAAAGAGTAACGAACGAGCCAGGGCATCTATATCTACAGACTTGGTCGTTCAAGCTCGATCCCGTGGACGTTCAAACAGCTGATTCGTTTCACAAGAGACGGCATGTGTACGGTTGAGCGTTGTAATATGTTATCTGCTCCGAAAGTATGAATCTGTAGGAAAGTACGAGCGGCGAGTGCTTTAAGGTGGACGAAGTGTGTGCTCGAGCAAATGCATCTTGACTGAGGGGCGAAAAGTAGTCGAAATTCGAGAATAAACCGCTTGCGAAAGAACAATGGCTGACCGCGATAGTGCGTCCGAGAGCGACTCAAGTTCTATCGATGGAGGGCCGATCATGATGCCGCCCTCGCCGGTTACTCGCGAGCAGCTGCAAAAGAGGATCGAGTCGCTCCAGCAGCATAATCGTGTCCTCAAGGTCGAACTGGAGACCTACAAGCTGCGAGTGAAAGCTCTGCAAGAGGAAAATCGTGGGCTCCGGCAGGCTTCTGTCATTATAGTAGGTCTCACTTTTACGATGATTTACTCACAATTACTTACCACTCCGCATTTATCTCTCTTTCAGCAGCAATGCACCACTTTGTACAGGCTGATTCACTTACCTTTTCGATCGCGACTCTTTTACTCCAATTTTTATCAGACATCTATGTAGTTATATACTTCACCCAAGTCACATTTTGTGTGCATCTTAACAATAACTTGATTTGAAAAATAGTAGTTCATTGCAACTATCTTCGATGGAAAAAACTTCTTACAATCTATAGCTAGATTATCTGTTTTTTGAAATTTCGGAGCAACCTTTGAATCACTCTGTATAAGTAATAAAATATGCAATCTTTTATAGACTTTAATTTGCCCTGATCATAACTTTGTACAAAAGATAAAATTGCATTAAAATTGGTTTAGCGTTTCTCAAGATTATAATATGTTTTCTGTGCGTAAGAAGCGGTTGCAATCCCTCTTATGACACATTTATGTTCACTGCTTAGGTCCTGAATGACTAAGCATAATCGCGTGTAGTCAAGTATTGCAACTATCTTTGTTGCAAAAATCTTATAAAAATGTATAGTTAGATTCTCTGTCTTTTGAAATTTCGGAGCAACCTTTGTGTTACTCTGTATAAGTAATAAGATATGCAATCTTTTATAGAGTATAGTTTGCCTCGATCATAAATTTGAACAGAAGATGGAATTCAGTATTTCTCAAGATTATATTATGTTTTCTGTGTATAAGAAACTGTTTCAATCCGTCTGATGATGCATTTATGTTTGCTGCTCAGTTCTCCGATGAGTAAGCATAATCAAATATAGCCTATCCACATCTGGAGGAAATATACTCTTGATATACTCAATGGTGAAGGAATTATCCAAACCAGTCGAGTAGTTTCAGAGAATACTTTGGACATACTCTAATACAAACTTTCTCTTTTCATATACTAGTATAGATGTAGAAACATAGATGTCTGCTGTGTATATAATATATATAATAATCATTTATATTGGGTGTGTAAAATATCCCACTAGAGAGAATATTTTAAAGAACTCTTTAATGGAAAAGTCCCATGTAACCGCAAACGGTGTAACAAGGCCCTGCATGATAAAGTTGTGATGGTACTAATAATTACGTTTAAAATATTGTTCAACTCATACTCTAATTTTCCATTTATTTTGGGGTAGTCCAACATATTTCTTAGTTTTGTATATTTCTTTTATCTTCGTTATATGCATAGTTATATGCTTGCACGTTTTACATATATATATAATGTGTATAAAAATACTCTATATTATAGTATGAGGTAGCCCGCAGGAGAGAATTGTTTTCTAAGTACTAATGGCATCATACTTTGTGACAAGTTGCTCCGAATGAGGAGCAGCATGCTCAAGAAAATAGTGTACATACAATCTAATATTATATATATCAATGGGAAATGAGAGAAAAGATTATAGTTATTCTCGTATAGTAGTATTTGTATTATCAGTGGTAATCCAAAGACGAGGGAATCACTCTGTAAAGATTAGTGAAGAACAGATTTTACTTTATTATATTGCATACATTATGTATATAATATATTATTGTATACAATATATGAGATGCAGGGATAAGTTGGAAAACATTTGTGTATAATTAAAGGTTCTCGATAATTTACAATTATCCTGTATACAGCTGCGTATACTTGACAGTAGTGGTTCAACTGCAAGTGAATTGCTGGTTATACTACCAAATATACACTGAATTGTGTACATTCAAGATGTGTTTGAATAAGAGAGCTCGGGTACTACAGATTGTGGATGAAAAATACTCTACTGTACTCGTTTTGAATCAATACATATTTTACATAAAGTAGAGTCTGTTTTATTCAAATTATATACAATCAAAGTTTCTACTATCCGAACACTTTGTTTGATAATTTCTCTTCAAATTCGAGAAGACTGGCATGAAGGAGAACCATAAAAATGATACAACATTCATACAACATACATGCAACACTTTTTATAGTTTTCCTTTTTTTTCTTTCCTTTTTTATAGTTGTCTTTAAAATACATGAGAATGCTATAAAAACAGTATAACAGAGTGTTCACATAATAGAATGTTCGGATAACATGATTTGGATAAGATGTTCTACTGTATTTTAGGAAAATATGGGACATGTCAACAATGTGTTAACATGATAATTTTATATGGTTCGTCTCCTTCTTATCTTTTTAACTTTTATCATCTTCGTGTGTTCAACATTTGCATCCCATGAGCAATCCTCTGTACCTTTTTATCATTTTACCAGGTAAAATGTACCTACTTACTAATCTAGCTGATGAATCTTGATGAATGTTAACGTGTGAAAGTTCTTTAACACTAATTATAAACCGCACCTATAGTTGTTAGTTGTAATGGTTTAATCACTTACTCAGCATTCGGCTGTAGTTGAATCTGCCAGTCATGGATAAGTTAATAAGAATGCAAAGAAACTCAAAATAATTCTTACTAATATAAAAGGTAACTTTTGTCGGTCTGTCGGTATGTTCGTGATAAACATGAAAATGGTTGAACTAAGTTAACTGCGATATTCTGTCTTGTATAGAATTATGATCCAGGCAAATTGTTGGTTGTAAAATATTGCAATATTTATTAGTTATTTATACAAGGTCCTTCCAGTATAACTTGAAACTTCAAAAGGAATGGAAGGTTGAACTATACATCATTGGAAAACTTTGGCAACAAGCTTATTACTCTGAAATTTAATTATTATTAACGTGCGCACGAAATGTCGCTCGCGTGAAGCCGGGTAGAGCAGCTAGTAATGTAATATCTTCCCTACTAATACAAAGTACAATCCTTGTCTCTCCGTCTGTCTTATGTCCGCGATAAACTTGAAAATAGTTGAGCTAATTTTCCTGTTATTGTCTCTTGTGTATAAAATTATAATCCAGGGAAAATTCTGGGCTGTAAAGTATTGCAATATTTATTATTTAGACGAAGTATTTCAAGCGTTATTTCAAATCTCAAAAGGAATGAGACATTGAGCCTCATTTGTTAAAAAGTATTTACAAAAACTTATTATTCATTTTAAATTAAAATTATTGGTAGCGCGTAATCGAAATTTTACCTTGATGAAGTCGGTTAGGGCAGCTAGTTGATAAATATGCAACTGTATACTACGCTATATGTGCCAGTAACATGAGAAATGCGAAACAAGTTTAAGATTCAAGCATTTTCTCTTCTAGAATTCACACTTTTCAAGAGTATTCAAGTTGCAGAAACTAACCGTGATTTATAAAAGTTAAAAATTAGAGTAAAACGAAAGTATTGTTCAATTATTAGACTTCTTAGACTAGTAACTGATCATTTTCAAAGGAAATCAGTTAAGAATCAAATTTGAATTTTCTGCTATGTCTAATTTGTTGGAGAAAGAATAAACTTTACCTAAAAAGGAATGTAGTAGCACTTTAATGTATGATATTGCTCAACTACAGTTACAGTGATCTTTAATCTGCAAATTTGTATAAGTATCAGATTGATTTTGGTAAGTAACAAACGATTGATAATAGAGAAATGTTGTAATCTACGCTTTTAATATAACTAAGATCACTGAATTTTTTCTCAGACGGCAAAAAAGTTTTCTGAAGCTTTTTGTTCTACTCTTTCATAAAGTTGCTTTGATAAGCAAGCATTGCCAGTTAAATTTGTTTGAATTATAGCATAAAACTGCTGTCAAACTAAGAGTCATTATGAGTACTTATTACATCTATTGATTTCTATATACATAACTAGTTGTTCTAGGCAGCTTTACTCCGGCGGTATTTCGTGTGCAGGTTAATTATAACTTACTTTAAAAAAAAATATCGGCTGCTGCAATTAATTTCGTTGCAAAAATCTTCTACTGACGTATAACTCGACTTCCATATTTTTTAAAATTTTTGAGTCACTTTTTGAGCACTCTATGTAAACGATAAATATTGTAATAATTTATAGCCATAGTTTGTCTGGATCACAACTTTGTATAGGACAAAAAATCGCAGTTAAATTAGTTCAACCGTTTTCGACTTTATTGTGATCCTACAGATAAATGTTGTGCTTTTATAGTGGATAAAACAAGGATTCATACACACCCCTTTTTTAGGGATAATTTATTTTATGGAAGAAAGTTTCCACTTTAAGAAAACTTAATTTTCTTAAAGAAGGAAATGTCGCTTTTAAGAGAACATAACTGTTTTCAGGACAGCATGTTCTCTCTTTTAAATAAATTTACTTCAGACAATCTGGGTGTTCGAATACTTTTTTACCCATTGTATTAGTGGTAATAATCTGTTATCGAAATACAAGTAATATTATTTTTTATTGACTGACAATGCATAACTGCTTGACTCTAGTCCTCAGTGAAAGTTGAAAATATTGCTTTACATTCTGACGCACTGCTATGCAACACACGCATGCATAATTGCTATATGTAAGGGCGTACTTCACAGTATAGTGGCGCATATACCTATTATTATTTCACGAAAGACATATATACATGTTTTAGAAACAAAGTATTTTAACGCAAATTTTTCGTTGTATGTATTTTATACAATGGCGTAGGTGCATTTGTTTGATTTATCAATCGGAACTATTTTTTAACTTCGTTTAAACATTTATTTTGACGAACATAAAATAAGTTTATTGTTAAATAGCTGTCGAATCGTAAACCCGATTCATGAAGTCGTCCATTTCCGCAATAAATCGTTAACGGCGCAAAAATACATCAGAGGTAACCATTTAAAGGTTTAAAATGACGCAAAACTACGTCAGTCGCTACGATTGTGCGAATATAGGTCACTTGTATTTCGTAGAACTATTCAAAAAGCTCTGATCGCATCACGTGAGCAAATGGATTTTGCTTCCAAACTGAAACTGAGTCGATGCATTTACATATAATTGTAATAACAACGTTTATTGAAATTAGGAAGCCCTTTTGTTATCCTAACAAAATCAACAACTCTGTACTCACTAAGTGGAGAGTAAGAGGCTTATTCCCTGGCGAAATTATATTATGATCCAAGTGGAATTGGTTGTGAATAAAAAAAGTATTCGCGGACGCCTCTTTTCTTGGAGTAAATTTTGATACAGAAGACAGTTTCGTGTACAAATTTTTAAATTTTATGATTCTCAATTAAAACTCAATACATAAAATTCTCAAATACTAATTTACAATTTAAATTTATAAATTCACGAATAATACTCTAAAATTTAACTGGATTTTACGTCTAGAAAATATATTTTTTCTTAAAGAAGAAAGTTTCCTTTTTAAGAGAAAGGAAATGATCTGAAAGCAGAATGTCTTCTTCTTTAAAAAAATAAATTTCAGAAAGGTGCGGACATTTTTTTTACACACTGTAGATTTTATATTGCGTTTTTGTTTAACCATTTCAAACAGTAAGGCTTTGTGGAAACACGCAATGTTTGCTTGCATAACTAAATAGTTGAAGAAGTCACGAACACAGGACTTCCTTTGCATGTCGAATGCTGACATGCAAATATGTAAATTTTTATTTTTTGCCGTAAAGAGAATAACTAGATTGTACGGATTTTCGATACGTATCTGGGAGATGTTAGAAACACAGTAGATGGTACTGATGAATAGGTTAATGTCAGAAAGAAAATAAACCTGATCGTGACGCTTGTGAGAATAAAAATATAGAAACATTTTGTTTTCTCACAACGATTTGATCAATGTATAAAAATCATCATAAAGAGCATAAAACGGGAAAGATTGTCGAGGAAAAGTCCGGGAAAAGCGAACGTGTTAAAGGAATAAAAAAAGCAAAAGAAAAATATAAGAACCGCAAACCACTTTTGTTGCTGGGATAAAATATATTAATCCTGAAACGTCTTAATCACCGCAGGTATCGTTGATAGGACAACAATATTTCTTACACAATTAGAGAAGATGATATTAGATAACATAATAGTTCATGAGAAATAATTTAAAATGGAATTACTAAACAACAAATACAAATAAATTAGACATTCACCTTGTCGCAATAATAGTAAAAGGCAGCAGAATTGGAATTTAATCAACTCTGGAATTTAATCTTCTCGGGATAATTCAGTTTATTTGGACGTCTCCCAAATTACGTTCAGAACGTGCAATTTTTTTTCTTAACTTGGTTTGATCATCCTTAAACCAATGGTGTTTAAAAATATTGGCACAACGAATGTGTTCTTGAGACTTGTTGCACCTTATTGCCAGGAAATTAGCTTTTGTTTGTGCGTGAAGAAAGCGTACAGTTATTATTTGATGGCCTCGAAAAAAGTACCTATTCCTACTATAACCGGCCTAATGACCGGTTATGAAGTAAAAATAAAAACATATACAGTGGATAAAAAAAGTACTGTCCAGCTTGTTTTTTTTAGAAAAAATGTTCTTAGAAGAAAACACTTCTCTCAAAATACAAATACATTTTCTTAAATAAGAAATTTTCCTTAAGAAAAAAATAATTTCCTTCCTAAGGAGGAAGTTTTCTTTTTTAAGAAAATTTATTCTAAAAATGCTTAATGTGCCAATACTTTTTTTATTCGCTGTATATATTTTGATTATTACCTGTAAGAAAAACAAAAAAAGAAATGAATGGTGAATCGAATTTTAGGGTTGGTCATTCGAGACGAACTACCACGCCCGTGTGTGTTAATTGCAAAGTGCAATAGTAGCCAATGAATAAGCTATTTGGCTAATGATATGTAACTTTAGTTCCTGCGAAGTCACACGCAACTAAAAAGCACCAGGGAACATATACGTGTAGGAGCCGAGTGTGCAGAAATATTACATACTAGAATATTTTATACTAGAATATTTTATTGTTGTTATCCTATTCTATATAATTGAAACTAAAAATGGTATGATTTCCAAAGTTCTACAAGTAGACAACTAACAATCCAGCCGACGTTAAGTATACACGTGAATCGAGGAAGAAACGTTGTTCCATAATTGTGTGAGCCTTATGTTATAAGTGTATATAAGCAATATTATTGTAGAATATGAAAAATTTCGAAATATAGTTGGCGAGAAAATTCCATAATGTTAATTATAGAAGTATTTCAAGTTTCCTTTGACAAACTCTGCTAAAAAGAACTTAAATGCTTGTAGTAATGATCATTAATGGCATTTTCTTTTCGACTGTATTTCGAATATTGTTACATAACCAAATATCGATTTGAATTCTATGTTTTATTGCAGCAAGCTAAAGCTGAGCAGGAGGAAGAATTCATAAGTAACACGCTACTTAAGAAGATTCAAGCTCTGAAGAAAGAGAAGGAGACACTAGCGCATCACTACGAACAAGAAGAAGAATGTTTAACAAATGATTTATCCCGAAAGCTCAACCAATTGCGCCAGGAGAAGTGTAGACTAGAACAAACATTGGAACAGGAGCAAGAATGCCTGGTAAACAAGTTAATGAGAAAGATCGAAAAACTTGAGGCTGAGACACTTGCGAAGCAAAGCAATTTGGAGCAGCTGCGGAGGGAGAAAGTCGAGCTTGAAAATACACTCGAACAGGAGCAAGAAGCTTTAGTGAATAAGTTGTGGAAACGAATGGATAAATTAGAGGCCGAGAAAAGAATGCTTCAAATAAAGTTGGATCAACCTGTCTCTGATCCAACATCACCGAGGGATATTAATAATGGCGATACTGCAACAAACTTAACTACGCACATACAAACCTTGAGAAGCGAGGTAGCTAGATTAAGGCACACACTTCTCATTTCTCAGCAAGAACGTAAGTTATTTTCAAATCATTTTAATAATTTATTTAATTTAATATACATATGTGGGAAATACTTTTCATTAGGGAAAAGATCTTTCTCTATGCAAAGAAATAAAGATTTGAGTCTTATGCTATTAGAAACTATACTTCTCTCGAATTCTTCTTGAGGTATCACATAGAAGTGGAATCACAAAAAAGGGGAAAATTTTATCAACTTTTTACTGAGACATAATATTTTTTGTTATAATCATAACATAATTGTTAAAGTACAGAATTTGAACTGTTTAGCTTGTAAATTTTTTTTCGGTATTTGCAGTACGAAACACGTAATAACAATGTTTGTAAAGTCACCGTTGTTGAAACTCCACCCATTATAACTTATCAAGCAATGAATAGTATATAGAAATAGTATAAAGTTAATCAAAAAAATCCATCAATAAATTTAAACAGGGATATTTTCGATTAAACATACATTTTTTGAAAAACGCAGCAGTAGCCAAGTAGCCTTATCTATTTTTTAAAATAAAGAAACGATTTGGTTTATAATAAAAATGAGAAAACTAGAGTGAACACTACAAATTATGTTTCAACAACCACGGCTTCATGAATGTTGCTGCAGCGTGCTCGTTGTTGGAAATGTCATAATTAAATGTATAGTGTATTCCTGTTTGATGTTCTCGCTATTAAGAGGTCATATATGCCAGGCACGTCATTAAACAAATAGAAGTTCATTAATTTGTTTCAAGTACTAATACCTACTTCTTTAAAAACTCATTATATGTCCATTATTGTACATACTTTAAAGTACTTTCTCTGAAAAATGTATTGTCATATATATTGTTGCAAGCCGTGTTGCAAGTATTGCGCGTCGCGGTTGAGGAACGCGTGAGAGGCATTAAAAGACACAAAAGGGAAAGGAACGTTTGTATATTGGGGCTGGTGTAGGATATGTGCGCACGATACAGGATCCGGAGTAAGACTGATTAGAAGCCGGTGTTGTTCAAAGGACTCGCGATGTCGTCAAGGACACTCTTCAGAGCTTCATATCAGGGATGTCGGATGTTCGGTTGTCTTGGGGAGTCAGGAGGGGGACCAGGACCGTAACACTACCCCCTCCCGTGAAGAAAGCGTTCGTCCTCGAACGTGGACGATGGTCGACTCTATGTATTGTTGGCGGATCAGGAATAAGATGGGCATAGCGGTCTAATCCAGCCAGGTGTGGTCTCAGCATTTGCTCGAGGTCCAGGGAAAACCGCTTCAAAAACCTTGGACGAGACGTTCATGAGTCGAGAAATTCCCAGGTGGTTGTCCTTATGTCACGGGGTTGCGATGGTGTTCGAAGTTGAGGTTGGGGTGTGCCTGAAGTCGAAGGTTCGGAATTTCGGTTCGGAAGGAGACATCAATGGGGAAAATGGCGGGTGGTAACTTCTCCAAAGGGTTTCACTCCAAATGGTAGGGTTACCTCGAAATAGGATAAAATGTGCGACTAAATAGTTCACGGAGAGATAGTGTGAAACTTATTCGGCTAAATTTAGCGGACAATTTTACTAGACGAAACCGACTATTCCATGCATACGTAATTCTCAGACATTCTGCTCAACACCGACGAGACTTAGCCTGGCCACGCCTAGGCTGTTCCCCTCTTTCTCCATTTTGACCGCTCATCCCCATAGGCCAGATCTCCAAGAACATTCTTAAGAGGACCGAATAACTATGAGTTGACGGATGGAGCAGTTGAGCAACTCCTGCGCATTCTCACACCCACCTCTTTCTCTCACCACGGAGATTGCCCAGGAGTGGCACACAACAACAAAAAAAGAACATAAAAACAATTCACTCATTACGGACAATCATTCCTTTACTAAAGTTCAAATTTCAAACTCTCGTGATAAAATTCATACGTTCAATTCAGTTATTCTGTCAATGTCGAGGGAACCTAACTTGGCCACGCCACAGTTGTTTCTCCCTTTCTTCGTTTTGACCGTTCATCCTTATAGGTCAGCCCTCAAAAGGAGAACCGAACTTCTATAAGTTGACGGACGGAGCAATTGACTGCTTTTACCATTATCGTGGAGGATAATGCAAAAACTATACGCAAAAACGCATTCGTACCGTGGAAATTTTGTTGTTTATTCTATTTGCGCTCTGTGGCGATATTTCGCGAGTCTACTGATATGGACAACTTTGAATTTACATTTCAGACTCATTTGGATTCTATAAATGATGTCGTTAATTTTATTGACAATAGTGTATGGACCTTCCCAGTTACTCTGTAATTTTTGACATTTTCCTACAACTCGTTTTGGTTGATAAAGCCAGATTGGGTCACCGGGTGCGAATTTAACGGTAGAAATTGTTCCGTCATAGCGAATTTTAAGCGATTGAGAGGCCTTGTTAATTCTTTCCCTAGTTAATCGGTGAATGAGCTGAAGTTTGTTGTGCAAAATTCTACTATAGTCTGTAATGGAAAAGTTTTCTACCTCAGGAGTAATCCCTCTACACAAATCCAAAGGGACTCGTAGCTCTCTTCCATAAAGTAATTTAGCAGGGGTTTGTCTAGTAATTTCATGTTCGGAGGATCTATACGCTAGTAAAAATAATGGGACCCAGTCATCCCACTCCTTTTGGTTAGAGGAAATGAAAAGAGATAGGTATTGTGATATAGTACGGTTTAATCTTTCTACTAAACCGTCCGACTGTGGATGAAGAGGAGTGGTTTTAGTTTTGTTTATGCCTAAAATCTTGAAGACTTCCTTAAATAAACCGGATTCGAAAGAGCGACCCTGATCGGAGTGAATTTCGAGTGGTAAACCGTGTTTGTTAAAGACATGAGTAATAAGAGTAATAAGAGCCCTCGCAATTCTCTCGGACGTACAATCTGGTAAAGGAATAGCTTCAGGCCATTTTGTGAAATAGTCTGCGACAACTAATAAAAATTTATTTCCGGAATAAGTTTTGAGAAGAGGTCCAAGAATATCGATTCCAATTCTATCGAATGGTGCTCCAGAATTGAAGATCTGTAGAACACCTCTATTCTTTTCTTTTGGGCCTTTTTTTTTGCTATACACGTATCACAGGAGCGGCACCGTTCTTCGACATCCTGTTTACATTTTGCCCAGTAAAACGATCTTCGTAATCGGGATAGAGTTTTGTTGATTCCAAAGTGTCCAGAAGAAGGTGAGTCGTGAGATAGACGTAGAATTTCTTCGATTTTCTTTTCGGGTACAATTATCTGGAGTATATTTTTGGTCTTGTCGGCAGATTCCCATTTCTTGAACAATACGCCGTTTTCGACCAAGAGAGAATCCCAAATCGAAAAATAAAACCTACATCGAGGGCCTAGCGGAGAAATTTCTTCTTTCGAAAGACGTATATTGTTAACTTTAGCGTTTAGAATAGGATTTATTTCTGGATCCGCGAGTTGGAAGTCACGCCGAAGTTGATGATCGTTTGAAAAGTCAATTCTTCTAACGTTATTCCGAATTTTGTCGCAAAATTTACAATCTATACAAGGGATTCCTGATAATTCGTCAGCATTCGCGTGAGATCGACCACTGCGATGCACAATGTCAAAATTATGTTGTTGAAGAGACTCAATCCAACGAGCGATCTGACCTTCCGGAGTTTTAAAGGAAAGAAGCCAACTTAATGCTGAATGGTCCGTGCGAATGAGGAATTTTACACCGTAAAGATAATGGTGAAATTGTTTAACCGCCTTAATAATAGCCAATAGTTCTCGCCTAGTAACACAATAATTTCGTTCGGTATTTGAAAGAGTTTTGCTGAAGTAAGCTATAACTTTTTCTAATCCGTTCTGTTCTTGTGAAAGAACGGCACCTAAACCTACGCCTGACGCGTCTGTATCCAGTATAAAAGGAAAATTTGGCAAAGGTAGGGTGAGGATAGGAGGGCTTATAAGTCTCTTTTTAAGTTCTTCGAAAGCCTTTTGACAATCTTCAGTCCAGACGAAGGTAGCGGAATGTGATTGAAGGCGATTCAATGGTTGGGCGATTTCCGAAAAATTTCGCACAAATTTTCTATAATAAGAGCATAAACCCAAAAAGCTCTTTAGTTCTGTGGTATTCCTTGGAACAGGGCAATCTCGAATTGATGAAACCTTAGCAGGGTTGGTCTTGATTCCTGCTTCTGACACGATATGTCCCAAGTATAAAACTTCTTTGCCGAAGAACGTGCATTTCTTCGGGCTCATAAGTAATTTAGCATTCCTAAGACGATCAAACACCAACCGTCAATTTTGCATTTCTTCATCGAATGTTTTCCCATATATGATTACGTCATCTAAGTACACCAGACAGTTCTTCCACAGCAAGCCACGTAAAACCGTTTCCATCAGGCGTTCAAAAGTTGCTGGGGTATTGCAAAGTCCGAAAGGCATCACTCGAAACTGCCATAATCCTCCACCGACGGAAAATGCAGTCTTTTCTCGATCCTCTTTGGTCAACAACACTTGCCAATACCCGCTCTGTAGGTCCACTGTAGAAAACCAGCGCGAACCTGCAACGGCGTCTAATGTGTCTTCAATGCGTGGTAATGGATAAGAATCTTTCTTCGTAATGTTGTTCAGTCGACGATAGTCGACACAGAACCGTGTAGAACCGTCTTTCTTAGTGACTAAAACCACAGGGGAGGACCAAGGGCCAGAAGATTCTTCGATCACTCCTTGTTGCAGCATGGTCCGTATTAATTTATGCACTTCTTCCCTCCGATGTAAGGGTAGACGACGAGGCGGTAATTTAAAAGGACGATGGTCTCCGGTATCAATCCTATGTTTAGTAATGTCACAAGCTCCGATCTGATCTGAATTCGCCGCAAACACGTCTGTATATTCTATCATAAGGTCTCTAAAACGTTCTCGCTCTTCGTCGTTTAGATGACAAGAGCTGCGAGTAAACAGGTCAGTCAAAAACTCTGGCAGATTTCGTATAGCCTGTTCAGCACCAGCCGCTCCTGGATTAGCAAGGCATTGCTTACGAACCGACACCGGTTCTGTCGTTAACGTTATCTCAACACCATTCGTGAGTTTTAAAACCCGACGAGGAAAATTAAATAACACAACAAATTTCGGCAATAAATCCAATCCTAAGATGCAGGGGTCCGGCATCCTTACCAAAAATGCATCATGTTCAATACTTAAATTCCCTATTTCAAAAAGACAAGTCTTTCTTCCTACAATCGAATTCGTTAGGCTCGAACCATCTACAGACTGAAGATTTAACTCGTAAGGTCTAGATATACGCGCAGGACAACCATGAAGTGGCTGGTCGTATCGCAACAGAGCAACAGCAGAACCAGTATCCACTAGCATATTTGTTGGTCGATGATCTACAGAACCATCGACATATAAACCTGAAGAATCCAGTTTAGATTCGCAACCGATTTTACATAAGGAATCAGAAACTGGGGTATTCACAACACGAACAAGAGAAGCCAAATATGGAATAATAACATCAAACATTTCAACGCAAAACAAGGTGCTTGAGTGCACAACAGCAAAGTCATGAACAAAAATAGAAAGAACATTGCGAAACATTAAAGGGTGTAACAAAGGAGAAGACGTTCGACTAATTGTTCGAATACAAGTAGTTTTAACAACGGGGGCTTTGACCGACGACCGCGAATTCGCCACCCTTAATTCGGGTCCTGCGCGTTTCCCAGCCTCTGAGAATGCGCGTTAAAGTTCGTCTTTCCCGCCGTTGCCACACTTGAAGCAGGTTACATTACGGCGCGTGATATTTTGAAAGTTATTTTGATTTCGATACGGTGCGAAGTTTTGCATTTGACCGAAACCATGGTTATAATTCCGCCGCGAAGTATCATTACGACGGAAAAGAGCGCCTGTCGAATGTTCTGAAATACGTGCGTTTTCACCTCTGAAACTGCGTTCGAGATAATCGAACTCGATGGCTTTCGCAACAGTTTCATTAAACGAATTTAAATTTGAACGGTATAACTGTTTCTTTAATTCTAGATCGCGGAGTGCATTTACAAATCGCGTTGAAGCTAAACGATCCTTCGCGTCAGCTGGAGTATCCGGAAATGCATAATGGACCAGGTCGCTGATTTCCGCGGCGAGTGATTGGATGCTCTGACCAAATTTCTGTTGGCAGTTGTGAAATTTGACACCGTTTGAATTGGCCGATTGAAACTGGCCGAAACGAAATTCTAATGCCGAAAACAGGGAATTGAAATCAGCCCTTTGAGTTTCGCTTAACGTGGTTAATACCGAAACGGCTGGGCCATCTAAAGAATTTAATAAACCGGTAACTTTAGCTGTGTTGTCCCAATTATTAATTTGAGCAATAGTGGTAAATCGTGCCTTGAACTCAGGCCAATACGACCCGTTGAATTTTGGTAACTGTACGTTCGGGTTTGAAACGACCGTATTAGCGGAAGTAGTTGAGGCCGGGACCGGTAAAGAAGGCAGAGAGGCTCAGGGGAAAGAAGACGCAGAAGGAAGTTGAACAGGGGGAGGCTGAGAGACTGGTGGGATACTCAAATGTCTCTCGAGGGCTTGAAAACGCGCCTCGTAGCGGGCCTCCAATCCTTGTAACTCGCTGGTTACATCTGTCCGAAGCTGTTGTGTCTGAGCCGAGATGTCGTGGCGCAGAAGCTCGATGGTTGCGGTGCTTCGTCCCTCGGATTGCCGCATTTCTTGCTGGAGTCCGCCGAAGAGTCCTCTTATCTCCGAAAGTAGAGATTCGGTCGCGGGTGGTGTCGCCGTCGGAAGCGCGTGATGTAATGTAGGTTCCTCTTGGATTTGTCGCACCTCTTCGCCAGTTGAGCCTGTTCTTTCTTGGCCTCCTCCGGACATTTCGTTTTCCTTCCTTGGTGCGGTAGTTATTGCGGAAGTGGAATGAATCCCACTTCTGACACCAGTGTTGCAAGCCGTGTTGCAAGTATTGCGCGTCGCGGTTGAGGAACGCGTGAGAGGCATTAAAAGACACAAAAGGGAAAGGAACGTTTGTATATTGGGGTTGGTGTAGGATATGTGCGCACGATACAGGATCCGGAGTAAGACTGATTAGAAGCCGGTGTTGTTCAAAGGACTCGCGATGTCGTCAAGGACACTCTTCAGAGCTTCATATCAGGGATGTCGGATGTTCGGTTGTCTTGGGGAGTCAGGAGGGGGACCAGGACCGTAACAATATATATAAATAACTAGGTTGTATACTATATAACTGGCGCTGCATTTTTCAAATTGCAACTTGCGGAGATCAATGTATCTTGGTCAATTGTTATCTGAACAAAATTGTTAAAATTGTGTGCGAATTAGACAGAGAAAACTAGTCTTCAACGAGCCAGAATATTTGTGTTTTCTATTTTGACAAAGTTATTAAGAATAGTATCATCAAATTCTGTTGCTCCTGTGAAATTGGCGACTTTTCAGTCAACTAAAACAATAATTAAACATTATATGGAAAATCCCTTCCGTTGAGGACTAAAGTTTTGTATTGTGAAGAAATTGTATGAATTTCAACGAATTTAGTCCACTGTTACAAAAGTTATGCTGACCACCGCGTCTAAAAACACTTTCGAGAAAACACGTTCAAAGTTTTATGTGCAGGTTTGATTTCAGAACAAATTTTTCAGACAATATATGTTAAAGTATGTACAATGATGAACATATGATGAGTTTTACAAAAAGCAAATATTAGTACTTCAAGAAAATTAATAAACTCCTGATTGTTTAATGACTTCCCAAACATATATGACCCCTGAAGACATTTTCTGGTAATGTGAAACGCTTTTCAGTAATATACATTTACTATGCGTTGAATGTAGCATTTTTATAAAATATTTGTAGAAAATCAGTCTTTCTAGAAACTTGTTAGAGGCAAACATACACCATAAGATCGTTATAATATGGGTCATATTTTATATTTTTGTAATTTTCTTTTCTTTGTTTTTTTTATTTAAATGTATCTAGCAATGACAAAGTTGTATACACGGACATTTTCTAAAATAAAAGTTGTGATATTCGTTGTTTTTCAATCGTTGGTTATTTGAAAAAATCAATGAATTTTTATGATTAAACGGATACAAAACTAGTTTATTATGTAATCGATTTTCAATTTAGACGAAGTTATTACTCCTTTGTTATTACTCTTTTTTCTGTATAAAAGAACTATGCGGTCTATCAAGAAAACCTTACGATATCGACTATATTATAAATATATTAAAATGGTTCAGCAAAAATTTCAACCAAGGCAATGCTAAATTAGCTTACACAGTTTTCAGCCATCCCAAACTGTCACTTCATCGATATTAAAACATTTTTAATGAAATTTATGAGAATACAGTTAAAGCATACAAGAATCGAATAAAAACATTTTTGAAAACTCGATTCTTTATATTTTCTAAGTCTGGGTTGTTCATGTTCTGGTTATATACTAATTATCATCCAATCAGATATTTCATTCTCTTGATTTGGGACTTTTGATTGGCTCTATGCTAGGTGTGTGTTTGTAATCAAGACTATTGGAACTTTTACAATGTTTCTATATATTACGATAGAGAGACAAATTCCTATAGAGAGTGTTTTATAAATGTTTAACTGACTATAGCCATCTGGTGAGAATGAGATGGAGAAGAAGATGAAGACGGTTATTTTCCTCATTCTTATTCGCCCCTTGATTCTAAATTATTGTGTAATAATTCAGAAAACATTCAGGGGCGAAGATGACAAAATCGCTTACGGCTAAAAACAAAATTTCCCTGATTGAAGTAACCAGGCTCTCAGCTAGTAGCCTTAGCTGCGCTGCAAGATGCACCCTGCTGCGATATAATTGTTATGATTTTTTCGTAAGAGGAAGCCCGAATAAGAATTTTGGAAATCACTATCTTCATCTCCGTCTCATTTTCTACAAGATGGCTGTAAACACGACATTTAAGAGATACCGTTTACATTACCAGTTCATATTTTATGTTCACTAACTATCAAAACTGCTTTCTATTTTTCTTAGATACGGAAAAAATGCAGCGATATGTCAACGAAGAAAAGCAAGTCCGTGAGGAAAACTTAAGATTGCAAAGAAAGCTACAGTTAGAGGTGGAGAGGCGTGAAGCCCTGTGTAGACATCTGTCCGAATCAGAATCCAGGTATGTAATTCTGTTTTCAACTTATAAATATATAAATATCGTCACGTAAAAGATACGCACATCTTCTGATTAGTTTGGAGATGGAAGAAGAACGGCACTATAACGAGATTGTCATGTCTGGTGGCAATATACGAAATCGAACGGTTTCTAGTCCTGTGCCCTACAACCCTTCGCCCAGCTGCTCTAGACCTCTTAGTCCAGGTATGAAGTTATGATATCCAAACCAAATTCTTTCTATCAAAACACATTCTTCTGCTATGTTATCATTAATTTAATTAAAAGATTCGAATATACCAAAAAACATCCATTACGATTTCAAACCCAATTTTAAGAGAAGCATTTGTTGTGGACAAAGTACAAGTCTAACGGCTTTTGAAAACTAATTAAGATTCCTCTATATACTGTCAGCGTTCTCGACACTATCCACATAAATTTGATACTGCTAGATTTAACATGCAAACATATATACTCACACACTCATATATGTATAACGTCGCGTTACTGGCAACATCAGAACTGCCTTGCACGCACATCCCCGTTCATATCCACGCGTAACTATTATAAATATATCAAATACAATTATGATTCATTTTGAGTTGATTTTCAGCATTTCATGTGTTTATGTGCGATATCGAAGAATGCTATATTGTATTAGTACGAATAGATACATATCAATATAAATACTTGATTTGTAGGAGCCTCATCAAAAGAGGGATTTTCCTCAAACCGGTGCTATGCGTGCGGACAACCTACCCCACTTCCGTTTGCAAGTTCATCGCCCCCATCTGGAGTAAGTTATGAACAATCATATGGGGAAGCCTCAGTCTAGACGCTTATTCGTATAAAGCATTAATAAACTACGCTTATAGTATTCGCTTTGGGCGATGTAAGTGCTCGTGAATCAAGACAAAGTGTCTTAAGATTATTATTTACGGCCGGGACTTCTTTTTTGGCGTGTATTTACCCTGCTACACTGTCGGGCGCTTAACCTGATAGAAATGGAAGGAGAAAAATGATAGTGTCCTACTTTGTCATAATGATCGATGTGATTACCATTGATTCATCTCGCATAAGGATGTAATCACCGTTATTACAACTAGGTAAAGACATAGTGTAAGCGCTTACAAGCTAAAGTCAAGGACGATTACAAGCGTTTATACGTTTAAGCACTTACAGTGTCTAAGCGCTCAGCCTGAACGCACCCTAAGATCGAATCTTACAAGAATTGATATAGTTATTTAAATTAGTGTTTCGGAATTGTCTCTCGGACTGGTAAATTGGAGAAGCTATATTAGGCTGGATTTTAAATTTAGATTATCTAAAAATTTTACTTGGTTGGAATAGAATTGCCAGGTAGAAACGCAAAATGGTCTATCCCGTGAGGCAAACTGACGAAGATTGGCACCGTTTGTCAGGGAATAGATCGAGATGCCTTTTTGAAAATATCTTCGGCGGTTCCAAACTTAATTTATTATGCGTTGTAGTCTTCGGACTCGAGCTGATCTCGATTGAGTGTAAAATGATAAGAATAAGCCTCTTGCATGCAGAAACTTCGTGGAGGTTTCCTTAGAATTAGATTCGTTATTTTCCATGCCTGAAAGAATATAAAGTGAAGAATAATTAATCATCTTGATCGATTGATGAAGACTATTTGTAAACTTTATTTGTAATGGCCTTTCAACGAAAATCGTTTTTCTTGGAACGATTTACACTACATTTTGGAAAATGTTATGACTATAGTCGGGCCGCTGAGAGAATGCACACGAGATTTCTTTTTCCCAAGCGCAGCACGCACCCACGTGTCAAGGGAAGTGGCAGTGACTGCGCTTGGGTGAGGGAAATCTCACGTTCATTCTCTCAGCGGCCCAACTATAGTCTCCCTATTATTGGTCCTCTTCTCTACAAAACTGAGAATATGTAATATTTGATGTTAATTTCGGTTTAATTCTGCAGGGTCTTATTGTTACACCATCTACGAGACGCACATCTGACAGGTTTGTGAAGCCTGCAATTCCTACAACGACTGTAAATCCAGGTGGACCAGCATTGGCTAGTACTTCTGCAAATGCTTCAGCTGGCTCCCCCATGGACATTGCTAAGACGTAAATCAACTGCAGTTCTAAGCCGACTGATTTTTCGCCAAGGTTTATATATACTAATATCTCACCTCTTATGAACTGGTGCATTTATATTATGTGGTTATGTAGCATATGTAAAAATTATGTTTCCTTTAATGTTTCACGTGTTTTACATTTGCTGTACGGATGTATACATATTGTTAACAAATATTCATAGAATGTAAAAATTTGTTATAAAAATAGTATGCACGTTTTGATATGTACCACAACATATAAATACATGGTGAAGACAGTTAAACTGATAACCTATCTAGAATAACAAATATATTGCGACCCTTCATTGATGTACTGATAATTGTCGACTATTATAATCATAGTTTACACGTATCAACGAGTAACCTATATGTGTGGCCAAGATGGTGGCCATCACAGGCATGGTTTTAGGTATGTATAAATTATAATTAGTGTAGTGCGTATCCCAAAAAATATTAAATAGATCATCCGAAAAGAAATTATGGTTTTTCTCCGAGTAGTATTTATTATAATCCGAAATCAATTCCACATACCACATTGCATTTACCTACTCTGCATCCTATCCGGCAATCGCTGTTTTGCAATATGAACTTTTTAACGACTTTTATCTTTTATCCCTTACATTTCTTATACTTGAATCGCTTGATTTCTTTTTTGTGCTTTTTTGTTTTTCCCGTCGCACCTTTGCTACCACTTTGCACAATTTATTTTTTCATTTATCTCCTTGCCTCCCCTAATTCTTCTCTCGTTCAAATGCTTTCCCGCTTGCTCATGTTCCAGACTTATGTACATATTAGTTAGAGAAATCTCGACCCTGAAGGTTTCTTTTTAGTAAGACTGGTAAGTCAAGGGTAGAACGGTGGGTCTTAGCAACAAAAATATGCGTTTTTATCAACTGTATGTCCAAAAACTGTAACAGTTGTTATTTTCGACATTTTAGTATGCTGTTACACTTTTGGCACGCATCCTTGATATGGCAGCATATTTTTAGAAATGATTTTTGAAACATATTTTATTTTCAACCATTTAATGTCGATTGAGAATGTACACACTTCACTGGTAGTCTGCTTCCATAAGGATGCAAGTTTTCATGAACATCAAATGATAGAACCTTTCACAATCTGTCACAATTACTTTTTTTCAAAGAACAAGATGCTTTACGCCTTGATAATCTGCTTTACGCCCTGTTTGAATTAATTTTGATGTGAAAGATCTCTCTGTTAGTAAACACGTCGTCAATCTGGGTAACAAACACTGTGGGTAAATTGGTCGAACGCCTTGAATGCCGAGAAACAATGCAATTAACTGGTTATCTGTTCGAATAGAGCAGTGTTAAGTGGGGAGTCAATAGAGTAGCCGGCTTATTCCCCATACCACTATGTTCTCCTCGCCAATAGCACCGTGATAGGCAGACATAAAGTACCAATTAATATAAAAGCATATAATAAGAATAATAATAATAGTAATTACTTGGGTAGTTAGGCGAAATACTTCAAGAAGAAGGCTAAGTATACGACGACAGGAAGGATATGAGACGAGCCAAAGGAAATAAACTCAAGAATTAATGAAACATATCCATTATTTTGATTACAACTCCAAAGAGAACCGCTGTGTTAAACACAATTTAATATAGTCATATATTAATAATCCCAACGCCTTAGAATATCTTCAAAAGACAATGCTACACCGTCAGAAGCCTATTAAGCTGATACGGTACTTGTTCGCTATCCTAAACACGTTAAATGGTAATGCTGCATCCGAAGTTGCAACCACAGTTATCTTCATAAGAGTGACTGGCCAGGGGTTGTGTCACAATCCACACGTTCAAAAATACAAATACCGTTTTACCAAATAGTGCTCTATTTACTATATATTTTATATTGGTTGATTTCGAGTATTGTCAGCTCTCTCCAATTTTTTTGAATTTTTGTCAAAAACAATCCTTGATGGGAGTAGTTAAGGTAGTTAAGGAGTGACATATGTTCAAACTTTTAAGCCGGCTTCCTTTCCCATTGATGAAAAACTAAAGCGAATTAAAACGCAATAATATTTTGGTCATCTTAAAATGAACAAAATGTCACCAATTCCATTTATTTATCTCCAATAATCGTTTGGAGTCCATAAAGAAAAAAGAAAAAATTGAATGTTTGTGGTAAATGGGTAATTTATTTGGGCACGCATTAAAGTCCGTTAAATTAGCAGACACCGTATGTGCTATGTCGGGCCGCTGAGAGAATGTGAAATTTCAACCTAACATTACGAATATATCACCTCATTATTAGTTGCGTGAGCCAACAGGGTCAGCCTAGTGTAGATAAAGATAAAGCGCGACAGGAGAAGTAAGACTAAGGAACAGCCGAGAAGTAAGTGGATACACTAAAATCCTTCTCCTATTTCTCACTGGGTCGGCTTCTCCTGTTGTTCACCCCTCACCGTTCACGTTCTCCCAGCGGCCTGACTTATAAACGCGTAGCTTGGAAGGCAAATTTTTTTGGTAGAATACTCATATTCACATCGGCAGATATTTGGTGTAGTCGACATAAATTTAGCAAGGACTGTTGTCTGTGTTTTAACCACACATCTGGGGTCAAAGAGGGCAGCGCCATACCTCGGCCTGCCGGACACACTGGTTTTTCACTGTTGACGGTTTGATGGTCGGACATCTATAACCTAATTTACCAAGGGTAACGTCTGTGGCGGAAAGGGCTAAACTATATTCCCGGTGAATCCTACACCAAATCAAGCTTGCCAGATTTGGAAGGAATTCCTTCCACTTCCCATGAGCCCAGCATTGAACCACCACCAAAACCCCCACCTAATCTGGCAACAGTGCACCAAATCCGGGCGATAGCCTCGTCTCAATGTTCCGAGTTCGCTATGGTACAAGCCTATGTCACGTGTCGGCGGGTCTCGAAATTTATTGCGTAAATTTGAATCCACCTTTGTCACCAATTCCTTATGAGCCTGGATCAATGATGGGAAAATGCCCTGAATAGTAAAAAATAATTTGTTGTTTTCATCGATTGTAGGAATTTCCAGTTACAATATGCGATTTTGGCAAGCTTTCCCCATTAAGCCTAAATATACTGCAACTTTTCGGAGGCGGCGCAAATATAAGTAAAATATTACAAAAGTCAGGAAACCCTCACACTCAAATCTGGAAATACTCGTGGTCTCTATGTACATATATATCTACAAATTGAAAGGGCGAAGTATACCCTATCGAATATACTAATATTGTTAACATTAACTGGTCTAGTATTCGACAATTCCGAACAATTCCGACATCTCATAGGCGTAGGTTAATCTAACAAATACGCGTATACATATAACAGACTGCAGGCAATAAAATTATCGTTACTCTCCTGTGTTTTGTCTTCGTCCATCATTAGTCATCCTGTGGTTGGACAGATAGATATATAGGGATAAAGATAGATCGAGAGAAAGAGATTGTGAAAGTACGAAAGCAGGAGTGAGAACACGCTGGTAAGAAAGAGAATGCAGATAAGCGCGGGTAAGACACATGATTGCTAGTAATTTTTACTTCTATTTGCGCCGCCTCCGAAAAGTTGCAGTATATTTAGGCTTAATGGGAGAAGGTTGCTAAAATCGCATATTATGACTGCAAATTTCTACAACTCATTACATGTTTTTGCTGCTTCGTTTTCAGCTCTCTGGAACTCTGTCAGTCTTCAAAGTCGGTCACATTTTTTTTATTTAATGCTTTTTAGTATAAGAAATGAATGGAACGATGGTTCGAGGTCGATTTCATCTCAAATTTGATCGACGCACTGGTGTACCAGTTCTAGATGAACAAAGATAGCCGAATTTGTTGAAGAAAGAAACGCATGTTCATTGCGAAATTACTTCAAGAGCTTCCCCTATAAGTTAGCAAAAGTTTCATTTCGATCGAACAAACCGTCCAAAAGTTATGCCGGACAATCGAAGATTGGGTTTCTATGCAATCACAATGGTTAGTGTTGAACGATTTCGAAAAAATTTATAATGGGACCAAACTGTGAGCATCCTCTACAAGATAGGCAAGGTTTCATCCTAATCGGTCCATCCATCTCCGAGATCTCGCCGGACAAACATTTAAAATAAAAAAATATAGCGGTCGAATTGATAACCTCCTCCTTTTCGAAGTCGGTAAAAAGTACGTTGATTCGTGCCAATATGATTTTTCTACCAAGTGTTCTTAGAGATTCGGGATCGGCTTACAGCATTGAAAGTGATGTGCGTAGCTCGTCTGCTTAGAACTAAGTCTATTTAGAGTTTATTGTTATCCAGAAAAAAGAAAACTCGGTTTTCCGTTATTCAAAACCCGGTTGGCTCGTCTTGGGTTACCTTGAGCGGCTAAGCTTACCAAAATTTGGATGCTATTCCTTCTTCAAGTAATTATATTCTTCAGAGAGGCAAAAGTGATGGGAATTAGGAATATCTTCAAAATAAATTAAAATTGATTTTCCCTTTTTATAAACACACTCAAAATGGTCTGATATATTCTCCAAACCAATGACTGTCTTACACGTTAGCAAGCTTTGTAACAATTCACAGTAAGTAACGCTTTTCGAATTACTAATTGTAAGTTACAACTAATATAGTTGATTGAAAGACTGGTTCGTTTAAGGTAATTGTATCAGTACTGTAACATCCAAAAGTCAACCACTGGCCGAAGGAACTGTTAACTTCGTTTTGCATACTGCTGGTGGGCTAGACTTTTGTCAGCGCCTGTCCTCAATACACACGCATTTGAAGGCATTAGCGACAACGTCACGTAGCTTGTTTAGTCAACGAGCGCCTTCAATTTCTAGGAAACTTGAATTCTATTAACTTTATTACGCAAAAACGGGATGGCGAAAAATTCAGGAAAAATTTGTACGCATTCATAGAATATCGATGAAACACGGGTTAGTTTTTTATAAGATTCTATAGAAAAGTTAAGCCATTAAAATTGCTAATGTCACTAACTGACGGATTTTGGTTATGTCGCACGTGTTAAAAGTGCTAAATTCGAAGTCCATTATCTTAGAAACGGCGTAATCAAGTCCAATAAAATTTGGCCAGCAGTTGCAGAACCGTATAAACATTCTTCTGTCAAAGTTTAAACAAAATGTATAGAAAACTGTTTTTTGATGCAACTACCTTAAGGTAGTTCTAAGGAAAAGTCGTTTTCCATTGATCTTCTTCAAATTTTGGCAGGATAATCTTTACGTAGTCCTGCAACTACTAGCCAAATTGTATTAAACTTGACCGTGCCGTTTCCGAGATAATGTACTTTGAAATTGGTACTTTTAACACGTGCGGCATAGCGAACCCCCGCCAGTCGCTCACATTATTAATTTTTATTAAAAAACTCTTCTATTGATTCCCGCAAAAAACTAACTCACTATTGATCAGTACACTATGAATGAATATAATTTTTTTCAGATTTGTTCACCGTCCCGTTTTTGCGTAATAGATGTAATAAAAATTTCCAATTCCGTCAAATCGGAGGGCCGACATGACAAGCGCTAGAGAGCTGGCAACGTCGCATATGTCACTCGGCACGCGAGTAGCAGTAACCTGTACATATTAAGCGGGAAACTGTACATATTAAATGTCAGGAAACTCGGTAGATACTATACCGTACGCAAATTCTGCTCGAAGTCAATTTTAATTGTTCCGCTGACTTTTCAAGTACTTGTAAAGTGGGATGAAATAAAGGATAAAGAATCTAAAATAATAAGTCTATTTTGTATCTTCACCAATAAAATAAGAAAGTCTTTTAATATTTTCAAAGCACGTATGTGGTTTTATTAAAATATGAACATAAAGTAGGAACATAATATAAACACTAATGTGAATAAAACCGTATAACAACAATAGGTTTTTCGTCAACAATTGTAATTACACATAAAATTAACGACATATATCTTAATTACTACAAAAAAATGCAGAAATACTGTTTAGTATTTTCTTGTCTTTTGTGACTAGGACTTTGCCATCGCTTTGCTTGGATGACAGCAGATTTACAATGCCCTGTCGGCTTTGGTCAGAATATACCTCCTTGAGTTTATTATAATTTATACCCGCTCTTGCCAATTTTGTAAGCATATTTCGCGATAATACGTTTTTTAAGGGCTGCAATGTTCATATATTAATGACTGCATTTTTCAGTTGCATCTCATTTAGCAAAACTTTCGTAAAAGATTTGATGCTTTTCATAAACGTATCGCCAGAAATGAATAAGGAAGATAATTTTTCTAGGATATCTATATCGTACATGGCCTCATGAAACTGCTGGGTAGAATCAATTTCCAAAAAATCGTATGCCAACGTGCTTAGTTGAAATTGTCCTTTCCCTTTTCTGTCAGGAAAGGTGTTTCTAAATATTTGCAACGTGTCGGCAAAACCATAGATATAATTGCTAAATTCATATGTCAGTGAGTACATCTGAATTGCACGAAGTAACCGCCGAACATCAAATGTTGCATTATGTGCAACAAGGATGCATGGATGCGGGAAACTTTTCAGATACTCTTTGAGGGCATTGAGACCATCTTTCAAAGGAATTGAGTCTACTCTGTTCCCACGATAAAACAACTCCCCTGCAATATTCTTCAAACCATTAATTTCTGAGGCAGCAGAAGTGCATGATTGGGTCGAATTTATATATACGGAGAATGATGACATATGTCTCTTTGCTGCAATTTGTAGAATGTCTGCTGACAATGCAAGCCCAGAAGTCTCCAAATCAAAATATACAACGCAACATTCTTCTAGTGTTCTAGGAATGGGCAATCCAGAGATATCTTTAGTAGTTATATCAGTGTTTGAACTTGAAGGGTCCAATTCAAGCACAATTCGGCGCGTACTGAATTCCTTCGGATTTTTCTGTATTTCTTCTCAATGCTTCGCAATGCTGTTGCAATATATTCCGTTGTTTTTTTTGTGAAGGTAACTTTTCTTTTACTGCTCTAAGCTTTCTTTTCCAGTCTTGTTTGACAACAAAGTCGGCCGTATTGGGTCACTGTTAATAAATGTTCATCCCCTTCATTTTTTGTACATACTGCGCTGGCCACCCGATAATCACTAGATTCACTTAGTGAACGGCAATCTTTTTTGGGATTTTTATGCGCAATTATATTATTGACACTTTCATTGGCTTGGCTGGATGCAGCAATCGAAAATTTTGCGGCATTATTAGCATATTTACATAACAGGTCCGATAATTTGTTATACAGGTCAGGATCCCTGAGGATTATAGTTTTTCGTCTATCTTTGCCAGAATGGTGATGGCACCAACTTCCACAATTTTCGTGGCGTCCAAAGATATGATCAGGGATACTTTTTAGTGTTTTCGCCAAACATTCAGTTTTTCCTTTATTTTGGGCTACAGCATAAGCAAAACATTTTTTTAAATGTGGAATTACTTGTTTGTTCCCTAATTCTTTAAAAGATTTTTTTAATTCATAGAGATCGCCAATGAAGTGCTTTTTCATATGATTTGCGTCAGCCAATTTAACAATACTATGCATGCTATTTTTGCGAACAGCAGCAATGGTGGAACTATCCTCATCGCCGATTAAGACACGCACACTGAGTCCTGCTTCTTTTAAAATACTGCTATTATTAATAAGCTGAGCGCCCAAGTCCGGCTCCATCGCTTTAGCACTGCCCGAAAAATTTTGTCGGCAATCGTGTTCTTCTTTTTTCCGTCCTACATCGCATAGGCGACATTTCCGATTACGCGTACCGTAATCTAGGATCTTTACGGATAAAAAGCTTACTATAAAGCCGTAACCGTTCAGGCTATCGTAACTTCTTCCCGTTCCACGTTTCGACCAACCCATGTCGTATGAAACAATTATGTTGACGACTTCACCCAACGCATTATCGAAGATGGTAGAGTTCTGACTGGTGTCATTTGCTTGGCTGATATTTTCCCTACACTGCATGGCACTTAGATGTGGGTAAATCTGACTAGCTATTTCTCGAGGTCTAAGAGGAAGGACAGGGATAAGGATAAGGATTATAATAATGCGGTAACATATTCCTAACAATTTTATATATGACATTCAAAGTAAATCGGGTAGTCGGGTAATCGGGAGTCGGATAAAATATTATTTACAATCACACAGGTATACCTGTCAAGTCTTCTATCAAATTGAAGTACATTGCTGTTTTGTATGTTACATATAAGTATCTAGATATAAGTATTTAGAAAATAAAGTGTAAATTACAGTTCATCACAGAACTTGTCTACATTATCCACAACTAATTGTCGTTCTTCTTGAGCAGCACGTTTGCAGCTTTCTTTTGCTGTTTGTTCTATGGCTGGTCCTACTTCCCTCTCATATCGCTTGTACATTTCCGGTGTTAATGTTGGTATGTTCAAACACGCTAAAAATTTGTTCAGCGCTGTACATCCCATTCCAGCGTGAACAGTATTTACAATACACGTTACGTTGTAAGTTACATTAGTCACCAAGTAGCCACATCCAACGAAATAATTTAAGTAATGCATAACTGTTCGGGCACTAGGTAAGTCATTACCGAGAACAGCTTTTGAATTGATAGCACATAGAGAATGTTCTTCGTGATGCGGAGCATGCATCTTTCCCGTAGGAACTTGTGTGAGGATGTTACAGGACCGACATAACACCGATAAAATCGAACTTAGCCCGCGTCGAGTCTCACTTTTCACATCTTGTAAGTGGAGTAGCGTCTTACAAGCAAAGCATTTGAGATTTTTGGCAAGAACTTGCAACTCCACAATGCGTCTACCCTGACAGATGCTTTCGTCAGAAGCAACCTCACTATTTTCTGAGTTTGCTCTTTCTTTCATATTTTGTTTTGCTGTATTCATTGCAGCCATCGACTTCGTCCTGTTTAATGGTCCTCCTTTTTTAACAAACTTTCCTTTATGCCGAAATATTGTAGCCATGATTTTTCGTGCTAATTAAATTTGCCGCTCCATAACCATGCTACTGATGCCACACTGCTCTAGTATAGACGGAGCCACAGGACACAGATCAGGAAGTGTGCAACGTTGCCGCGATCACTTTCAAGTCTGTGTGCGTGGGTCTGGGGCTATTGGTATGCACACGTATATGTGTGCGTTGGGCAGGCGCTGCCAAAAGTTTATTTCACATCCAGTGAAAAAAATTAAGGTACTCTTACGGCCGACCAGCGGTTAACTTTTGGTACTCTTACAACTACCTTAACGTTTACGAGTGTAACAAGGCATACTACGGTGAACAATAACTTGCCTAAAAGTCTCGGTACACAGTCTACGGTTTAAAAATGCTTCGAATGGGACTACAAGTCAAGAGGTCAGTGAAATACCGAAGGCTAAGCTAGTCTGAGTCCAGTTTTAAGCATCGAAGGATACGCAGGACAATCCTACATAACAATGCTAGTGGAATAAAACCATTGTATTTACGCTTAAATATTGAAAAAAGCTAGGCAGAGTAAAGGTATGGACATAACAACTACTCTGGTCAGTCAACTCGAAAGAGTGGTGCAGGCATCCACCGAGCAGCAAATACTTTCAAGACAACCTCAGGGTATGGCACTCTGGGGATGGACATAGGTCTCCTGCTCCTACGTGGCCGTAAAATGCTGAAAACTCCCAACTTTAGACGCTTGCATGCTTGTCAGTACCACAAGCCCAAAGCTGCACATGCAGCACACCATAAAGGCGCGTTCAAAAATGTACCCAACAATAAAATACAAATGATAAATTACTGCTGCTGGCATCGCGTCCCAGCAATAGCGCATGACTACTCGGGGCTCCGTCGACGTTCATCCCACCAACCGCGATACCTCGCAGCGATCTCGGGGGCATAAGTTTAGCGAAATTTAGTCTGTATCTGTATCGCAGCCACAAGATCAGGGCGCCTAAAGCCGCACAAAGTCATACCAAGGCGCTGGCTTATACCGGCAGATGTTGAATGCTATTCCACTGCCAGGTTCGTAGACAAGGCCCAAACAGCAATGAAGTCCAACCGCGATAATACTCTCATCAACTTGTGCTCCTGATATGCGCTGCAAAGGAGGGGCCGAAGCAACTTGTTCTTGCCAGTACTCAAACTCCCTTGACGGAAAGTTTAGTGACACCAACAACTACATACCCCGGTCAAAGTCTTCTTATTCCCACGGCACCCGAATCTGGGTCATATCTGTATAAGGATCCCGACAATTGTTTTGCGTCATGCACACCAGACGTCCCCCATGGGAGTGGGATTAAGAAGCGCCCAATCAACGTGTTTTTGAAAACTTCTAGTAGCACACGTGTTCAGGCATTTTGAATGTGCAGGTACTGGTAGGTCGCGCGACTATCCACGCTCCTCCAGACTAAGGGAGGCTGGTTCCCGAGCTCTCGGTACGCAACTCTCGTGCCGGACCCAGCGGACCAGGTTCCCACCCCAGCTCACTGTCACCATGATGTTTCGACTTCAGGTTGTCAGCATGGAGGTTGGAGGGTCCTGAACTCCCCGGAAGCGCCTCTCACCATAGTGTCGTCATAGGACTCACTCCTGCCGGCTACCCCGGAGGGCTTTTCAACCTACCTCACCACTCAATGGAAGAAAGTTTAGGGACAGTCGGTAGAGAATATATCTTATATTCTTACTGTTCAAACTCAGAAGTTTGCGTCAAAACCTGCTGAACATTTATTGTTAAAAAATGTTTTGCCATCTATCGGTTAAAGGCTTGTCGGTCCATTCAACGAAGGTAATATAAATGGAAAAATATGAACCGCTTGAAAATTGGCGTATCGTCGCGATTTTAGAAAATAGAGAAACTTTTGCGGTTTTTTGCAAATATCTGGTACACTATTAACATCATGGAAATCGAAGTGATTATACAAAGTGAAGAGTGTGCAATGGTCTATAAGAAAGGTTATATTCACTATTCTTGTAACTCTTATATTTTAGCCAAAAATCGGGAGTGGGTGTCGCACCAACCGATTGATAGATGTTAGGTTCAAAAATGTTAACTAGTAGGTTAATTGCTTTAATTAAAGTTGATATTCATTAATTCATCGAATTATTTAAATAATTATTTGTAATACCACATGTACACATCTTCACGTTTTACGTAGTTTCTTTCCATCAGCGACATTAGTAAAATCCAATTCGTCAAACAAGTTGCCAGAATCGTCTTCCACATGTGATAATGCACTGAAATCCGTCACTGTGTCGTATAAATCTTCCCCTTCATTGTGGACTGTAGTGACACCATTTAAACAGTTAGTTCCGTGACAGTTTAGACAAACTGTTGTGCACAGAATTCCCGCCTCCCTACATCCGCATTTGCCTCCGTACAGTCACGCATTTGCAGTATATAATGTGTAGTACACTTCCGAGAGTGATATAATCCATCGTTCTAGTTGGAACAAGGCAAACTTGAATATGTTGCCAGCCCCAAATTTCAGGGGACAATTCCCTTACCATTTTTGTATTTGATGGTACACACGAAACGAGTGTTGTTTTGCAGTACCTTCTATTGGTGTGAATGAGGCAATATCCGGCTTCATTTTAGTCGCAGCAGATTTTATAAAGCAGTTGTAACGATATGTGTTTAATGAATGGTCTCTGCAGCGTGCACTATACCAAGCAAGGAAAAATCGTTCTCCTGCTTGTGCTACAGTTTCCTGTGAGGAGTTACTATTAGTGAATACCTCGGCCATGTCTCTCAGATCTTGTCGTTTTTAAAAAAAATATATATATTTTAAAAAAAATGTGACCGACTTCGAAAACTGACAAAGTTCCAGAGAGCTGAAAACTAAAAGAGCCGAAAACGAAAAAACAAGCCGCACAAAAAATGCTCTGAAAAGTAAAAAATAATTTGTTGTTTCCATGGATACATATTTGCAGTCATAATATGCGATTTTGGCAACTTTCCCCTATTAAGCCTAAAGATACTGCAACTTTTCGGAGGCGGCACAAATATAAGTAAAATATTACTGGCAATCATGTGTCTTACCCACGCTTATCCGTATTCTCTTTCTTACCCGTGCCTCACTCTTGCTTTCGTGCTCTCCCTCCCGCCTCCCAAGCGCTCTCTCTTGATCTTTCTCTATCCCTATATATCTAACTGTCCAACCACAGGATGACTTTAATGATTGACGAAGACAAAATGATACACATGAAAGTAACGATTGTTCTACTGCTGTAGTCTGTTATATGTATATGCGTGTTTGCTAGATTAACCTACACCTATGAGACGTTGGAATTATTCGGTATTGTCGCATACCAGAGCAGTTAATGTTAACAATATTAGTATAATAGATAGGGGATACTTCGTCCTTTCAACTCCTAGAGATATCTGTACATAGAGACCATGAGTATTTCCAAATTTCAGTGTGAGGGCTTCGTGACTTTTGTAATATTATACTTATATTTGCGCCGCCTCCGAAAAGTTGCAGTATCTTTAGGCTTAATGGGGGAAAGTTGCCAAAATCGCATATTATGACTGCAAATATATATCCATGGAAACAACAAATTATTTTTTACTTTTCAGAGCTTTTTTTGTGCGGCTTGTTTTTTCGTTTTCAGCTCTTTTAGTTTTCAGCTCTCTGGAACTTTGTCAGTTTTCGAAGTCGGTCACATTTTTTTTATTTAATGCTTTTTAGAATAAGAAATTAATAAATCGATGGTTCGCGGTCGATTTCATTTTGAATTTCATCGTTACACTGGTGTACCAGTTACAGACGAAGCGAATTTAACCAAATTTGTTGAAGAAAGAAAAGCTTGTACATTCCGAAATTTATGCAAAAGGATGTACCGCGAGAACTTTCCTTATAAGTTACTCAAAGTTTCATCCCTATCGAACAAGCGGTCCCAAAGCTATCGCCGAACAATTGAAAGTTCGGTATTTATGCAATAACAGTTGTTAATGTTAAAGAATTTCGGAAACATTTATATTGGGGCCAAAGTGCGAGCATCCTCTATAAGATAGGCAAGGTTTCATCCCGATCCATCTCAGAGTTCTCGCCGGACAAACATTAAAAAAAAGAAGAAAAAAATATAACGGTCGAATTGAGTACCTCCTCCTTTTCAAAGTCGGTAAAAAGTACAACACACGTAATATATTCCCTCTTAAAAGCGGCTGAGGTTGTATCGCATCCACCGAAGGCATGCAGGAAAAGAATACAATTTTGAAGACGGGATGATTGAAGTTTCTGCGACTAATATATTCTTCTTTGTGTTGTCCCTTTGTCAGGTTTGACAAGTAAAAAAAAAGAAAAAATATAGCGGTCGAATTAAGTACCTCCTTTTCAAAGTCGGTAAAAATATGGTCTTGTGAAGGTGCCACTGCGAGCAATGTAATTGTTTTCGGGATACAAGATGAAACACTAGGTCAGGGTTACGTGGTTTATTTACTTAGTAATGCAGGTCCGCACTCTCACTGTCACACACATACGGCGCAATAATCAAACAAAGGACGACCGCGCAGAACTGCGTGATCGCCTCAGATCAGAAAATAGATATGAGGGGTGCGCCGGCTTTTCTCTCCAAGGAGTCGGCACATCACCCAGACTGACCTCCTTGTCTCGACAATTCTGCCTTACCGTCTTATAGCAATAAAACCACAGGATCAACATCCTCACCAACAATAACCACATTTTCATTAGAATCGCCGCGAACAAGAATCCTTTCCTTGGGAAGGCTTAGGCCAATTTAAAATATGAGTTACGTTCACCCACCCGCTAAAGATATTAATTTAGAAAACTGTGGTCATATCGTGGATAGCGGGTTCTTTATATATTGTGTCAAATGGGGAACGATTTACGATTTTACGATTTTTCGATTACGAAAAACGTAATACGATTATTCATGTATGGATGGGAAACATTACTTATACTCACTTATATACAATACTCAAAATCAGCTTTAATTTCTGGATATTCTTTTATCAAGATAATGATAAAAATGATACAAATTACAGATTGGTTGGCCCCCCAATTGATAAAATATAAGAATTACGAAGAGATTGAATATGAGTTTTCTTGTAGAGTAGTATCAATCGCATTCTATTTATTCGATTATAAAATTGTGGTGGCAATTTAGTAATAGGTAATGGTATTTGTTGACAACAATCCTTTGGTGTAGCATTAGTATCGGGAACAGCGGTGTGTAGGCACTTGAATATATCGAACTACTTAAGGGGGGATGCCCATCTAGAAGTCTTAAAAATAGGTACCTTTTCGGGAATGTTTTTGTGAAAAATCTTAAGGATGTGATCGATCAATATATTTTTTATTTCAAGAGGCATCTTTTGCGGAAATTTGAGTAATTTTTTAATTCATATTTAATTAAAATTGTAAGTGCTACTAATTAATTGGTTGTAAAACCTACTTTTAACATTGTTTTGTTGGGATGACTACTATTCGGAGCTTGAAGCAAAGAAAATCATGGGCGCCAGACTTGCGCACCCGTGGATCACCAATCAAGGAAAGAATCCGCTGGACGTTGGAGATCCGTCACTTCTAAAGGCTTGATTAGCGTGCATCAGGCGATCGTCCAAGGATAGATCGAAGCTAGACTCCGAAATCGATGTGAGCGCGCGTGATCAAAGTCGGAACCTCCTTACGGCGGGGCGCCACAGGAGACTCTAGGAAGTAATGTGGTGGCGCGTGCGGCACGTATGCGAATTGGAGGTTCTCTCTCGTCATCCAGATTGCGCCCATTTGAGGAAATGTTAGCGACCGTGACCTATATTCCATTACCGAAAGCGTTTGGAAAATGTGTGAGGAGAGAGAGCCCAGAAATGTGACTAACAAAGATTATCCGAGCGAAGACATGCCGGACACCGACCGTGTCTAAAAGATAGGAAAGAAAAAGGACACAAAGAACGGCCGAGGGAAGATATACATGGTAAGTCACATTTTCTGTATCCTTCTCTCTGTATAGTTCCTGCAGGAACTCTGTCCCTCAGATTTTAATTCTACAGACCGGATGGTGCCATTATATATTTAGAGTATTCCGTAGAGCCAAATCTTTCTTAGGATAACTTCCCAAATCGCCTTTGAGTTACGGAATAGATTGTACGGCATCGCTACGCAAAGTAGTTTTCGCCATTTTGCTACTTGCAGCATGGATTGTCGCATCGACCGCCTGTTCGACTGTGCGTTCGCTTCCATTGCGTACCGTGACGGTTAGATTGTACATACAAAAACCTTCGTAACCCAGGGTTGACCACGCGATAGCTCAATTTGTTTAAGTTAATTATTTTAGTGTAAACGTAAACAAGTTCTGTTTTCCTGCCTTGCCCTATTCGCCCCGGCTTCCTTCGTCCCCGCCCCTCTCCCATCGATATCTGACCAGCCGGACTTCCTCTACCTGTCCCCTCGTGTTCAAATTACAGTCTGGTGCTTTTGTAAAAGCATCCTGAGGATTCGTGGCACGTGGAAGACGCTCGACCAAAGTTGTCCTGTACTTCGGTGGCCACCACGACCAGTGCATCAATTACTGCCGTTGTAGCGTCCAACATTGTTACATTACGGCAAAAACGATAATTTGAAAAATTACAAACTGCAAGGAGTTCCACATTGATCTGAAACATAGAATTAAAAGAGCAAACTCTAGAAATTCTGCCCTATTTATAGATGTTGACTTTCTAGACATATCTGGTCACGTTGTCACTTCCTGTAACGGCTTCAAAGATTTCCAGCGAATGGCGAACAATTGGAAGTAAAAAATTGTTTTCGGTGCAGGCATTACCAGTTAGATCGAACTTGGCACTTTCCGGTTGGTCGATCACAATGTCGGTTTTTTCACTCTACTCGAAATCAGTCTTGAGCAGGAACAAAGGTAAAAGAAAACCAAAGGATTCGAATACAGCGATTCTACTGGGGAAAGCTTCATATATTTGGTAATACCCAAATATAGATAACTAACAACGATCTTTCTGTTCTTCCATTCATTGTAATATCGCAGCTAGAATGTTCTCGATTTTTTTTATAAACTTTTTCTATATATTATATTGTCTATATACTTATATTAATATAGTATATTAATACAATTATATATATTATAGTATATATACTATATATTATAAAATAAAAATGTATTTTTAGAATATTTCTTTGATCTGCGGAAAAGTACTGATTTTTAAAAATAATTAAAAACTCGGGTTTTTCATATTATTCTTTCGAATGATAATCAAGAAAAATGCAAAATGTGTGCCTTTTGTGAATAATTTCTCTTAATTTTTTGCGGATTTTTCGATGTGCTGCTTCAATATTCAAAAAATTAAAAACTATTTTTTAGTTTTACTTTTTGTATATTCAGTTTGTTCTTTTCTTTATTTCATTCGGATGTAAATACATTAAAAAGTAATACATGCAAAAATACATTTATACATTTAGAGCGAGTTTATCTTACCTCTCTCCCTAGCAGGGATGGGTGAATAGTGCAAAGTTTTACCGTGTGAATACTTATATTCAGCTTGAAAATATGCCGAATATTTGTATTTTGGTGAAAAATGCTCTGAATATTTGTATTCAACGGAAAAATGTTCTGAATATTCATATTCAGCTGAAAAATGCGCAGAACATTTGTATTCAGCTGAAAAATGCACTGAATATTTGTACTCAGCTAATTTTCGCTTTGAATACTTTTATCCGAACTTGAAGCTGCATTAATGTTTGTATATGCTTTATTAATATATATGCGTGTGCAAGAGAAGGAGTGGGTATGAGTGAGCGAAAGAGGGGGGAAATATCGAGCCTCTCTCTCTCGCGCGCGCGCACACTTTCCCGCTCTGTCATACCTACACACTCCTCTCGCACACGCATATGTATTAATAAATAAGCATATGCAAACATTAATGGAGTTTCAAGCTCGGATAAAAGTATTCGAGGCAAAAATTACCTGGGTACAGATATTCAGTGCATTTTCCGGCTGAACACAAATATTCAGCGTATTTTTCGGCTGAATACAAATATTTAGTGCATATTTCAGTTGAATACAAATATTCAGCACATTTTTCAGCTAAATACAAATCTTCAGCACATTTTTTGGTTGAATACAAAAGTGTCATACTGATTTTTGGAAGATTTAACTATAGTCGAGTCGCTGAGAGAATGTGAACGGTGAAGAAGCGTAGCCAGGAGGAGCTGGCCGGGATTTGACCCTCTCCAGTTACGTTTCGGATGTTCCGTAGCCTTATTTCCTCTTACGCGCTTTCCACCCACACATGCTGCGTGCCTTGTAGTCATGCTATGCCTCTGTATTTGCTATTTGAAGTGAGACGAGGACCCGCCTCTGTTCACTTTCTTAACATGTGAGTCTAATTCTCATTATACATATGTATGTATATATATAATAACATACATGCTTCATAAGCAAAATCGAAGCAGTACTTGGTTCTCTCACTAATAACAAAAAGTGCATACATGTGCCTCCTTACCTCATTTGACAGTTTGAAATCCGCACATGGCCTTATGTGTGGATTATTATACATAGACAATGTATAACAGGTCCCAGTAACTATCAACCTAAAGTAAGAAAGAGCATAAATGAATGTTGTTAACAGTTTTCTAAACTTTAATGCAAATTGCTTATGTTGAATAACTGTATAGCCTTCGTCATCGGATGATTCTGGTAAGGGACCTATTCCTTCCATCGTTACGTCTATTTTTTCATCCAAGTTGTTAATGCCTTCCCACGATGACCCTGCAGTGTCCGTCACGTCCATTTGTTGGTCCGAATCTTCTGCTTTCTCCGATGAAGCGCCAGATAATTCCCCATTGGAGTCCATGCGAAACCGGATGACAAATTCCTCGATGGCTTTGTTACGAGCCATCGAGCCACGAGGAAACGGGATGCTGAGAGAGGGAGTGTCCTCCATCTCTCTGGCTGATCGTACCATTTTCCCTTTTCTCCGGTCTGCATGGGGAAATCCCTTGATCCCATCTTCGAATTGTACTGTGTGCTCTGATCTTTCTTGAACTTATCCATGGCGTGACTGTTTCGGCATTATGAAAATGCAGGATATATATATATATACAAATGCCTTGAGCCCTTCTTCTAGACGATGCTGATTGAAGGTTTGACTGAAACGCCTTCCTTTGAGGGTGTAGCCAAAGGTTCTGCTTCATCTTTCGTGAATGCCACTGTTAAGTTGGTGGTTGGGGTACCAATGTTATTTCTACGTCTCAGTTTAAAATAAACGTAGAGACTATAAACTATAATAGATGACAAGATGATGAATCCAATCACTGACCATGACGAATAGATATGGTAGCTTAGTCGATGATGTCCTTGTAAGATCTTCGCTTGATGCTCGATTTCTCGCAGTGATATGGAAAATGTATCCATTTTCCAAGATGTTAAATTTACTTTTGTCGCACTTAAAATATCTAACGCAGTCACGTGGTGTGTATTAATTTTCAGACTAAGTAAAGTTAAATTTAAGGAAGACAAAGGTTTATAAGAGTGCCTGATCTCGGAATCAAAAGTTCGAATGGATATTAAATGTGTAGAATCAGTTATGGAGCATCCTTTTGCTAATTGAATAATTCCAGTACCGAGAATATAATCCACATCGGTTGCATGTCCTCTACAAAGGATTCTAATTCTTTCTTTATTTTGTGAATAGAATAACCAAGTGGCTGGTTTTAAAAGAGGTTGCCAGAAAATGCCAGGTGAAGAAAGTAGTTTGATATTGCAATGATTCTAAGCTTCAGTTGTTGGCTCCACTAACAATTAAGTGTAAAAATCTTTTCTATATGCTGAGCTAATAATTCTTGGTTTGATAAAGAGAATTCAAAAGACGCCGAATCCCGAAAGTCCTGGGCTGCTTTGACTAACTGTTTTGGTGCTAAGAAACCTGGATGAAGCATTCCTTGTTTTGCAAAAAGGATAGCATCTGTGATTAGAATAAGATCGCGCTGATATTCCTCAAAAGAGTTATAGAGATGACAGGCCCATTGACTCATGGAAAACTGAAACGAGTCTTGAATATCCTTATTTTTCTGGATCTTATATTCCTTCGAAAATTTGATAGTAAAATTGACTGCTTGTTCAATTTGTTTTTCAATTCCGAGAAATTGTTGTTGATTGTTTTTGAATTCTGAGCGCTTGACAAAGGTTTGTTTCTGTAACAGCTTAGCCATCTCCTTCTGATCGGCGTACATTTTATCTATTTCGCCATTGTAGTAATCTGCGTCTTCGTCGGTTAAAACACCGAATAATAATTTCTGTATGCTTCCTATAATGCCTAACGGGGCATTTCGCCTGGTGCGATTTCTCTTAAAAGTAGTAGCTGTTAATGTAGCTTCAATCATGTCTCTATAACGCATTGTGGGATGGACACGATCAGGAGACTCGGTAGAGTCTCGCGCCAAGTAGTAGTTATAGAGCCAAGAATCAAGCGAATCGGTTCAATCGTTCAAGAGATATGGATTTCTCCTGTTTATTCTTCTCGTGAAAACGGCAAGGCAAATTAAGATTCATCAGGGGAACTAATTCCTAAAAATGTGGTTTTCACTTTTCTCATACGAGATGGCATCATTGTAAAATGCTGCGTGCTGCGGAGATAATATGGCTGTATCGTGGTTACATTACCGATGTATTGGTTAAGCCGGTTATGCCATGGCTGGTTATGTGTCATAATGGTTATGTGACACAGTCCAATTTTATTATTTTATTTTATTCCAGATTCCATGCTTTTATTTAGTTAATAAAAGAGTATAGTGTCCTTGCCCCTGTCCCTGTAATCTTGTCATTATTAAGAATTATGAAGTGTCAAATGTGTTTGGTGAACGAGTGCTGATTACCAATAGTTAAAATTGTCAAGAGTGTAGCATATTTATCTTTAAAGCAATATTAGCAATTATTTATTTACAGTTCAAGCAAATGCTCGGTATTAGTAATCAGTACTTACTCAAACTAATTTCAGCACTTTAGGTTTGCGCTCCGTCAGCTAGGTATTTGGCAGTCAGGAATAATTTGGGTTTGTTCGGAGTGGCGGTTTGCTCGGTTTCCAACCAGTTTGCGATTTGCTTTCTCGTAAGGTGCTGCTGCGTTTGACGATTGGAAACTGGTTGGAAACTGAGCAAACTGCCACTCCGAACAGACCCTTTGTAAAGTGTTAAGTCCAATCATTTAAAAGTTCAATATATTATAGCTATTGGGAATCTCTCTTTTGCTACTCTGAATCATTATTTGATTTAACGTTTTATAATTATAATATATAAACCAAGCAGAATGCTCATAGGCAATCTAATTTAGTTGTATCATGATCATGACTGTCAAGTTCATCGCTTAAGGAACACTTCAGCTAAAGAATAAAATGAATCAAGCAAGCAATAATTATCAATCATGTGTCATTTAGCGACATACTAGCTATTGGTAATCAGTACTTATTTAACAAATTTTATTACATTAGATTATGCGCTCCCTGAGCTACGCATTTGGCTGTCAAGATACGCCAATGTTAGAGTGCGTATGAGGATATAGCTTATCTAATTTGCAATTTAAATGCATCCTAGCTATTGGTAATTTTTCTTTTGCTAATGTGAATTTATCAAGTGCAAAGTATATTATCTAAGGAATCTATATTCTCACATTCAGCTCAATTTCTTAGATCTCCTCCTATGTGCATGATTAAGTTATAAATACATTGTAACATTAAAGTTACATTATAACATAAACATGCACATAGGTGATGGTGCATATTTGAACAGAAATGGCACTTGACATTTTAATAAAATTTTACTTTTAAATTTATTAATTAAACCGTTGATAAATACTTAGAATTTTTATTGTCTGTATTGTTAAGCATTAACTAACAAAAAGCCATGAAATCCGTCCAAAAACATTAAAATGTAAGAAAATGCGCCAAGTAGCAGTTGGATTTCCCCACAAAAATATAACAAATATAATATATAATGAAATATAACAAAAAAGATAATAGATATCATACAAGAAAGCCAAGCTTTCATTCAAAGATACCTCGATTTAACTCGCATTAGCAATTACCAATACATTAACAATAAATTACCGATTAACAATACAAAAAATCTTGGCGTGTGCGCGCTTCATTCGAGGCACTTGCTCCGGTAATATTACTAAAAAACTTTTAAAGATACATATACGCGATGAACTGAGAACCTCCTTCTTATCCGCTGTATATAGTATGTTACATATTCATCCTCATCGGACTACTTTTCTTAGCCTTATTTCACACGCAGATTCAATAATTTTAACTCGCTAGTCTCCCACATAGTTTTCCCATGCGTATTTTTCGAGCCTTAAAACTGTGACTTCGACTCTTTCGTTCCGTCTTATCTCACGCCCTTAAAACGCATTCCTAGTAAGGGATCATCGCAGCGTGCCCTTAGTGAACTCTGCAGCGGTGCACTTTTGCTTCCCCTATAAGTGTTTAGACCTCAAGCGTAGTCAGACCCTTGGCGCCTATACTCCCACCATACCCCCTTTTCACTGGGTTTTTCGGGTATTTAAGCCCTAAATTCTAGTGGAAAGCGGGGGAATCAGTTCCGAACTCTCATCGACGGGGAAGCTCTGTCAATCGGACCAGCGAAGAACACCGTAGTAGATCGAGCACTAGTCTCCTTCAAAGCAGATACAATTACCGTACGTACATCGTGTCTCATCGCGATCGTTAGGCAAGTCACAGTTCTTTCTTAGTTTCTCCCCCGTTCAAATCGTATCGTAAAACGAAGTCATATTATTTTGTAACAACATCTCAAAACCACAGAAACTCTCATTGTATATTTTTGTGTTTGTATTATTTGTTCAATCAGAATATATTGAACATTATTCTAGTTTTCATTAAGAAAACATTTGTGTCATCATTACTAAATTCCTGTTGGATCAACCTTGTTTCAATTAAGCATAATAAGGAAAAGAATAATAAAAGATCCCACGAGGATACATCTTTACCGCTCGAGGTGTATCCGGCGAGCCATAGTAAGGTTTAACTCTAGCTTAGGGCATTCTTCCATGATCAATAAGCAGTCTTGAGTCTGGTTAAGGTAAAATAGCCCTTAGCACGATCCCAAATCTCTGTTCTGAGCTACTGGAAGCAACTAGCCATTCTTTTATTTAACAAGGTCCAGTCTTGAGTCTGGTTAAGGTGAAATAGCCCTTAGCACGATCCCAAGTTCTGTTCTGAGTTATTGAAAGTAACTAGTATAAAGGGGTTAAAAGGAGTTTAGGGACCTGAGTGCGGTTGAGTTGAAATAGCACTCAGCAACATCCCAGGATTGACGTAGGGCCGACTGGGAACTAGAAGACTCGAGTCTGGTTAAGGTGAAATAGCCGTTAGCACGATCTTAGAGCATATTTTAGGACTCGCGAAGCCTGGCTCGTAACAAGTATATATGATTGAGAATGAAAGATTAATTAGAATTTACTCATATTGTAGTAAAGTCAGTGTTAGGTTTAACACCAGTACTACCGAACGAGTTGAAATGACTTTTTTTCGTGGTTCGTTATAACAGCATAACAATCGTTGGTAGTTCTAGTGTTAAATCAGTTTTCCATTGCCTTTTTACCTCGGAATGAAGCGCGCACACGCCAATATTTTTTCTATTGTTAATCGGTAATTTATTGTTAATATATTGTTAATTGCTAATGCGAGTTAAATCGAGGTATCTTTGAATGAAAGCTTGGCTTTCTTGTATGATACCTATTATCTTTTTTGTTATATTTCATTATATATTATATTTGTTATATTTTTGTTGGGAATCCAACTGCTACTTGGCGCATTTTCTTACATTTTAATGTTTTTGTACGGATTATACCATTCTTCTCCTCGCATATAAACTTGACAGTCTTTGCTGCTGACGCCTGCTTCGTCGCATAAATTTTGTGCGAGACTCATATGGCTCCTTACATTAGGCCGATGTGAAAGAAAGTCTTCTAAATCGATCGAAGTTACTAATTTCGATTGCAAGGAAAAGATTTTGAGATCTTGCATTTGCCCGTAGAATAAACCCGTGTTGTGCTTGAACTGGGTAATATTGTACTCAGTGCTTGCGCTTAACTGGAAAGGTCTGATTAAGAGTGCACACAATAGTACTCTGGAACTCATGGTGAAAATCTATAATAAAAATATACTATTATGAGTGTCTTACTGTATGTGCTGTTTTTAATTTATCCGCGTGTTTGGTCAAAATTTTATTTTCAGGTGTTTGTAAAACTATATTGTTCAGGTCTGTTACGTTAATTATTGTATAAGGTCCAACACAGCGTGGATCGAATTTACTAAGACGAGATTCTTTGAGTACATATACAGAATCACCGGGTTTGAAAGTGACAGGATTTGCGTGTCTATCGTAATATTGTTTTGAACGACGCTTTACTTCAATTAGTTTGTTTGCAGCTATAAATCTCATATCCTCTAGTCGGGTAACTAGATCTATCATATATGAGCTGTAGGTTTTTAATTTCTCTTCTGATAGAAAAGCAGATGGTAATCTTGCGAGTTTTCCAAATATTAATTCATATGGAGTGAAACCAGTTGGTTCATGAACTGATGTGTTGTAAGACAGCATAGCAAAAGGTAGAAGGTAATCCCAATCTTGATAAGATTCTATGTAATGCTTTAAATATTCTGTAAGAACAATATAACTTCTCTCGAGGGCTCTATTCGTCTGTGGGCGGTAACCAGAAGTGGTCACGAGCTTGATTTTGAAGATCTTTGCTAATTGGCTCAGAACCTTTCCAATGAAACTGCTTCATCTGTCTGTAAGAATTGTTTTAGGTGCTCCATATATGGCGATGAAATTACGAGCAAAGGCATCTGCTATTGTTGTTGCGCGGATATCAGGAATTAGTACCGCCAAGCAATATTTAGTTAAATTGTCTTGCATGGTGAGAATACGTTTGTTTCCATTATGTGACATCGGCAAAGGCCCAACTGTATCTAAAGAAATCTTTTCAAAGGGGTCAGGTGGTGCGTCGGTAATAAGCATTGGCTGACAGGTTTTTAATCTAACTTCTGTTCTTGACAACTAGTGCAAGTACGAATAAAATTCTGTATGTCGGTTTTCATTTCCGGCCAAGAATACTGTGGTCGCAAACGATTATATGTCTTAGGGTCTAGGCACACGGGCATCGCCTCGCCTGGCCTGACCAGGCCTGGCCTAGCTTTGGCAAGGGAAAAACTGCCTGACACCCTGGCTTCGGCCAGGGAAACCCTGCTGACACTATTGACATGCTACCACCTATTGACCTATTGACATGACAATAGATTTGCCTGGGTCAGGCCAGGCGAGGCGATGCCCGTGTGCCTAGAGCCTTAGTGACACCTTTGTGTCCTCCTATCAAACTACTATGAGCTTCCTGAATTATTGTTTTCCGTCGGTGGAACAATATTATTAGAAGTACAAATAGCAATATTAATATTGGAATTTTTAAAAACTTTGCTCACAAGTTTTCCAAATTCTTTATGCGGAATATGGTCATGACCATCTCCTACTGCAGAAATTCTAAACGAATAAATCTTTGACTTTTTAACAGTGCTACGTAAAACTTCTAAACCTTTGAGTATTTTCTCTTTACTTAATTGATCATAAAAATGTTTGGTGGCGATCACACTCATAATCCGTCTATTATTTCTGTCAGAGATCAAGACCTGATTCTCAAAAGGGGTCTAACTCCTAATGGACTCGATATCTAAATAGTCAATTTCTTCTAGAGATTTAGTGATTGGGGTATTTGAATTACAGTCGGCTGAGAGGAAGTGAACAAAGTTGGCTTTGCGGGATGAAAGAGGAGTTGGGGAAAAGGTAATCTGTAAACCTTCGGTGTCTTCACTATCGCTATTTCTATCGCTTGAAAGGGTATGTTCCTTTAAGTCAAAAAGAGTATCCGAAATTCTAGGAGATGCAACTTCAGGGTTTAAGTTATGTGGGACAATTTGCATGGGTACAAGGGGTTCAGGTAACAGAACAATCTGGTCTGTGTCATCTAAGGGTAAAGAAGCAGATCGGGAAGTGCTGGCGGAACAATTGTAAATCTCTGTGTCGTCTAGACTCTCTGCGAGAATGAGCGTAGAATTACTAGACGGTTCATTGAAGGACATTAAGTCGCCGGGAAGGATATTACTACCAGATGGTTGTACAGGATCTGAAAGACGAGCATTTGGGCGAAAATTCTCCATGCTGGGTGGAAAACTTGGCTTAAAAGGGTATCTACGAGGGAGGTCGTTGTCTTAATTGCTTCCATCTGATTCACTTTCTGAGTGTCGAACTAAAGGTCTTTTTTGCCTGTCACGTGTTAATTGTTTAATACGATTTCCAATACCCTCAGGGTTTACTGGAGTTTTAGGAATTTGTATCTTGAAATCTGGATCATCATCTTTAGGAATCAAAGGCAAACAATGAACTGGGTTTCTAGATAAAGCATCAGATGCGTCGGTGGTAATAACAAATGGTTTAGAGAAGTCAGAATATTGCAAAATTTGTTGTTGACAAAGTTCCTTGCGTAATTGATCAAAACTCTGCTGTTGTTCTTCATTCCAAACAAATCTAATTCCTTTTCCTAATAAAGCTACTAGTGGTTTAGTTTTAATAGTAAAATTTTCAATAAAACGACAGTAATAACCTGCTAATCCAAGAAATTGACGAACGCATTTCTGATTAGTTTTCCTAGCGAAAGCTGGGAGCTCCTGGTACGTCCGTCGGTCTGTCGCCGTTGCGTCGTCCGTCGTCGGTTCAGGGTTAGAGCGGCCTGATCGGCACGCCATGCGGCGTATCTGCACCCTCTGTATGGCTCGCAGGCAGGACTCGTCGGGTGCTTTCTCCTCGAGCTTATCTCCCGCTCCTCGATCGACTCGCTGGTAGTGTCGCTAGATAGGGCTCGATACAAGAGATGGGCGCATTAGAAAATATTCGTTCGTTTGGGCGATCCCCCTTGGAGCAACGGTTGTTTGGTTGAGCAGCGAGTGCGAGGCGGAATCGCGGGAGAGCGGGAGTCTTGGGACGGGCTATTCTGCCCCGTTACACATTGAACAGAATATTTAAGTTCATTTCTTTTTCTATCGAAATTAGGAATATCTTGAACAAATTTCTGAATAGTTGACTTCAGTTTCAACTCTTGCATAAGAACATTAATATCAGAGTCCTGTTTAGTCATTGTGATAATGTAATTCAACTGAGCACAAGGAGAAAAATAACTTTACTCAAAAGTTTCTGAACTGATAAAATCTGAGTATCCCACCTCTGTCACCAATTTGTTACAAGCCAGGCTTCGCGAGTCCTAAAATATGCTCTAAGATGCAAGACGTGTTAAGGGCTAGTTCACCTTAACCAGACTCATTTTTTTTTTTTTGGTACCCAGGGGAAATCCTCATGGATCCCCCATGCCCCGAGACATGGGGGTATGCCGGACTCCTACCGGCTAAAACCCCTGGGGTGGCCTCTATGTCATATCTCAGGGAGGCGGGTTCTTAGCAGTGACCCTTAACCGTTAGCAGAGGACCCCTTAACCAGACTCAAGACTGGACCTTCTTAAATAAAAGAATGGCTAGTTGCTTCCAGTAGCTCAGAACAGAACATTGAGAGATATGTCCTCGTGTGATCTTTGATTATTCTTCTCCTTATCGTGATTATTTGGGAGAAAGGTAGGCTAAACAGGAATTTGTAATGATGACACCATTGATTTTGTTAATGAAAACTACAATAACGTTTGACATATTCTGAATGATAAAACAATACAAAATACAAATGAGAGTTTCAGTGGTTATGAGATATTGTTACAAAACTTAATATGAGTTCGTTTAACGATACGAATTGAACAAGGGAGAAACTAACGAAAGAATTGTGACTTACCTAACGATCGCGATGAGACACGATGTAAACGATGTAAAATGTAATCATGTACGTACGGTAATTGTGGCTGCTTCGAAGGAGATTAGTGCTCGATCTACTACGGTGTTTTTCGCTGGTCCGAGTGACAGAGCTTCGGTGTTGATGAGAGTTCGGAACTGATTCCCCCTATGCTCCAGAAATTGGGAGTTTATATACCCGAAAAATCCAGTGAAAAGGGGTAAAGGTGGAAGATGTAGGCGCTGGGAGTCTGACTATACTTGAGTTCTAGGAATTAATGAGATGCACTAAGTGCACGCCGCAATGATTCCCTACTAAGAATTCGTTTTATGACTTGAAATAAGACGGACCGAAAGAGTCGAAATCACAGTTTTAAGGCTCGAAACATGCGCATGGGGAAACTATGTGGGAGACTAGCGAGTTAAAATTACTGACTCTACGTGTGAACGAAAGAAGAAAAGTGGTCCGATGAGAATGAATATGTAACAAAAGTAACCTACTACTTGGCGCTTATTTTTTTAATTGTCATTTTAATGTTTTTTGGGGTTAATTTCATCCTGAAGATAGAGACAATGATATGCGTACAGCGGTCCGCGAATAGCTAAGGTGACACTATTACTAGCGAAGTCACACTAAATTCTACCAGTTTTTCTTTATTATTCCAGCATTTTCTAACGCTTTGGTGTTCCTAAAGTGACTAGAGTTGTGAGCGATTCAGTCAGCAACAAACATTTAACTCTGAATCATTTTAACTGTTGTTGAATGCACCTCGACCACTTTCTTGAAAGGCGGCACCTCTAATTGGGAGATAGCGTTCAGTTGGATGATTATAATCACGCATTGGACAATGTTTGAGAAGAACTGTGAAGGTGAGAAACTAATTTTTATTTTTTCGAAGATCATAGTAGTCAGAAAGAAAAAAATACTACAAATATTCACTGACCTGTAAAGCGTTAGCCATTTCAAAGTTAAAAAGTCCCATTCCAGTGAATCTCAGTGGCTCATGGAATATTCTTAACGAAAAGTGCGACAGCTGTGAAAAAAACTTTTTTGATTTACTACTTACTACTTTAATTTACTTTAAGGAACTATACGCTGATCCTAAAAACTTACGTCTTGTTTCGTATTGTCGTTATGAATGACGATCATCAATTTTTCTATAATACGTCTGGTCAATTTAGCCTGAAGTTGCAATAGGAGAGCACGTGACAATTTTTTAAAAAGTCGGTCAGCTAAAGTTATATCATTATTATGTACCTGGTTACCCATGGAGTCGCAGATATAATTAATGTATAACACCTTGAGTACACACGTGCTGACCCAGAAGATCTCGGCAACGACCAATTGGAACTTTTGGGGAAAATCCGCATGCAGCAATATAAATACCTGATAAAAGTAGATGATAACACCTGATATAAAAACGAAATACGTCCCGAACGTCAACGTTAGGTGTATTTGGAATATAACATTCAGTTCACGAGAGATTTCACACAGTTTTCGATGCAAATGCCTTATAAATGAAAAATTTAATTTGGCATTATTTTCTCTTATAATGTTTGTAGTCGAATTCCACTAAGGAAAGGAATCATACATTGCTGTCCACATATAACGTTGACTATTTCTCTGTGCCATCGGGTTCCAACATATTGGTGGCTGAAAATATTTTTTCCTCAGCCAAACTCTTTCATGCTCTATGCTATCCAAGATTCTTTTCATACATTCATTCATTTGCTTGAATCTGGATTTCATATACCTGTACCCATAATATGTCACCTTTATTTTACATGAGCTAAAATGTTACATACATTTTCTAATCGTTGTACGAACCCCAGAATAACCCACACTTTCATTTCAATTAATGTATTACAATGCAGACAATGATTCCAGATCCAAGGCAAGAGTACCTTGAATCCAAATCCGTATGCAGTGAAGCTCTGCACGCTATCTAACATGTTAAAGCCGATGTAGAATGTAAACCACAAGGCAATATATTTATTGACATTCAACCGCAAATTCTGATACGCCGTTGAAAAGCCGAGCTCTCCCAAAGTCTCATTTAGAATATTGATGTCTTGCAGAATTTGTTGAAACTTCTACAAAAATTCATATCTAAAATACTGGACTTATGCAATCTTCTTACAATTTACATTTGGCTTACTTTTTCGTGGTACAAGTTCAGTCCTGTTAGAATCATCGAGCTGCTCAGTTGACTGAACACGATGAAGGTGAAGGACTGCGAGAAGAATATGTCGGAGATCTTGTGTAGTGAGAGTTGATAGTATATTAGGTACAAATACACAGTCCACAGTATAACGACGTACACATTACCGAAGAATTGTTTAATTGCATTATCCGGGCATCTGAATAATTTGAGTCCACAGATAGTAGTGAGCCTCTGCAGGGCTGATATCGCTTCCTCGACACTGTTTGACATATTGACTGGCAGACTGTCCACGAAACTTTCACACCAGGGGGAAGGACACCACATACGCTATGTAAAAAGATAGTCTGATCGATGCACTCAATGCATTAGGGAATTAGAAGCACCTAGTGATGCCCGCGTAACTCATCATTTGTGTACAGAGCGATGAATTGTCGGCAGGCAAAAAAGCAGCGGGGTTGTAAATTAAGATTGTATCGTACAAGTCATATAGTTGTCAAAAAGTTAATATAAAAGCATATAATAATAAGAATATATATTACTAGGCCTGTTTTTGGTTTTGGTTGCAATATTATCGCTATTTGTGGTTTGTGAGCTAAAAATCTGAAAAGGGAAATAAATGTGTAGTAAGGGGCATTTGTTTAAGTTGGTACCTAAAAAAATAAGTAGAACAAAAAACGCAATGCAAAGTAAAAAAAAAGTTTGTGTTTTCATGCTCACAGAAATTTCCACTCTAATGCACAATTATATTTGCACCGACTCCGAAAAGTTGCAATATATGTGGGCTTAATGGGGAAAGGTTGCTAAAATTGCACATTATGGGTTCAACTTTCTGTAAGCATGAGAACAGCAAAATATTTTTTACTTTTCAGCGCATTTTTTGTGCTGCTTATTCTTTAATTTTCTGCTCTCTGGGACGTTGTCGGATTGCCGAGGTCGGTCATATTTAATTTTTTTTATTTAATGCTTTTTAATACAGAATATCAAATCAACCGCGGTCGGTTTCATCTCAAATTTCATCAATGCACTGGAGTACCAGTTATAGACGAACAAATGTACCGAATTTATTGAAGAAAAGCTTGTACATTCCGAAATTTATACAAGAGGGAGCAACGCGAGAACTTCCTGTGCAAGTCAGTAAAAGTTTCATCCTGATCGGTCCATCCGTCGCAGAGATATCGCCGGACAAACGAAATGTTCCCAGTCCTGTTGTAGGATAACCATAAACTAATAAATGTTGCTGTCCCGCTATGTTTTTTCGTGTTTCTTGAAAGTAGTATAATAAGCTACAGTAAAAACGCAGCCGTATCCCCAGTGAATAACCGAAAGTATAAATACCTGGCAGAATCCCAAATCTCTAAATCCTCAGCGTTCGCAACTTATCAAGTGGCAAACATTTATTTTACAATACCATCTCGAGAGTCAGTGGGTATTAACCCCAAACCTACCGACACTTTTTTTATTCGTCCAAAAACATTAAAATGTAAGAAAATGCGCCAAGTAGCAGTTGGATTTCCCCACAAAATTTAAATGTAACAAAAAAGAAAACTTAACTAACAAAAAGAACTGAAATCCCCCCAAAACCATTAAAATGAAAAAAACGTCAAGTAGTCTGCCCCCCAACCCCCCACCCCCTCTGCCATCCCGGCCACCAACCCACCAACTTTGTCGAAACTATTTAAAAATGATCAAAAATAGAAATGGATATCATTGGTAAACGAAAGCCAAATTATAATTCAGATATAATTAATAACATACAAGAAAGCCAAGTTTTCATTCAAAGATACCTCGATTTAACACGCATTAGCAATTAACAATAAAAAAAAGTTGGTGTGTGCGCGCTTTATTGCAAGGTAAAAAGACAATGGGAAACTGATTCAAACCCAAAACTGACTTTACTACAATTTAATTTGTTTCAAAGTTTTTTTTAGCAATATTACCAGAGCAAGTGCCTCGAATGAAGGGCGCACACGCCAAGATTTTTTATTGTTAATTTATTGTTAATTGCTAATGCGAGTTAAATCGAGGTATCTTAGAATGAAAACTTGACTTTCCTGTATGATATCTATTATCTTTTTTGTTATATTTCAATTTTGTGGGGAAATCCAACTGCTACTTGGCGCACGTTCTTACATTTTAATGTTTTTGGACGGATTTCATGTCTTTTTGTTAGTTAATGCTTAACCATAAAGACAATCAAATTTCTAATTATTTACCAATGGTTTAATTAATAAATTTAAAAGTAGAATTTTATTAAAATGTCAAGTGCCATGTTCAAATATGCACCATCACCTATGTGCATGTTTATGTTATAATGTAACTTTAATCTTACATTGTATTCATAACTTAATCATGCACATAGGAAAAGATCTAAGAAACTAAGGTGAATGTAAGAATATAGATTCCCTACATAATATAGCTTGCACTTGACAAATTCAATATTCCAAAGTTAAACAGTATGAGATTTACAGCTTGCCTAGTGTAATTTAAAATTTTAACTTTAGTCTGTTGGAAGTTAGAAGCATGCTAGTAATTGGTAATAATTACCACCTGTTTACTGATTCCCAATAGCTAGGATGCATTTAAATTGCAGATTAGATAGGGTATACCCTCATACGCACTTTAGCTTTGGTATATCTTGAGTGCCAAATGCATAGGTCACGGAGTACACAATCTAAAGTAAAGAATTTTGCTAAACAAGTACTGATTACCAATAGCTATTATACCCCTAAATGACATGTGATTAGTAATGAGTACTCGCTTACATCATTTTAGTTCTTTAGCTGAAGCGTTCCTTGAACGATGAACTTGACAGTCAAGATACAAATTAGACTGTGTATGAGCATTTTGCTTGGTTTATATATCATAATTGTAAAGCGTTAAATCAAACAATGATTCAGATTAGCAAAAGAGAGATTCCTAATAGGTAGTGTCAGGAATTTTCCTGGGGATGCTCGGGGATAGAACTACCTGCAGCCAGTTGCCCAGGAAAATGTGAGAACTGATATTTTCGAGACGATAAAAAGATTGATTGCGCTCTTACGAGATGTCTGAATTTACTCGCCCGAAGGGTGGAACGTGCACTAAGTCCTGACCCTCGACTGCGAATTCGGAATTATAGAGTATGGGCGCCAGGTACGCCGCGGTACCACTCAAAGCTAACTATACTGGCTATTCGCCGGACGAAACTTCCGGAGATTCGCAGTCGGATTACCTAACGCGGCAGCTCAGAGACCGGAAAGTGGAGAGCAGTGGATTCGGCAGGAGACGCAACCAAGACAGGAAATTTGTATTGCGCTCGAGGTTTATTGACTAGGCCTAAGATGTTACAAGCAGATGATAATAGATAGCGGCGGGAAAACGGGCTTCGCTCACGGGAGTTACACGGCGCCCGTGAGGAGCAGATCGGAAAAGAAAACTATGGTCTACGGTGACCGGAACTAACAATGGAGAATGTCTCGGAACGACGAGACTCACAGAAATGTAACGGACCTAATCTCGAGAAGGGAACCTCGCGACGCGATACTTAAGCTAGTGGACGGAAAGTGACTCGTCGTGAGGACGGGAGTCCTCCAGGAAGGTCGACCTGATAACTCGCGGAATCTCTGCAGTGCGATTCAACTACGAAGGGAAGCACGAGGACGAGACGTGTACACGACGCGGTCAGGCCAAAACGTCGAGACGAGAACTAATTTGGCCCAAAGAGGGTTCGCTTACCGACTTTTGCAGATGAGTGGTGCTTACGGAACACAAACTGATCACTTCTGAACGCACAATGAAATCTACACGACGAGTGTTCGCTCCTTCCGCGCGCGGGACTTTAATAGCCTAATTCTAGTTTCCCCCTGCACCCCTGACGTGGCCGATATTGTCACCAAACGCAGTCCGGGCTCCAAGGCTCGGGGAGCATCCGCAACAGGGCCGTGCCCCTGCGCTATCGGAAGATCCTAGCGGCCGCTGCCGATGAATCCTTCTGCCTGGATGTGCCTTCCCAACCGCCCAGATTTCCCGCGGTGTGGCCAAAACTGCATGGGAAATCCTTCGTAGGCTGCTACCATCCGCAGTGGAGTCTCCACGTCGAGCCGAAGTCTCGTGGCTGCTGGTGACGAAACTTAAGATAGGTGCCAGGATGCAGGTGGCGAAGCGACGTCCCTGGTCTATGGTGCCTAAACGGCTCACGCGAAAATTAAATAGCATTAGGAGCGAAACAAGGGTTTTAAATTAGTTTAACAGTCGACCTTGCCTGGAGGCTATGTTTTTCTATTCCCTAACGGCGCTTATGATCAACCTTCCGGTCTTATGCTCGCTAGGAGAGGACACTTCGTCACACTGCATACTTTGTTTTACGGGGTTCTCTATGATAGATTCAGCTTGTTTGTAATGTTTCTATGTTTGCAAGTTGCTTTGCTGTTCCACTTGTCACGTCCGGGGTGCTGATAGCGGAGATTCAAACCCCTATCCCTGACCGAGGATAATGGTCGTCGTATTTTGTCGAAATTTTTGGGGCCGTAGACACTTACCTCATGATGTTAAAGAAGCTTAGACGAAATCTGCCAAGTCGTTGCCGAATAGCCTGATGAACTTTTGCTTTAGTTTGGTGGGCCAGAGTATGACTCTCCGGGGGTCGTCGAAATGGCACTTATAGATATACTTCTGGTTTGGGGCGTCAAATGGCTCCAACTTCCAATCTGGACCGGCTGTATCGGTCTGATCCCGCTGTACTTCCACCCGGGAAGGAGGCGAATCAGGTGGGTCGATCTGTTGTAATGCCCAGGTCGAACAGGTTGGTTCGGCAGGTGTTGGGACTGCTGGTTCGAAGGGTGGAATCACCGTTTCGTCGTCAGTCGCGAATGGCAGGTACGCGATTCCGAGGCACTCTTGGGGTTGAGCGGGTAGATAGAGAAATTTAATGAGCTGCTGGAGGTGGTACTTTTGCCCAGCCCTCCTAGTTTTTTTAGTTTTTCGTTTTCTATCCATTAAAGAGGTATTTAACAAAGACGACCAAATTCTACTGATTGGGTTTCAGTGCAGTGGCTCTTGCGCTGATAACCGACGGGAATGATCCAGAGTGCAGTGATTCTTGCGCATCTGGATCTGGTAGCTAGGAGAATCTGGTGTACGTTTTTAATTCGAAATCTGTAACGCGAGAACTAGGAGAATTGGAAGAGAGAAATGGAAGTCGTTTCCTGGTAAAATATAGTATATTGGTAGAGCTTGGTGGTTTGTACAGATACAAGATTTGAACTTAGAATAATTAGAGGAAGGATATAGAAGAAATTGAATATTTGGACTGAAGGGAGAGCACCTTTTCACGCACTTGGCCGAATTAAGAGGAAACTTGGTCTCGAGGCTGAGCTGGCAATACGTGAAACTAAGACTCTGAGTTCTTTCCGACACTGAACTTGAACTTTGCTTGGAACTGGGAGAATTACTTTTGAAAATCGAATGAGAAGTGCCCTTCAAGGGCTTGTGCACTCTCTTATATAGGGCACTGGTGCATGGGAGCTGCAGTGGGAGAGGTGTCATGGTGGAAAAAATTAGTGGGAGTGATTACTCATTATGGTCCTCGACCACTATGGACTTCTTGCGCTACCGCAAGAGAACATCTGGCAAATTGGGTAGCAAGTTCGGCCCAACGTGTAGAACTTCGTTTGACGCATGGCTACTGCTTCCTCGGCAGGAGCCATTAAATATCACGCTCAACTTAGTGGTACTACTGACCTCCTTCAACACCCCATGATGCGGGAGAAAACAAGCCTGACGACACGGAGACGCCTTCTCCATATGCCGCCGCTGCTCATAATCCCGCAGGAACTCCACATAGAGCTGCTCCAGCCGCCTGGCCCTGGAAAATCTCCTCTGCATGCTCTACAACATGCGTGCAGAAGCTGCGTAGGTATCGCCTTGTGCTGGCTGATGCCTAAAGGGGAACCGAACCATGTACCGACTGTCAGAAAAGCGCTTATGCATACGCACAAAGTGCTCCTCGCACTCCTCTTCTTCAGGGGTCAACTCCCTCGGGCTGACGACCTCCTCCTGCTCCCAAAATCGCGTGAGCAAGAGCGACAGATCCCCCTCCCCGAGATCTGCAGACTGACAGGCAGATTTCACTGTTCCTCAGGACTTTTTTCCGCGACGCCAGTCTGGCCAGAGAGAATCCAGCCAAACAGAGTCTCTGGAGCGATTGGAGCATCCGAAGGCCCTCTCCGACTCTCTTGAGTCGACATTTGGTGCACCCAAGCGGCCTTCTTCTCGGTGGCAACCTTTTCTCCCTGGGGCCGCCGAGATCCAGCCTCCCAAGCAAGCAACTGCTGTACGCGAACGTCCAGAAACTGCTGTAACGATCTGGAGTCCGCGGGTTCCGTGGTACCTCGGAGCTAGCGAACGAAAGATTCCACCGCATCATTCACCGCATATAGCAGTTCCTTCATGTCCTGCGCCGATCCCTTCGAGCAAAAGGGCAAGTGAAGCAACGCGCTAAGTTGGGCTTCGACGAGCGAGCGCTTGTTCTCATAGTGCCCGACGAGTTTATCCCAGGCCCTTTGGTAGCTCTCATTGGTCACGGGAATATTGCGCACGAGCATCTCCGCATCACCCCGAACGCTAGACTTAAGATAATGTATGCGCTCGACGTTTGTCAGTTGGTTGTCTGCTACGACGAGGACTTGAAAATAGTCCCGAAACGGGGGTCAGTCCTCTGAGAGCCCGCTGAAGGTCGGCATAACAATGCGGGGGAGAAATAGCCGTTGCGACTCACTTCTGACCGTTATGTTTGACAGCATTCGTAGTTGGTCCATGTACGACTCTTTGAGTAGTTCCAGCCAATCCCCTTAGAAATACTCCATTTGCAGCTCCTCAGAAGTCGCGGTCTCCCGGAGCTCGAAATGCTTCTTGCGGAGGGCTGTCCACTCCTCCTCCAGTCCTTTCAACCGGGATGGGATCATCTCAAGGGTGATCTTCGCCGCGCCCTTCTTCTTGAGGTTCTCCACCACCCGACTGAAGCTGTTCATCTGCCGGGTCTGCTCCTGAACGGCTTTATCCATGGCGAACACCACTTCCACTGAACGAGCGATCACCAAACCACCGATCACCTCCTCCCCGAGAAGAAAGCAGTCACCCGAAGAGGATCCGGCTCGAAGGACGAATGTTTTAATTCGTAAGATTTCTATAGCAGACTGGCTTATATAGGGTGTTCCAAAACTGTCTATAACGGTGATAGCCATCATGTGGGGACCTCCTGATGACGATAGCACCTTCCAAAATTTGAAGTTATACCCAACTTTGGGAGTTATTAACCAAAACAATTGACCAATCAGCGGGTGAGGTTGGCCGGGGTCGCTGTGACGCGCCGGGGTGCGGTGGGATGGCTCGAGCCGCCCAAGATTCTCGCCGCTCACCCGACCGCCTCAGCTGCGATCGTCGGACGCGACCGGCACACTACGCGCGAGTAAGTATTGGTGCGGCGCAGGCTCGCAGCCTCCGCTGCATCGCAGCGTCGCAGCAATCGCAGTAAGTAGCTTCACGATGAGGCGACTATCCGAGGTGCGGGCGTACTTCGAGGTTGCGCCGCGCTAGTGATGGTGATTAATACTTACACGGTTAACACTTACAGAGTATTGTCGCCCTCGTTGAGCGTCTCTTTCCCGACTTTTATTCCGGAAAGCGTCAATCCAAAAATGTCTCAACATTTTTTTCTAAAATTCTTAAAACAAATTTGTAATTAATCTCCAACTACTCGATCTTGTCGCGGGCACTCGCTCGCAAGACATCTCGTGCTCTTGGCGAGTCACGGACGGCTATCGCTTGCTCCTAGAAATGCGAGGTGACAAAAAACATCTTGACAATCGGTCTGTTAGAATTCGAATTCAAAACAGAAGAATCGCTGTCTCGGCGCGTTCGCACCAACGGTCCAGCCGGCGGCCCGCTGCATGTGTCGTTCTCGACACCCGAACAAGCCACAGCATCGTCCGACGGACGCTTCTTTGTCTTTCCTCTTGCTTTCTCACTTTCTTAATATGCGCTTACGATAACCAATATCCCTGATCAGCTGTCTCGCGACGTCCGATTAGATCCAATTGAATCCGACCAAATCCAATGAACCAAATTTATCAAGGGCCTGTGCTACTTTTTCTTACAAATATCGAAGTGGCGCCGTGGCAAAGCCACGGACGGCTATCGCTTGCTCCTAGAAATGCGAGGTGACAAAAAACATCTTGACAATCGGTCTGTTAGAATTCGAATTCAAAACAGAAGAATCGCTGTCTCGGCGCGTTCGCACCAACGGTCCAGCCGGCGGCCCGCTGCATGTGTCGTTCTCGACACCCGAACAAGCCACAGCATCGTCCGACGGACGCTTCTTTGTCTTTCCTCTTGCTTTCTCACTTTCTTAATATGCGCTTACGATAACCAATATCCCTGATCAGCTGTCTCGCGACGTCCGATTAGATCCAATTGAATCCGACCAAATCCAATGAACCAAATTTATCAAGGGCCTGTGCTACTTTTTCTTACAAATATCGAAGTGGCGCCGTGGCAAAGCGTTGGAATAGCGATTGCGATGATCCGAGTTCGATTCTCCGTTGTCACGATTGTTTTTTTTTGTATTTTCTTGCCTTCCCATCACCGTGTTTAATAATCGGCAGTGGTGATATTTTATTCTTTCACATTTCTCCGCCGTTCCTTTAATTTCTTCATTTTTGTTGCATGCGCTTGCGATAAGTATGGCACCGTGGCAAAACGTTAGAATAGCAACCGTGCTGGCCTGAGTTCTAACGTTTTACCACGGTGCCACTTTAACACTTGTAAGAAACAGTATCGCAGGTCCCTGATAAATTTGGTTCACCGGATTTGGTAGGATTTAATTGGATCTAATCGGACGTCGCGAAACAGCTGATCAGGGATATTGGTTATCGTAAGCGCATATTAAGAAAGTGAGAAAGCAAGAGAAAAGGCAAAGAAGCGTTCGCAGGACAACTTAAACTCAAATTCTAAGCCAATCCCAATCCCAACCCATTTCTAATTAGCATTTAACTTAAACAAAATATCAGCGCAGTTAGCATACATTTATCTGACTGCCGAGGTCTTTATTCTTTCGGAATAGCAGATCATCATATCCCAATGAGATGTCGTTCTGCGCTTATCGATATCTACTGCCATTGCCGAGTTTTGATTTTGTAAGGAAAAGTCAATGTCATTCGAACGGTCATTTGGCCCAAATGGCAAATTTAAACCTAGGCAACTTAGCCAAATGAATGTGCCGGGTTACCCAGTCGAATGAAGGATTTGAGTCCTTCCTACGTTCAAATATTTTGGGCCCTGAAAAGGGCCGATAAAAATGTGTGGCTCTGAAAAGAGCGGTTTTGAAACTGGTGGACTCCCAAAAGGGCCGTTCGGCGTGTGTTATGTGGTGGTGTGGCAATAGCATCCTCCTCACAAATACTGTTGAAAATGGCCGTCATTCATTTCCACGTAGATCCGTGCCCGGCGCAGGATGCTCTCACGTATCCGCGGAAATACACCCGGATCAAGGAGCACCACGGCTGCATGCAGCCGGGCGATGGCCTCTTGCTCGGTCAGCCGATGAGCCACATCATCCATGGCGCTCTGTGGTAACATAAGAATTTAAAATAATTTAATTATAATCCATTGGGACTTGCATATTCCGATAGCATCACTGCACATTACCTTGACATGCCCCCAGAAAAAGAAATCCAAAGGCGTGAGGTCGGGCAACCGTGGTGGCCATCGTGTCAGGCTGCCAGTGCCCATCCAGCGGCGATAAAAGAATTGGTCCAGAAAGTCACGCACGATGAGGGCTTTGTGGGGTGGTGCCCCATCGTGCTGAAACCACATGGTCATCAAGTCCTCGGCAGGAATAATGCGTACCAGCTCTGGCATCAGCACCTCATTCAAAAAGTCGAGGTACGCGGTGCCAGTCAGTTGCGGGGGCATCAGGAATGGCCCAATTATTCGATTCGCGTAAATTCCCGTCCCCACATTCAGGGACCACCTGTCCTGAGAGCGGCGTGGGGTCAGATTATGAGGGTTTGCCCTCGCCCACGTGTGGGAGTTCCTGGCGTTGAACACCCCATCTTGGGTGAACAAACTTTCGTCGGCCCACAAAATCCGTCCTAAAAATTCTGGATTTGCCTCGTCCCTCTCCAGCAACCACTGAGAATACTCCTTGCGAACTGGGTGGTCGCCCGGGAATAGGCGTTGCACCCGCAGAAAATGGAAAGGGTGGTATTCCAAGGAGTCTAGCACCCTTGACACAGTTGACATGCTGATACTGTAAATGAATATGTATGTGTGGCTTAATATCACAGTAATATCACACTCGGTAATATCACAACAGTTCCAATTCTATACTTCATTTACTTACCAGAGTTGCCGGGAAATTTTCCGCACACTAATGGAGGGATACGCGTTCACCAGTAATTCAATCCGATTTTCTTGTCGGACTGTTCGAGCAACTCGCGGTCGCCCCACGCGACTTGGTCGCGGCATCACCGACCCAGTCCGGTTAAAGCGGTCCAATACATTACGAAACGTCATATAAGTCGGCGTCCCCTGTCCTGGATACCGACGATGGTATTCCTCCACTGCATCGCTCGCATCCCCGTCGCAGTAACGTAATAGAGCGGTGAGCATGTTAATGTACTCGTCTTGCGCATACTTCACGGCCATTATGGCGAAAAATACCGTAGGTAGAAAATGCTCAAAGTGCTCAAAATGCAAAAAGACTAGGACTGCTGTCATCAAGGCGATCAGAGTAAAACTGCCTTCATCGGCAACTATTCGTCTTGAGGACAACTTCCTCAGCTTCATCAGTTTTATAGTACCCCGAGTTTCCGGGGTTTTCTCGGAGCGGGGGAAGGGAAGTATACCGAAACATTATAGCGACGTTGGCGACGTTGGCGACACCGATCAAAGCCAACGTCATCGTCTTGTGGTGGCTGTAACATAGCAGTAGCTATCGTTACAAACTTTGACTCTAGCTTCAGTCGAAAAAGAAAATACATAAACGTACAGTTTTCTGTCGTTTTGACAGACAGTTGATGTCGATTTGACATCAAGTCGGCTTGTCGCTTTTTAGAATTGATAAAATAGCGAACCACCAACGATCAATCTTTCAAAGCTTATTAATAGCGCTGCAACTTGAAATAATGCCACTCATAGGAGAAGCCTAGTGCTTGTTCGGCATGGCGACTGTCGCCAACTCGCAAAGTGTATATAGAGAGAACGTACTGTTTATTACCGTATGTTCACCTCGACGAATAGGCATTTCTACCAATCGAAAAATTATTACTGTTTCGCCCAGGGTAGTCGGCTGGGTCCCTCTTTTGTCATAAGCAATTAATCAGAAGTGTTAGGAGCTCCCGATGGGAGAGAAATGGTGCTTTCTGGAGACTCCGGTATAGTTGCAGCTGAGGCGGTCGGGTGAGCGGCGAGAATCTTGGGCGGCTCGAGCCATCCCACCGCACCCCGGCGCGTCACAGCGACGACCCCGACCAACTTCACCCGCTGATTGGTCAATTGTTTTGGTTAATAATTCCCAAAGTTGGGTATAACTTCAAATTTTGGAAGGTGCTATCGTCATCAGGAGGTCACGCCCCACATGATGGCTATCACCGTTATAGACAGTTTTGGAACACCCTGTAGAGCGATCGCGGGCAACGATGTCGCCGAACTTAGGTGGATGAAAATAAAGAGCAAACTTCGTGAAACTCAACACTTACTCTATGTTCAACAGTAAAGTATCTACAGTATCGCGGCTAACAAGTGGACAGCGATCTACACTCGTGTGCGATGAGGAACTCGGACTGAATTAGCGAGCAAAACGCGGTACGTCAATCTCGAAACAGCAGTCATTAGCGAGTGAAGACTTTGCCGCTGTTTAAAGTCAAAACGGCAAGTCCAAATCGTCAGAGGGTCGTGAGCCACTCTCGTGCTTGGCGTCTTGGCTCCTTCGTGCGGCTAGCAGCGCCGGGGGCTGCCGACCGAGTCGAGTGGCTCCGAAAAGCGCTCGTATCCGCGCTGTCCAGCGTACGCCACGCGCGAACCGCTGACGCGCCGCCAAAACGCATCAGGCGTTTTTCGCGGCCCTCAGGCCGTACACCCTGGATTCCGAACAATATCATAACAGTATACAATCATCCAAAGCATAATTTCACCCAACTAGATCTGAAGAGACTAGTTCAAAGCAACAAAGCTATACTAGTAGCAGATCTAAATGCAACACACCAAAACTGGAACTGCCATTATGTAAATAGACATGGCAGAACATTAAATAAATACATACAAGACACAAATTTTAATCTACTATGCATAGAAGACCCAACTCGCTATCCATTAAGCAACAATACGCCCTCTGTCTTAGACTTAGCAATATGCAAGAACCTCCCAAGCGGATTTAGCAACGTTAAACGAATTGAACTCGGATCATAGACCTATTATGTTAGAACTAGGTGATGCATATCATAGTCGCAGTGACAAGCTCATATGGATCATTCCGCGTCAACTCGACAAGGTTTTGTGCCTATGGTTGACGATTTTTATGAAAATGTTAGTATGTGTAGTTCCCGAAGGATCATTTAAAATAAAATTTTCCGTTGTTCGCTAATTTGTTTTTTTTTTAGTTACAAGCAAGCAAAGTTTTGGGTTAAATTTTTTTCAAAAATGTATATCTCAGTAACTATTATACATAGGTACATTATTGAAACGCCAAAATGAGGCGAATGAATGGAAGATTAATAGAAAAAATGTCATGTCAAAATATTTATTGCAAACAAATGTTAATGCTATAGGTTTGCAATAATTGTTTGCCATTACCGCAAATGAGCATCAATTTCGATAACAAAAATTAATTTTACGTGCTATAAGTCTCCTACAAATGCCCGCCAAGGGATTTTTAGAAACACGGCTTGAGGACCGAGTTATACATTTTTATTGCCGGACCGCCCGCTTAATCTGCTGGCGGGGCACACTCCGCTCGACTGACTCTCGGCCGCTAGACCCGGGGCTTGGGGCATGTACATTCAAAATGGACCCACCTTTTCAGTTTCTTACTGCATGCCTGCTGCCAGAGCACAGAATGTGTTTACGATGATACATTGCCACAGTTCCACACTACCATGTATTTGTCGTGTGAAAGGCTTGAAACTCCATTTGTGAATAACCGGGCCCGCCAAGTATCAGATGTTTTATTCATGATTAATTCTACTATGCCGTTTCTCTACCCCACAGTTGCAACCAACCCTTACCTAGCAGTATAAAGTATTTAATGCTTGTGTTATGACCGTGTAACCATAATTGCTTCGGTATTACGAAAAAAAAGAAATGGTTTTATGGTTTCATAGCATTTTTAAAAATATGTATATTATAATTGAATAGTGGCTTGGCTTTCGTTTCGACTGATTTTCATTAATTTTTTGGTGAATGTGGCAAAGGCAGTGAAATATATAATTATTTGTAGAGTTGTCTTAAAATGTCAAAGAAAAATATGATTTTTGTTGAATCTAAAACACTTTTGTGGGACAAAAGATTTTTGTGGGAGGTGGAACAAAACTACTTGGCGAATGACGTCTTGGCGAAGACATTTTTAATGTCTTCTTGGGAGATTCCTCTATTCACGCATCTGAAAATGAATGAATGAATGAATGAGTACTGCCCATTGATAATGCAGGTCCGAGGAAACATGTAATATAAAAAATGTGACTGACTTCGAAAACTGACAGAGTTCCAAAGAGCTGCAAGCTAAAAAACAAGCAGCACAAAAAAAGCTCTGGAAAGTAACAAATAATTTGTTGCTTCCATGGATACATAAATTTGCAGTCATAATATGCGATTTTGGCAACCGTTCCCCATTAAGGCTAAAGATACTGCAACTTTTCGAAGGCGGCACAAATATAAGTAAAATATTACTGGCAATCATGTGTCTCACTCACGCTCATCCGTATTCTCGTTCTTACCCGTGCTTTCTCACTCTTGCTTTCGTGCTCTCTCTCCCGCCTCTCAATCTCTCTCTCTCGATCTTTCTCTATCCCTATATATCTACCTGTCCAACCAGAGGATGACTTTAATGATTGACGAAGACAAAATGATACACACGAAACTAACGATTGTTCTATTGCCTGTAGTCTGTTATATGTACATATATGCGTGTTTGCTAGATTAACCTACACCTATGAGATGTCAGAATTGTACGGAATTGTCGTATACCAGACGAGTTAATGTTAACAATGGTCAGGAATTTTCCTGGGGTTGCTCGGGGATAGAACTACCCGCAGCCAGCTACCCAGGAAAATATTAATAACGCGTGACTTTAAATATTTATTTTTGCGCGCTGGATCTACGCGCCGAAATTGCGGAACACAAACTCAATCCTGATCCTCGACTGCGAATTCGGAAGACTAAAGAAGGGCGCCAGGTACCCCGCGGTACCACAGAAAGCTAACTGGACTGACCATTAGTCGGACGAAACTTTCGGAGACACGCAGTCGGATTGCTAGCTCGGCAGCTCAGAGGCCAGAAGAAATGGAGAGCGGTGGATTCGGCAGGAGACGCAACCAAAACAGTTTACTTATTTCACTCGAGATTTATTCTTTCGGTCGAAGATGGTGTAAGGACAGCGGAGCGGGTCAAGCGAAGACACAAGTTTGGAGTTGATCCTTTATTGCGACCTTTCGAGTCGAGGGCAAGTTGGGGACTGACTGACCCGTGTAGGGCCGAGTGCCCACGACGGCGGCCCGGCCGTGCGGAGGCCCGCGCGCTGATAGCGCGGTGCCGCGTTACACTCCCCCGCTTTCAAAATGGGCACTCCGTGCCATACATATTACAGGGGGGGGGGGGGGGTGAGTTGGTCCGGTTGGGTGATGTGGGGTGATCTTCCTCTGGTTGGGTGGCGTGGTGTCGTTCCTGTGGTTGGGTGTTGTGTGGTGTGATTCCTTTCATTCCTGATGGTACGTCTGGTTTTTGTTTTTCCTGGAATTAGATCTCTTGGAGTATAATGTTATCATTGTTGGTTCTGTTAGTGGGTTTTATGGTTGTTTATGGTGGGAGAGGGTAGGTATGTATGAGAATATGTAAAAGAAAATTGTTACCATGCTGTGTCCTTTTTACCAATTTTGTATTAGGATTTGTTATTTTGTTGTTAATTTGATTAGTTCTCCTTTGTTTGTCCCAATTAGTGTGTTCGTCCTTCTTATATTTTTGGTTTTGTATATGTATCCATGCGTTTATCTTTTAGTTTCCTGTTTAATGTGATCGTTTTCTGTGGGGGTTCTTGGGGTTTGTTTGAATAAGAACAAGTGCCTGTTATGTTTTTATATATATATATGTGTGTGTGTATGATGCTTTGTTATATATATATATTTACATAGTTGTATCGAGAGGGTGTATAAAATATAAAAATGTGAAGGTTTGGAATACGGTGTATAAAAATGTATAATATAAGGATATAAAATATGAGGTGTAAGATATATGTTGAGTACGTGTAAGATATAGGAGTGTGTGTGTAGTTGGTGTACTTACGTGGCTAGGCTTACTTGCTAGTATTGATACATGGTAGTGGTTGAAAACATAATATATATATATATATATATATGAATATTCTCCGATTTCATGAGCATTGTCCAGTGCCTCATAACTGACAAGGAGATCATTTTTCCCGATATTGATAAGAAGGAGGTTCTCAGTTCATCGCGTATATGTTTTTTTAAAAGTTTTTTAGTAATATTACCGGAGCTAGTGCCTCGAATGAAGCACGAACACGCCAAGATTTTTTGTATTGTTAATCGGTAATTTATTGTTAATTTATTGTTAATTGCTAATGCGAGTTAAATCGAGGTATCTTTGAATGAAAGCTTGGCTTTCTTGTATGATATCTATTATCTTTTTTGTTATATTTCATTATATATTATATTTGTTACATTTTTGTGGGGAAATCCAACTGCTACTTGGCGCATTTTCTTACATTTTAATGTTTTTGGACGGATTTCATGTCTTTTTGTTAGTTAATGCTTAACAATAAAGACAATAAAAATTCTGAGTATTTATCAATGGTTTAATTAATAAATTTAAAAGTAAAATTTTATTAAAATGTCAAGTGCCATTTCTGTTCAAATATGCACCATCACCTATGTGCATGTTTATGTTATAATGTAACTTTAATGTTACAATGTATTTATAACTTAATCATGCACATAGGAGGAGATCTAAGAAATTGAGCTGAATGTGAGAATATAGATGCCTCAGATAATATACTTTGCACTTGACAAATTCACATTAGCAAAAGAAAAATTACCAATAGCTAGGATGCATTTAAATTGCAAATTAGATAAGCTATACCCTCATACGCACTCTAACATTGGTGTATCTTGACAGCCAAATGCGTAGCTCAGGGAGCGCATAATCTAATGTAATAAAATTTGTTAAATAAGTACTGATTACCAATAGCTAGTATGTCGCTAAATGACACATGATTGATAATTATTGCTTGCTTGATTCATTTTATTCTTTAGCTGAAGTGTTCCTTGAGCGATGAACTTGACAGTCATGATCATGATACCACTAAATCAGATTGCCTATGAGCATTCTGCTTGGTTTATATATTATAATTCTAAAGCGTTAAATTAAATAATGATTCAGAGTAGCAAAAGAGAGATTCCCAATAGCTATAATATATTGAAATTTTAAATGATTGGACTTAACACTTTACAAATTATTCCTGACTGTCAAATACCTAGCTGACGGAGCGCAAACCTAAAGTGCTGAAATTAGTTTGAGCAAGTACTGATTATTAATACCGAGTATTCCCTTGAACTGTAAATAAATAATTGTTAATATTGCTTTAAAGATAAATATGCTACACTCTTGACAATTTTAATTATTGGAAATCAGCACTCGTTCACCAAACACATTTGACACTTCATAATTCTTAATAATGACAAGATTACAGGGACAGAGGCAAGGACACTATACTCTTTTATTAACTAAATAAAATCATGGAATCTGGAATAAAATAAAATAAAAAAATTGGACTGTGTCACATAATCATTATGACACATAACCATATTGATAACCGGCTTAACCAATGTGTCGGTATGACACAGATTACAGATTCTAGATCGGTAACGTAAATACGATATTTCCGTTTGCTGCCATCTCGTATGAGAAAAGTGAAAGTCACATTTTTAGGAACATGTTCCCCTGAATCTTAATTTGCCTTGCCGTTTTCACGATAAGAATAAGCAGGAGAAATCCATATCTCTTGAACGACTGAACCGATTCGCTTGATTCTTGGCTCATTCGATTCAGAAAAATCAACGAAAAAATACAAAATTCAGAAATAAATCCTTGGAGCTGTAACTTTTCCATAAATCGAGGTGAAAGTTTTATAGCGGACGAAAACCGCTAAACTTCGGGATAAGTATCCTCGGTAGTCGCGCGCTGTACTATATATATAACTACTACTTGGCGCGAGACTCTACCGAGTCTCCTGATAATGTGTTACGTTCAGGAGGTAAGGATGTAACAAATGTAACATACGAAGCATTGGACTTCAAAAATTTTAATTGTTTATAATTCCGAAAACGCGCTTTTGCCCGTTTTGAAAAAAATCATGGAGGTGCATTGAAGTCCCCTCCAAAAGCTCTGTAAATTTCAAGATGGTCAATTTAAAACTCTTTGAGATAAAATTCTTCGTGCGATACCGGAACATGAGCTCGGCGCTCGGAGACCAGCGCGCGCTCGTGCGCCACGTATGCTTGCACACGGACCGCCGCTACCGATCACGGCCAACCGTTCTTTTCACCTAAATAAAGGGCTAATCCTCTGGTACATGGTTGAATTATTCAATCTTTGCTTGAGTGGATGACTCCCGGTTAATACTTAACCATAAAGTACTGAACACTGTTTCCTCTCTGTGTTCACGGTCTAAATTACAGAACGAAGTATCGGCAGATTACAATTATCCAACGGACCCCATCGTATACCGAACTGAAAATAATTGTGTAGGTGCATCAAAGAATCGTGAGTCTATTTTTGAAATTTTTCCTAGGTCACTCCTGGGTTTCCGAAGTTGTAAAAATGTTCTCCCGATTCATTTATTGAAGATTTTCTCCATGGATTAAAACAGTTGCTACCACACAACTTCATAGCAAAACAACAAAGCGCGTATTATCAAATCTTGAAAAACAGCCTGAAGGAAGGCGAAGTATTAGTTATTTGCGATTTTTCCGAAAATTCGGCGTTCGTCATTCAAGATGCGGTTCCTGGGTTCCATTGGAATAATAATCAAGCGACTATTCACTCCTTCGTTGCATACTACAGAGTAGGAGAAACCTTAAAACATTTTAATTACATTGCAATTTCGGACATATTACACCACAACACTACCGCAGTCCATTTGTATCAAAGTAAATTTTATGATACTTTCAGAAATATCAATCCCGCGATTAATAAAGTATATTATTTTTCTGATGGCGCTGCTACTCAATATAAAAATAAAAAGAATTTTCTTAATTTATGTTTGCATTCTAAGGACTTCAACTGTCCAGCAGAATGGCACTTTTTCACGACATCTCATGGAAAATGTTCATGTGATGGATTAGGGGGATCGTTAAAAAGAGCAGCAGCACGAGTTAGCTTGCAAAGAGTAACAGAAGGTCAAATAACAACACCCTTAGTATTGTATGCTTGGACCAGAATTCAATTTCCTAATGTTTCGTTTAGCTATTCCACTAATGCGGATTATAATAATGACGAGGAAATGCTTTCCAAAAGATATGCAAAAGCCAAAACATTGTCCGATACTCTTAAATTTCACGCACTTATTCCAGTTAGTAAAAATAGAATAAACGCGAAACGCTTCTCATTGACTGACAAGTACCAAAGTTTCAATATCGAGTCGAAGTAATTTTTTTTGTTAACCCTACGCGAGTAAATAATTTTTTTTCTATCTGTTTACCTTTTTTCTCCTTCTTGATGTAAACAATTTACATATATTGTGTACTACGAGTACACAATCACAGTTTTTAATGTGGCCTCTGGTCGGTCTCAAGCCCGAATAATATAGAGAGGAAACAGTGTTCAGTACTTTATGGTTAAGTATTAACCGGGAGTCATCCACTCAGGCAAAGATTGAATAATTCAACCATGTACCCGAGGATTAGCCCTTTATTTAGGTGAAAAGAACGGTTGGGCGTGATCGGTAGCGGCGGTCCGTGTGCAAGCATACGTGGCGCACGGGCGCGCGCTGGTCTCCGAGCGCCGAGCACGTGTTCCGGTATCGCATGAAGAATTTTATCTCAAAGAGTTTTAAATTGACCATCTTGAAATTTGCAGAGCTTTTAGAGGGGACTTCAATGCACCTCCATGATTTTTTTCAAAACGGACAAAAGTGCGTTTTCGGAATTATAAACAATTAAAATTTTTGAACAATTTTTAAATAAATTAAGAAGGTTGCTACGTTCCTCAAATATTTTTTTTAATGAAAATTCAATCTTTTCCGCGTAAAACTGCGTTTCGCGCTTCTCCATATCTCATATCGTTCCAGAGTTATGATTTTTTTAAAAAAAAGTTGCACCAATTTTGCAATGCACATAACTTGCATAATAATTGACATTTTTACCAACGAAATGCAGATAATGTGGCTGCATATTAAGGACTACATGTTCACCAAATTTCATCAAAATCGAAGACAAAGTGTCAAAAGGTGTGATCACTTTGCGTGGAATCGCCCATAAGTATCCTCGGTAGTCGCGCGCTGTACTATATATATAACTACTACTGGCGCGAGACTCTACCGAGTCTCCTGATTCGCAGTATGGGATCTATTTTTATGGATGGTTGGCGTCTTTCTGGTTTGTGGATTCCCCCTGGTCCGTACCAGTGGAGATGTGGTGGTTTGTCGGGTGTTTGTAGCAGGGGGACTCCCCAGTTGGAAAGTGACGGCTGTTGGTCTTCTGTGTCTTTGTGTTCCATGTTTGTGTGTCCGCTTCTATTGTTGTCTCCTGGTCCTTATTTTTTGTTGTGTACGTATCTGGGTCGTTGTCCTTGGGTTTCTTGTAGTTGTCGTCGTCGTCGTCGTCCTCGGTTCAGCTTCTGCTCTTTCTGCATTTGATGTGTGAGCGTATTTCGCCGGACCCCTGTCCGCGTCGGCCCGGGTGGACGCGCTCCAACTTCGCCGGAGTCCGTCCGGGGTTCCTGGAAGGTGGAAAGGGGAAAATGCTGGGCGCCAGGCCCCGATAAGGGCCAAATTTCTCGTCTGTCCTCCCTCGTCCTTGCTGGTGCCTCCCGTTTGACCCCGGGCTGGACTCGGCGGCACTCGCCGGTGTCGACCGGGCTAGCTTGTTGGCGGTAGAGTGGCGAAGGTATTGGGTTGGTATTGGGGTATTGGGGTTGGGAAAGGAGGCTGAATAAACCCACGCGGATGGGTGGCAACGGTGTTTATTACTGGCCGGGAAACTGGCCGGAAAATCCTACGTCCTACTGCTCGCGTCCGAACGTCGGCGTTCGGACCCTCGGCTTTCCCGTAGCCGCTACACAATCTAATATCCCGGACGCTCGCCTGCTGGAAGGCTCAGACACGCCAAAGAATCGAATAGAACTCTCGAAATATGGCAGTCGCACTGCACTCGCAAAAGATAGGCGGCCGATCTACAAGCCTCGAAGCCGGAAAAACCCAAAACCGTTAACATGCAAGTTACAATGCTAGATGGTGGCGGCCGGGCCGCTCCTGGCTTTCGTACGCCTCCCAGTCTAAGGATTCGCGATGTTCGTTCCGAACCGGGGACTTTGCGGGGACTTGAAGAGTCGCGCTAAGGGGTAGCCGCCTAGTGACCGGTGGTCACTCGCGCCAGGGTAGCCTCTTGTCGGAGCGTGAACGGCCGGCACCGAGATCTTTACATGCAATAGGCAGGCGGCAATTCGCTGGGCTTACCGGTATTACTTGCTCTGCTAACACTTGCTACTCCTCACTGATCGCTCGTCTTTGGCTCGCTTCTCGCACTCGTCACACGCTCGCGTTGAAGGTCGCTCACAAAGTGAGGAGCTTCCGGTCCTACGTAAAATTCGTTTCGCGTTACGTTGCCGCCTTACGCTATCGATCTCTCGGTGCCACCGCGCCGACCGGTCTCGACCGGTATCGAGGGCTCGCGTATCGATCCCGCGCGCTGGGATCGATCGTTTCGCTTCGCTGCGCTCTCCACCGCTGCCTTCAGCCAGCGAGAGCTAGGAGCCCCTGGTACGTCCGTCGGTCTGTCGCCGTTGCGTCGTCCGTCGTCTGTCCAGGGTCAGAGCGGCCTGATCGGCACGTCAATCGGCGTATCTGCACCCTCTGTATGGCTCGCAGGTAGGACTCGTCGGGTCCATTCTCCTCGAGCTTAACTCCCGCTCCTCGATCGACTCGCTGATCTCGTCGCTATATCGGGCTCGAAACAAGATAAAGGCGCATTAGTAATTATTCGCTGGTTTTGGCGGTCCCCCTTGGAGCAATGGTTAGTAAGGTTAAGCGGCGAGTGCGAGGCGGCTTCGCGTGAGAGCGGGAGTTTTGGGACGGGCTACGCTGCCCCGTCACAGAATGATTCTCTTGTTATACACGTAATGTATAGTGTTTCCCGTTTGGGTGCTGCGAATAGCCAGCTGTTTGTGTTTTCAATCTTAGACCAATATGTACGCATCAGCGTTTTAAGGCATCTGCAATATGTGCAAGTTTTATCTTGTCAATATGGACTACTTTTGTTTTATCCTCTTTAATTCTTAATCTGATATTGTGTTTATCTAGTACGTTCAATATTTCGAATGGGCCTATGTAGTTGCTTTGCAATTTATGTTTCTTATGGTCTCGAATGAGGAATACGAGTTGGCCAGGCGAGAAATTTGGTTCGGTGGTTCGCTTGTCGTAGTATTTTTTGTTTCGTTCTTTCGCTTTGATTTGTCTCTCTATTGCTTTCTCATGGATGGCTTTTAACTGTTCCGTGAGCATGCGTAAGTATGTGTCGTATGTGAGTATTGTTTCTACAGGTGGAAATTCTGAGGGGATTCGTGCTGTTTTCCCAAAAACTAGTTCGTGTGGTGTGAATCCGGTGCTGTCGTGTACGGTTGTGTTATATGAGAAGGTTGCGTATGAGAGCCATTGGTCCCAATTACAGTTTTCAGAGATATAGTGTTTTAAGAATTCAATGAGGGTATGGTGGCCTCGTTCGGCAATGCCGTTTGACTGTGAGTTGTATATCGAAGTGTTATAGTGTTTAATTTTAAAAAGGTTTGTGAATTCCTTGAATACTTCTGACATGAAGTATCGGCCTTGGTCGGATAGTATAGCTCGTGGAGCTCCGAATATACAAATAAGATTTTCTGCTATAATTTTGGCTATTTCTAGAGAGGTTTGGTGTTTCAATGGTATTGCTATTGAGAATCTGCTAAAGAGGTCTGTAATTGTGAGTATGTACTTGCATCCTGTTTCGGTTTCTTGTAGTGGGCCATAAGTGTCGATGGCAATCTTATCGAAAGGTTCGGCGGGTGTGTTGGTGATTATCATTAGAGCTTTGGGTTTTACGCGTACAAGTTTATTCTTTTGGCAGTCGAAACAACATTTTATGAATGTTGCTATATCTGTTTTGATGCTTTTCCAATAGTATTGGGATCGTATTCTTTTATGTTTTTTCTATTCCTTTATGGCCTCCAATTGTGGAGCTGTGTAATTCTTTCATTATTTGGTTTCTTTCGGATGTATGTGGTACAGATATTAGGTCTTCGCAAAGTGTGATTGTTAATTTTGGCTGAATAGTGTGTAAATACAAAAATGTTTTTAGGTTTGACCATGCTAGTTGGTCGACAATTTTGGGGTCTTTCGGTATTGTGCATGAGTCAATTTTAAGCCGTTTTAATGTGATTAAGAGTGTTTTTACGCATTTCACCATAGTGTGAGCATTTACATTATCTGTGCTTTTGTTTTTGCATACCATGCCGAAATAATGCCTTGATTTTCGGCGTGTGATTGGAATGTTTCCTACCTGTGGATCAGAATCTAAGAGGGTTTGTGTGCTAATGATTCCCTTTTCTTTTAATATTTGTGTAGTTAGGGTGTCTATGACGCAGTCTGCTGAAAGGAAATATGCGATATTGTCCTTTTGTGTTAGAAGGTTGCCTTGTGTTACTACAATTGTGTTTCTGATTTGAGGGTTGGGCGTATCTGCAGGTATATCGGTCCGTGCCAGTACTGGGTAAAGATGGGTATTCGAAGGTCGAAATAGGAACTGCAACTAGTTATCTTGAGCGGACGCCTGCGCAAAGCGAAAATAGGATGGGTATCTAGATGGTCGCGTGGCTTTCGAATACCATTTTCAACTACCATCTTGTGCGAAGCACGGCCGAAGATGGTTGCTTCGAATGGTCATGGCAAGATGTGGGACTATTTTCGGGGAGTATTCGAATGGTTGTCCCGTTCGAGTGGTTCGAGGGTACAACTATCTAGATGGTTCGCATGTACGTCAGAGTCGCTTCGAATGGTCAGGGTCCGAAGAGGGACTATTTTATGGAGTATTCGAATGGTGCGGCTTTTCGAATGGTCCGAGAGTGCGGCTATTTAAATGGTCGGGCAACTGCGAGGCGCACGAAATACCTTCGGTTAGTTGAAATATTTAGTTGGTGTTCAGCAGCGGCAAGTTGGAAGTGAATCCGAGAGGGCGCTGGAGCTGGAGCGAGAGACTCGTCGTGCGCATTTGTGCTGTCGGTATTGGCTGAAAATCGAAGCCTGCGCTACAGCGCTACACATGCACGTATGTAGGTCCAACAGTCTTATTCTTATTTATATTAATAATAAAAACTAGTGCTATCGAACATTGCAAACATATTTTTCAGCAGTTGTTTTTTTTGTTCTTATCCTTGTTGCTCTGAATAGTCCCGTCTCCCGTCAACGAAGTCTCAATTTCAGCAAATAAATGGAAAAAGTATGACCTTCTTGAAAATTGGCATAGATGTTTATCAGGGCGTACTATTGAACACACTACGAGTCCCAAAGAATTGGAAGCGAGCTATCGTCGTCATTTTAGAAAATAGAGGCACTTTTGCGGTTTCTTGCAAATATCTCGTGAATTATTAACATTACGAAAATGGGAGTCATTATACAAAGTGGCGAGTGTACAATGCTCTACAGTAAAGGCCATATTCATTTTTTTCGTGATTATTATATTTTAACAACAAATCGGCAGTCGGTGTCGCTCCAATCGATGTGTAGTTTTTATCATTTGTATCATTATCCTGATAGTAGAATACTCAAAAATAAAAGCTGATTTTCAGTATTGTGTACAAGTGAGTATAAGTGATGTTCTCCATCTACACATGAAAAATCGTATCTGTTCCCCGTTTGACGGAACATACAAGGAAGCCGCTATCCACGATATGACCACAGTTTTCCAAATTAATATCTTTAGCGGATGGGCGGAGATAACTCGTATTTTAAATTGGTTGTTAAGCCTTCATTGATTTTCTTAGCAATGATGAAGTAGTAGAAGAAATAGCTTTCGGAAAAGTAGCAAGGCAACCAACTAGTGCAATCTCGTCGTGAATTTGCGGCGCAAAATATTCAACTGCTAGGGGGAAAGAATATCAACTTTAATTGAAACAATTAACCTGCTATCTAACATCTTTGAACCTAACATCTACCAATCGATTGGTGCGACAGCCACTGCCGATTTTTGGCTAAAACGTAAGAGTTACAAGAGTAGTGAATATGATCTTTCTTGTACAGCATTGTACATTCTTCACTTTGTATAAATAATAACTTCCATTTCCATAATGTTAATGGTTTATCTGATATTTGCAAGAAACCGCAAAAGTGCCTTTATTTTCTAAAATGGAGACGGTGGCTCACTTCCGATCCTTCAGGACTTTTACTATATTCATAAGTACGCCTTGATAAACATTTATGCCAATTTTCAAGTAGGTCATATTTTTTCCATTTATTTTACTTTCGTTGACTGAACTAGGAAGTTTGAAACTCTTAATTGTATTGGAGTGTACTTGACTCCGAAAGCCCATGAAGCATAGGTATCTTACCTAAATGTAAATACGCGTGGAATATTTTTTGGCAACTAAATTTCGCGAGAGGTGAGTGTGTCAAAAGGAAGGGTGAAAGAGATTGTGATGAACACATGCTATTGGGTTTAAAATGAGATTTATTCCCCCCCCCCCAAACGTACGCAGACGCAAAACAAATGTAATATCGCTAAACTTACTACTACCCAACCACCGAAAACTATAACTACCCCAGACCCTCCACCACACTATATCTACACTGTACAATAATAACGCATGCATGATTATAATCTAACATGCTTCTTAATACTAATCGAGCCTCCTGTTAGCGGTCAGGAGTGTGCAACGCTCGAAGTTTTTATCGCTCAGAGAGCTTTGTCTTGGGCACAAAATTAGCCCCGCTTGGCTAAAAAGTCGCTCCACCGGCGCGGAAGATGGAATCGCCGTGTTGAATCGGAGGAAGGCCTGGTGGATGTGCTGATATTTCAGCACACTCTGCACACGGGTGTCCTCGTCGTTTAGATACTGCAGGTACTGCAGCTCCACCTCGGCGCTGGTACTCCGGCACTGTGTCTCCTCGGCGGGCCTCTCCAAATACGAGAAGAACAATGCCCTCTCATTGCTCTTCGTCCTGGCCAGGGTGGACGATGGCGATGCTTCCTCGGCGGCCCCTGGTGGTGTTGAAGTTCCGCTGATATTGCGGTTGCTACACGCGGCTGGACGGCTCGCGGTCGCTTTGATGGCGGACAAGACGCGTTCCCTGACGCGGTCTTTGTCCGCCACGCAGGACCGCGTGATCCACCGCAGCTTCCATGCTGGATGGCAGACAGTCGCTATCATGTAGTCCAGGGCGGCGTCGCTCTCCACCTCAAACAGGTGGTGGAACCTGTCCTCCAGAGCCTGCATCAGGTGGACTCGCAATGGGCCGCAGAACTTCAGTTCCGCGTCTGCTTCCAGGGCATCCAGGTTGTGGCGGATGCCAAATATGAATGGGTAGATGTCGCCGAAGAAGATGCCGTCCCCCTGCAGGCAATCCAGCGCGTAGGCGATGGGTTGGAGGCATCGGCGGAATTCCTGTAAGAAATCGAGGTCGGTCGTGGAGAACACTTGAAGACCAGAAAAAGAGAAACGAAATTATTAAAAATGTTAAATGGAAATACTGCCTGGAATAGTTTTCTGAGACCAAAATGATCTGAGGAAAGAAATGTGGCGTCGCGTCACATCTACATACTAAGTACGTTGCAGACCTCCTCGAGCTTCGGTGCAACGGCGAACAATTCGCCGATCGCCACGTACTGCGAATTCCATCGCGTGGCACAAGGGGTCCTCGGTGCCCGCCCCATGATGCTGCGGTAGATCTCCGCTGACTTGGAGGACGCCCGATTTGTCCTGTGCCATAGTGCAGTGCACTTGGATAGCGCAGCGGTGTGGACTTTGGCGTAAGTGCCATGGTCCCGCACAAGCCGCGCGACGTCCGTCGAGCCAATGAGATTGAGTGTATGGCTGCAGCAACGATGGTGGTTGAACGCCATGGTCGCTGCACCATACGTGCGGTCAGCCTCATTTAGGGCACCGTGGACATCGACGAAGCTGGTGCGCCGCTCCGCTTCCGCGAACTCGGTGTCCTCCTCGTCTTCCAGGTCCAGGTCCGGGTCCACTTCTTGCTCCAGGTCCTCGTCGTCGTGGCCGCAGAGGTAAATCCGCATCGCCTTAACAAAATTTGCAGCATTGTCAGTGACCACGTGTGTCACCATATCAGTGGTAATATTGAAGCGATACTGCACTTCCTGCATCAAGGCAACGATGCGCTCGTGTGAGTGCGGCGACTCAAACTGAGTGCACGCGATTGCCCGTGATCGTCGCTGCATGTGCCTGTCGATCCAGTGCACGGTCATCCCCAGGAAGGATCGGCGATAGGCTGACCATATGTCCACAGTGGTGGAGACATAGCGGACCGGCCGCAACTACTCCTTCACTGCTGACACGAGCTCCTGGTGCTTTGCAATCAGGCGCTTCGTTATGGTCTTCCTGCACGGACATCTGACAGAAGATCTAATCTTCGTCAGACCTGTGACCATCGTCTGGAACTCCGGCTCCTCCACCGTCCGGAGTGACCTCCCCGTGCCGAAGATGTAGGAGGTGATCAGCTGCTCGGTGCGCTGCTGATCGGTCATGCCGGTCCTCCTTGCTGGTGGTGCAGCTCCAGCTGCATCGGGATGGTTGGCTGCCTCGTCCTCTCGCTGCCGCTTGCTGGATTTCAGGGACTTCCTGCTCTGAATATAAGCCTTATATTCAGGCAGGAGTTCGGGGTGCACATTTTTAATGTGCTCCAGAAAGTTTGATGTTGATGTCGCGCTGCCCCGCTGCGTCTTGGAGCAGGTGAGGCAGACGGCGGCATTGTTAATGGCGCTGCCATTTTGTGACGCCGTCTTCTCCACAATCCGGAAGAATTTGCCATCTAGGATGGCTGGTAGATTCCGAATCTCGGTGTCGATGTCCGTGGAGGCCATTGGAAATATCAGAGTTGTTTGGAAGATTGCCAGAGGAAACAAACAGAATACAAGTACACTGTGGTGTGACTGCTCGCGGTTGACACAAGTCTGATGGCGCCGATTCAAGGTCGTCGGTATTTAAGAGAAAATTAGGAAGATCCAATAGCCAATAAGGATCGAGAATGCACCTGGGTGAACTACTCTCGGCCTCGGGCTCGGGATGGAGGTCCCGCCGGGGCGCCGGCCGCCGGTAGCCCTGCAACTCGTAAGGGCAATAAACCGCGCAGTACCAAGGTGTCCTCAGCCGCTGAGGCTCAGCCATGCCTCCGGCCTTGCCGTTTCCCATGCCACTTTATTACACTTATGTATGTCGCGATTTCATACATCATGCGAATTCGCGAGCTTCGCGAAGCATCATTGGCAATTCTTACCCTGCGCCAATGCATGGAACAGCTCGATTAGATTTGCCGCAGCAATGCCTGAGCTCCTGAGCAGAATGGCAGCAAGTCTTTTTCTGCACAACACACACGCCAAAGCCTTTTAGAAACAGATCGTCTCGCATAATTGCCTGAGCGAAGCGAAGACTGGACGGTAGAAACCATCGTGTCTTGCGAGCACGATAACGATGCCGAGTTGTTGTTGTACATATATGTTGGGAGGAGGATCTCTATTGATTCTGAATCACCTTCGATTACAGTTATGAAAAATATGGAAAAACCTACAAATAGCGGACCGGTAATCTGATTGGGGCGAAATTTATACCAGTTGTTATGGGTGCCGAAGCCCGGATTTGCATTGATTTTTAACCGTGTTGGATTAAAATTACAGAAACTAGAAAAACGAGTATAAGCAAATTAAGGTTTTTTGAGACGGGGAAAGTCAGTAACAGGTAGCAGGCAATATGGTTACTCTCGCCAGGACCGTCGGGTTCCCCTTCCCTTGCGGGAAAACCCCGTACACGGAACTGACGGAACGGAGAATAACAGCCGAAATATTTTGGCCAACAGAAAATATTTCTCACCCACTATTTCTTCACTCTTAATCTCAATCTAAAGGAAAGTAACTCAAAATAACGATTCTACTTCGCTCGGACTAGACAGTTCTGCTGTACACTCTAGTCCCTAGTCCTATTTGTCGTTCCGAATGAAACTTGGATTTTTCCTGAAAAGTAGATTGCAATACAAGATACAAGTGTGGAAAGTGGCAAATTTCCAAACGCGTTGAATTGCTGCTTGAGCCGAAGGCGTAGCGGCGTTGGCAGGAGGACGAGTGTGGAATTTGTGCGATAATCTCACGAGTCTTCCTGTCAATACCGCGTACGCTCAGGCGAATGATGTAAATTCACGCGTCTGGAGGTTGGCTGTCTTACGTACTAGCAGGACACTTATATTTTATGCAATGAATGCTGTGAAAGTTCACTTTGAGTGAATTGACAAAAAAGGAAGTATGATATGTATTGTTGGCTAGATCGACAGATTGACATACGTCTCTGAATTTGGCAGAAAATGTAACACATTACCGTTAATCATTTGTTTCTCATTACCGCACTGGTGCGGTAATAATTTACTTTCCGCACTAGTGCGGTTAAGCGATCGATAAAATGAAATAAAATGCTACCTTCAGCACACGTGCAAGTAACAGAGTGAATATAGATTAGAGTGCGAGAATCAACTACTTTCCGCACAATACGCAAGCCTCGAGAAGTGAACTTTCTCACCATGCGTTGCGTGAGACAAAATTCTCACTCTACAATCGAGTGGCAACAAAGCTGCGCGTCTGCATTATGAATTCTGACACATTGAAGTAAATTCTTGGAACGCGACAAACAATTGTCGAAGCTCGAAGCGATGCGACGACTATACGATTGAGACCTCCGCCCTTGCGAACATGATAACCAAGGAATCACTGACCCGATTGAAGCCATATTTATACCAAGTATTCTACACGTCGAGAGGAGGGCCTGTATTAATTTTGAACATGCCCGGAAAATCTATCGATCACGCGAAAACATTTCTAATAATTCAATATTTCTTAGCCCTACAATCACTCGAGTGTGGCGAACAAATACAGGCTTTGTGCCCATGATAAGCGAACAAGCTGTTCTCCATTTTAAGTATAAGAATCAATCATTTGGAATTGTTATAAGTTATAAGTATAAGAACTGCAAATGAACTGAGCGGCTGGGGCTCAATCTAATCTAAATCTGAAGGAAACTAAATCCACATAACGATTTCACTTGGCTCAGACTGCACAGTTCCACTGTACATTCTAGTATCACAACATTGCAGCATTTACATTACGACGGCACGACAGACTTGAAACTCATGACGCGGGATACGTTGTTACATGAGCTTGCAAGGTCATCGTCATTCTCTACAGTTTGCAACTCTGCAGTGCATAAAGTTACAGGCACGCTGGCTATCATTTCTCTGTATCCGACATTTTTCTACTTCCTACGAAACAGGATAAGTTATGAGTGTTTGTCGGAGTGCCGAGGTTTAAAAGATTGAAGATATATTTTGCTCAGGATATCGTGAAATATTCTGCAACGATTAGTCTTCCAAGATGCAGCCCTCGTATCTCCCAAATTACGATTTTATTTCCTACACCAGAGTGTCAATTTCCGGGAATTAGCATTCCATTGCGAAGCGTGTACGCACGACGGGATTCTATCGCAGCCTACTAACTACTCTACCTCTGTTCTGCTTCGGCTTTTCCGTTTCCCGATTGTCTCTCTCATCTCAATACTCTTATGCCGATTCGAAAAGCCGGGAACGTCTTACCTTCAACATCTTTAATTCATCTTAACACCTCAAATCTCCTCGTGAGTCGCAAGCGTGACACGCTACGATGCATTATAGAACAGTGGAGTACGAAAAAGTGCATTAACAAATTGTCTTGAACGTTTAGTCAATACCAGTAATTAAAAATGTCCCGCGGGACTACAGGAGCGGGGCGCGGCGCGAGTATGGTAAAATTTGCTGTCATCCTCAGGCGAACCGACAAATTTTTGTATTCTTCGACACAAGATGCAAGATAGTGTGGATTAACTTTCGCGACTGGACTTACAGTGCGGACGGGAAAGATTGTAAAACTTTATTGCACCGCATGGTTCGGATTTCATGCACCGGTGCTCGCAGTTATTCGGCCCGGTCGGGCGGCCGTCGAGTGCTGGGCGCCGGCTACCTTCAGACTCAGGCTTGGTTCACTTAGGGACTCCGGGGCGCCGGGACCAAGCCCTTTCTTTCTCTCCTAGGTTCGATTATGCGTTGTTTCAAGTTTGGTGATCGCATTTCACGCGAACCCTTTTTACAACCCCCATTGACTGCAACAGTCCCCAATGCGATCACCCAGATTAAAATAACTCGAAAGCAGGCCTAAGACGGAAACAAAGAGCTTGTTCGGGGACTAATGGCATTCTCGATTACCGAGTGCGAAAAGCTTGAGGGTGGCTGCCGGCCACCAGCCCCCTCCCCCCCCCCCCCCCCCCAACCCTAGCGGGCCCAACGACAGTGAGTTTTACAATTCTACAATGCGCTACGAATTCGGCCATGATAATTAATCCGTAGCGCTTGACGGAAATACATAATATGCAGCTCCTGACAGTTTGTTAATGTCTTACGCTTGCAGAATGTGCCTCACAGCTAATGAGGAAATGTAATGCGTAAGATATGATATGTAATAGAATCGGAATCGGTATTGACTGAAAGTCCCAAAGAGCCGAACTCCGAAAGTCCGAAGAGCAAGAAATGTAGCCTGGAGCCGGAGCCGGGAAAGCCAAGCCAGAGCACACAGAGGTAAGCCGCCGGGGGGGGGATTCAAGAAGTTTATTGCATTCTAGGGCATAAGAGCCCTCTCAGAACGATAACGAATATGTACAGAACAGAATATAAACAGGAACTTAACTAATAATTAACCTAAACAGATACGAAAAGACCCCGGCGTCACGCTAGAGAGAAAATAAGGGCAAGAAAAGAAAAAGTCAGCACGCAAAAAGGAAAAAGAAAACAAGACTTAAAAGGCTTAAAAATTACTCATACTGAGTAAGGAGGTGGGCGGACAGCGCCCTCCTAAACCCATCCTCAGTGTCGCACTCTCGGATGACCGAGGGGAGAGTGTTCCACAATTGGGGACCCCGTACCGCGTACGAGGCCCCAAAGAAAGAGGTGCGATGGGCGGGCACCACGAGGAGGGATACCCAGCCGAGCCCTCTAATCATCTAAAAAAAAAAAACATCTAAGAGTTACGAAACCCTTTAAAACATTAGGCGTAATAGTCCGCACCACACGGTAGAGGCTGACACCAAGAAACAGAAGCCGCCTTTCCCGCACCTTGAGCCGCCCCAGACGGAGGTAGTAGGGTGTGATGTGCGCATCTCGAGGTAAATTAAAAACAAAACGCACGCAAGCGTTTAGCGCACGCTGTACCCTGAGCTCGTGGGTCGCGGAGATTCCCAGCAAAGCCAGGCAGCAATAGTTCAGGTGTGGCAGAATGAGGGAGGAAATGAGCTTGATCTTAAGGCCCCGCGGCAACGCAGCACTGTGACGCCGGAGCCCCGCAAGCACACCATAGACCTTACTGCAGATGTGCCGAGTGTGATCCCTCCAGTCAAGAGTGGGCGATATGTGCAGACCCAGCGAGACGACCCGAGAGCCGTACGGGATGGGTATACCGTCCATCCGAACCAGAGGGGCACCGGCAACATGCTGCAGGCCAAGGACACGAGCAGAGCCCAACATCAAGCACTGCGTCTTAGAAACGTTTAACTTAAGAGAGTTCATAGTGGACCAGGCAGAGACGCTGGCAAGGTCAGAATTGATCCTTGTAATTGCGTCTTCGAGATCTTTGTAAGGCGCAGAGATGTACAATTGTACATCGTCTGCGTATTTGACCACCTTGGAATAGAAGATAGCAGAGTTTAGATCATGGATATAGAGAGAAAAGAGGAACGGCCCAAGGACGGAGCCTTGCGGCACGCCCGAGTGGACCGGGGAAAATTGAGAGGTAGACCATCCGATTCTGACTGCCTGTAGCCTATTCGTAAGGCAAGACCAGATCCAACGTAAGACCGGAAAAGAAAGATTGAAAGAGTGGAGTTTAGAGAGAAGAAGAGAGTGGTCTACGGTGTCAAAGGCCTTAGAGAAATCAAGACACACCAAGATTGTGACCATCCGCTGATCAGCAGCAAGACGGACGTCCTCCAGGAGTGTCAAGAGAGCGGTTTGAGTGGAGCGGTTTTTGACAAAACCATGTTGCGAGGGGTCCAACTTCCCAGAGCTATCGAGAAAACTCTGAATGTCAGTGAGGACCAACCTCTCAAGGATCTTAGAGAGCTCAGGAAGAATAGAGATAGGGCGAAAATCAGCAGGTGCAGAAGCGTTCGGTTTTTTAGGTATAGGCATGATGTAAGAGCGACGCCAGGCGTCAGGAAAGATAGAAAAAGTGAGAGAAGAATTGAAAATTTGTAAGACAGCAGGGTATATAGCAGGGAAAGTGAGAGAAAGAAACCTCGCACTCAGCTCATCCGAAGGCGAAATAGACGAGTTAGTAAGGCGCAGAGCGCGAGCAAGACTCCTCTGTAACAGGAGAGAAATAGAAAGACGTATCGTCAGAGGGACAGCTAGACAGAGACAAATATGCGGGGACGGCCGGTGGAGAAGAGGTATGAGCCGAAAGAAAGAAGGTATTGAGAGTGTCCGGAGACAGGTGAGTGGGAGCGGAAGTACGAGAGGGAGGAAGAACACCGAACGATTTTAGCTCGCGCCAAACTTCGTTCGGGTTAGTAACGTTAGAGAACCTGTCGAAGAGAAAAGCAGATCTAGCTCGCGCCAGAAGAGCTTGAACTCTGTTTCGACAGGCTTTGTATTGTACCCGCAAGTCCGGATTCCCAGTTCTGATATAGGATCTCGTGAGCGAGTCACGAGAACGCATCTCGAGACGAATCTCAGGAGTGATCCAGGGAGCAGGTGGCCGTCTAATACGCAGGGGTCGAAGAGGGGCATGCATATTCAAAACTTGGAATAAGCCAGTGTTGCGGTTGTCAACCAACAGATCCACGCTACTCTCACAAGCGTTCGTAGTAAGACGAGCACAGCTAAGCTGCGAGATATCATTGAGTAGCGCGTCACGGTCGATTGAACCATACCTCCGACGAAGGTCATTGAAAGGAGCAAAACATGAAGTTAAGACGTATTCTAAGGAGGTAAAATCATGATTTGAGCAGTTAGGCTCTCTACTCTGAGAAAAAGAAGCAACCCTGCTAGAATCATCCACAAGCCCAAAGTCATGCCAGGTGAAGGAAGTAGAGGTGTGAAAAGTAGGAGCGTAAGGAATAGAGTAAAGATTGAGACGAGAAAAGAGGTCTCCAAGGTAGCCGGAGTTAAAAGAAGAGGAACCCATGTCCGCATTCGAATCGCCAAGCACTACCTTGTTAGGGTAGTCCGAGACAATGTCAGCGAACATAGGCTCGAAGTGAGAGATAGGAGCGTGCGGGGACCGGTAGACGACCCCTACAAGAAGGGTGCCCGCAGAGGGTATTACCACCTCTTCGAACAGGAATTCAGGACCAGGATTAAGAGAAGAAAAGGAGGAAGACGCAATTACAGAGAAGGTGAGAGAGTCGCGAATATAGATACATACGCCTCCGCCCATTCTACCATCCCTGTCGCATCTGAGTAGGGCATACCCAGATATCTCGCATTGGCTATCCGCGATGGAAGATGATAGCCAAGTCTCTGAGACGGCGACGATATCAAGTCCCGAGCCGGAGAGATGGGACGCAAAAAGGCCAAAATGGGCAATAAGGGATTGGGCATTTACATGCCCAAGGCGGAGAGTAGTGGGGGAGGCAGGAGAAAGAAGGGGCGACGCACAGGGACGTGGCTCTCATGCGAGCTTAGTCAGGATTTCGCTCTCAGAGGTAACCCTAGTGGGAGGGGAGGTCTCGGTCATCTTTACATAGATTACCCCGCCACGATGCCAAACACGCGCATAGCCACGTTCGCGCGCAAGCAAACGACAGCGCTTAAACAAAGCCGCTGTATCCCGCGGCAAGAACTCATTTACGTAAATACGTCGATCGGCAGGAAAGGTGGGATCTACCTGCGACGCAGGCAAGTCACGCTTGGCTCGCTTGGCGGCGAGCAGAGAGTTGCGGAGGGCGGATGAGACTAGCCTCACCCGAATTGTCCGCGGGCGATCGACTGAAGGAGTACCGCGCAGCCGCGAAACAGACTCGATGTCGGTTTCCGATAGAGAGGTGCCCAGCGCAGCTAACCCACAAATGGGGGTTAGAAAATCTGTCAATTTTTGCAACAGATAAGAGGGTCGAGTTCTCGTCGGCTGTAGATATGCCGATAATAATTATTAGGCCAAAGTAAGGCGGGCCGAATCGAGAACACGATGAGCACCTGGAACAGGCCCCAAAGGGCAGAGAGCGGCAGAAATCTGGTCAAAATCGAGGAGCACAGAATAGTGTGTCTGATCTACTCACGAGAGAGAGAGATTTTTTTTTTTAGATTTTGGTTTATTATGTTCTAGGGCACAATTAGCCCTCTCAGAACAACGTAAAGCACAGAAAGTACAGAAAAATAAAATATATATTGTGAGGAATTTTCCTGGGGCTGCTCGGGGATAGAACTACCCGCAGCCAGTTACCCAGGAAAATGTGAAATGCTACTATTGCGATGACGGAATTTACGAAACGATACTTAGATTGATAGCGCTCTTTCGAGACGCCTGAATTGAATCGCCCGAAGGGCGGAACGCGCACTAAACCCTAACCCTCGACTACGAATTCGGAAGTCTTAAAAAGATGGGCGCCAGGTACCTCGCGGTACCACGTAAAGCTAACTGAACTGGCTATTAGCCGGACAACTTCCGGGGATTCGCAGCAGGCTTGCCAGATTAGGAGGGGGAAATGACGCATGCGTATGTCAAGTTTTGGAACTAAAGATCAGGTTCTGCTATACTCCTACGAAACGAGGGTGACCCTGTCGCCCCTTTCACCTGTTGGATTTTATAACTAAAAATTTTTTATTAGTTTTTTATAAAAAGGAATTCCCATTGGAATAGGACCCGAAGGAAGGGATTAAATAATTGTACATACTTATTAAAATTTAAAATACACATTTTATTGTGATATTGTTGTACAACTGCGACCTAAAATGGAATGATACATGATAATTAATTTGTTATTAATATAAAACTATATCAATGCAATCTTACAAGCATCTTAAGTACTACAAAGCCTAAATTATAAATATAGGGTGTAAACTTTCGGTTAAAGAAATGGAAATTTTACTTAGTCGGAAACGAAAGTTTATACCCTATATTAAATATAATAAAATAAATAATATTTTACATATTACTAAAAAAATTGTACTGCATCCCCATGAAGACTGCAAGGAGTAATGTTGTTCGGCATGCGACCTGAAAATAGAAAGATTTATATGATTATTAATATAATCATGTTACAGGGGTTGTATAATTTTATTCAAAACTCTCACCTGTTGCAAGGCATTCTCTGTCATGGACTGGTTGCTGCTGGCACTGAAACAGAAAAGATTTATATATGATTACTAATATAATCATGCTAAAGGAGTTGCATAATTTTATTCAAAACTCTCACCTGAGGCATTCTCTGCCATGGACTGGTTGCTGCTGGCACTGAAACAGAAAAAACAAGATATTATTAAAATGTACAAGTGAGGATTTTGGTGCAATTAAACACTCTTACCTGGTTCAAGAGAGATCCTGGTGTGGCCCTGGGATTGCTGGCACCTAAAATAAAAAACAAGATATTATTAAAATGTACAAGTGAGGATTTTGGTGCAATTGAACACTCTTACCTGGTTCAAGAGAGATCCTGGTGTGGCCCTGGGATTGCTGGCACCTAAAATAAAAAACAAGATATTATTAAAATGTACAAGTGAGGATTTTGGTGCAATTGAACACTCTTACCTGGTTCAAGAGAGATCCTGGTGTGGCCCTGGGATTGCTGGCACCTAAAATAAAAAACAAGATATTATTAAAATGTACAAGTGAGGATTGTGGTGCAATTTAATACTCTTACCTCATGATGACAGCTGTTGAAGTCTTCTTCTTCTATATCTTCTTGCTTCTCCTTAATTCTAACTTATATCTAAATATACAGAACGCAATAATAAAATGAGAAGAAGTAGAAAAAATAAAATAAATGAAATGAATGAAAAAAAAACAAAACAAAGAAAATAAATAAAACGAATAAACTAAAGAAATAATGAAACCAAAGGAAATAAATAAAATCAAAAAAAAAATAAAGAAAGGACAAAATTTATACAATAATTATATAACGCATGTGTTAATTAAGCTAAGTAGCACCTCAAAGTGGCAGATTAATATTAAAAAAAATAATAAAAAATAAAAACTAATGGCTTTAATTTCGAGACGAATGCATTAAAAAAAAAATTAATGATATAAATTTGCTGAACTATGCAGCTCTAAATGTCGCGGAGTTGGCTCAAAATTGTGGCAACTTTTGCCTTCAAAGTTGACTCTAACGACGCACAACGCATTTAAAGTTTCATGTACGAGTTTATTTCTATTCTCAACTTTAATATTGTTGACAATAGAAAAAACTCGTTCTGCTGCGGCATTTGAGTGGGGAAATGACATCACCGGAAACATAAGTTTTGCTAAATTTGGGTACTCGAGCGCGCCAGAAATATTTTTTTTGGTGACAATCTCAGACCACATTGTCACCAAATTATTATTAGGAATTTCATGTTCCGACCGCGGAAAAAGCATCGGGATGTTTTTCCACTCAGATGCCAAAGCAGTTACATCTAGATTTAAGAAACTATAATGCGTTGCGACGTCAGACAAATTAAATAAATCGCAACTGTTTTCACTCTGAAGTGCTATTACAGGATTTATAAAATCTAATGACTTAAAAAAAGAATCGCAAAGGGGCAGCCGACACTGAATTTCGTGCACCGCGGTTTTATAAAACTGAAAACAAATATGTTTTATTTCTAAAACATCCCCGGCATTTAATGTATCCAAAAAAATTTGGCATTCCGGGCCAACAAATATGTCCTTAATAGGGACAAAAATTTTATCATCAGTCAATGAAACGAATGGCTTTACTGTAATATACTCTTTGTGCACGAAATTCTGCACCAATTGCTTCCAAAGTGCAACACTACTTTCAGCTACCTTGTGAATCAGCAGACCGCTTGATTGAAACCGCGCGTTGAATGAATTAAAAATATTTAATAATTTAATAAAGCATATGCTTTGTTTTTGTTATCAAAAATCAGGTCGTACAAATTATGAACGGTCTGATTTTTCTGATCTTCAACTACAGCTAACTGAAAGTAGTGTCGCAGAACCTCCCAATTTTCGAGGAGGCGAGCCACGCAACTATGCAAAGCGAGCCACCGCGTAAAAGATGGTTTCAGCAATTTTCGAGATTCGACCTCGAAATATTGCTGAAATTCTACGAGGATCGCGACGCGCTTTGGACTGTTCGCGATGTATGAAGTTACACCTCGAACTAATTGTTCCATGCACTGCGGAATTTTGACAAACGCCTTATGGGCAATTAAGTGCATGGAATGGCAAAAACAAGGGAAAACTTTCAAATGGGGCACGTCCTCCTTCAAGCGGGTCATGAAAGAGTTGTTGCACCCCAACATGACTGACGCATTGTCAGAAGCCATGCCCACAATATTTTTTAACGGTATCTGCTTGGACTCGAAACTACTTTTAAATAAATTATACAAACTAGCCGAACTAGAATCCCGTGCATCTACTTTTAAAAGTTCTAATAATTTAGTCTCAATTTTTTTTTTATTGACACACAGATACCGCACGAGCACGCATAACGACTTAGAGTCGGTATTATCCGCGCTCTCATCTAGCAAAATTGAAAAATAAGTATTTTGTAGAACTGAAACGAGATGTTCCAGTTCTACTTTATGCAATATATTCTTAATAATCGAGGTGCACTTCGTACGCGCGACCGACATATCACGGGCTATGTCGGAATCGGGACAAATTGATTTTATTAAAGGCAAAAGCTGGTCTACTAAGTTAATTGAAATATTCGTGGTCGCGAAAAATGTAGCCAGCTTTAATTCGCTCACTTTGACACGCATTGCGAGGCTCTCTGTACCAACAATGTTGCTGGTGGAAGCAATTGACCTATCATCACTACTAGTAGAAGCGGAAGTACTAGCTGCACGGCGAACAGCTGCAACGTGCGACGGTATAATTGAATGCCGTATTAAATCTATTATACCAGCATTAAAAGACAATGTCTTGTTGCATGGTCTACACACAGCTTTACGATTATCGCGGTCCGGCGCCAACCACCCCTTTAAAGCATCGTGGTTTAACCACGATGGTAAAAAACACCTACCTTTCCTTCGATTCTTCCTAATACTTCCTTCCTTCATACACGTAATCCTCTTCAGCAATTCACTCAATTTCACTCCACTTCACTGCACATCACACCGAACCGTGCACTGTCGCGAGCAAGAAGGATTTGGCGCGAATTTGCCACAACAGTCGTGAAACGTGAAACAACGAAACGGTGATGCGCGCGATCTCAATATCCCACCCATCACCCACCCTGTTGAGCACATCGCGTCGACGCGAAAGCTCAGGCGCTTCCGTGATTCGATGTTCCGTTACCATGCCCCCCTCAGTCTGTGGGACACCTCATCCACTTACCCTTACAGATTTCGTGTAGATACAGTAATACAGATGCGCAAAATAGATACAGTAATACAGATGCGGTAAGTAAAGTACGTTACACTCTTCTGGGAATTACAGTTCTCGGAATCTCCTGTCTCAGATGCGAGACTTTAAATACCCTGTTAAATACCCAATACCCAAACTGTCGGCGATTAAGCATGATTTTATGATACCTTGTAGACATATGTATTGTTAACCCCTTCGGTCCCGGAAAAGCGCTTACATAACAAATACGTAAATAAATTATTTGTATAAAATCTTAACTGGAGGTCAGATTTCGTTTCAAAAGAATTACAGCTGCGTAACAATGAAAAATAATTTTTTAGAGTAGATTACAACTTTTATTGATATTTCATCTACTCAATTGTCTTGATATGCAACCTATAACCTATATTTAGTCACGACAATAACAATAACAATGATAATAATCGAAAATAATAATAAACATTTGATTTTAACATGTGCCTTAATTGCCGCGATTTTGGTTGGATCCTTGCAATCACCCGTGTGGTGTATTGGGTAAGGTGGTTGACTGTCGATGGAACGGTCAAGGGTTCGGTTCTCGACGGGAAACAATATTTTTGTACTGCGTATTCTGTACAGATTCGATTTTTTCCCGTATGATATTGATTCACGACACGTAATATGCATGATACTTTTGTTGTAAGTGATAGCCATTGTTTTACAGAGCTGAAGGGTATATATAGAGTACAAGATTTAATAACTTTTAAAACTGTTCCTGATGTTCAAGTAAACTTTTATTAACTGTAAAATTACACTGTAACAAGCATAAATCGATACATTAAAGTCATAAAATGGTGAAAAAGGACATATCCTCCCAAAAAAAGGAAAATTATATTTTGTGATGGAGGGGAATTGAAGCAGTGTCACTAAGTTGAAGGGGCCCCTCAGTGCTTCCTACGAAAAGAATGGGATGCGCCCGATACGAGTTTGGCACGGTCGCAGCGACGCTTGTGGCACATGCGCAGATGGCACGAGTGGAAGGAATTCCTTCCAAATCTGGCAAGCCTGATTCGCAGTCGGATTCACTACCGCGGCAGCTCAGAGGCCGGAATAGAGGAGAGCGGTGGATTCGGCAGGAGACGCAACCAAGACAGGAAAATTTATAATGCACCCGAGGTTTATTGCTAGGTCTACGATGTTACAAATACCAGATGAGAATAGATAACGGCGGGAAAACGGACTTCGCTCACGGGAGTTACACGGCGCCCGTGAGGAGCAGATCGGAAAAGAATTCTATGGCCTGCGGTAGCCGGAACTAACAAGTAAGAAGGTCTCGGAACGACGAGACTCACGGATAAGCGGTGGTCCTAACTTCCAAAGGGAACCTCGCGACGCGAAACTGAAGCTAGTGGACGGAATGACTCGTCGTGAAGACGGGAGTCCTCCAGGAAGGTCGACCTGATTCTCGCGGAATCTCTGCAGTGTGTTTTCTACTATGGAAGCACGAGGACGAGACGTGAACAAGACTCGGCCAGGACAATCCCCTGACCGGCCAAACGTCGAAACGAAATAGATTGATCCCAAAAGTGGATCGCTTACCAAATGATTTTGAGGAGTGGTGTCTGGCGGAACACTACTGATCACGGAACTACACTGTCAAAATCTACACAACGAGTGTTCGCTCCTTCCGCGCGCAGGACTTTAATAGACTAATTCTAATTTCCCCCTGCACCCCTGACGTGGCCGATATTGTCACCAAACGCAGTCCGGGCTCCAAGGCTCGGGGAGCCTCCGCAACAGGGCCGTGCCCCTGCGCTATCGGAAGATCCTAGCGACCGCTGTCGATGAATCCTTCCGCCTGGATGTGCCTTCCCAACCGCCCAGATTTCCCGCGGTGTGGCCAAAACTGCATGGGAAATCCTTCGTAGGCTGCTATCATCCGCAGTGGAGTCTCCATGTCGAGCCGAAGTCTCGTGGCTGCTGGTGACGAAACTTAAGATAGGTGCCAGGATGCAGGTGGCGAAGCGACGTCCCTGGTCTATGGGGCCCAAACGGCTCACGCGAAAATCAAATAGCATTAGGAGCGAAACAAAGGTTTTAAATTGGCTTAACTGTCGACCTTGCCTGGAGGCTATGTTTTTATATTCCCTAACGGCGCTTATGATCAACCTTCCGGTCTTATGCTCGCTAGGAGAGGACACTTTGTCACAAACTCCCCCTTCACTCACAAAAGACCGGAAGGTTCCTCTAGCGAAACAACTCTTTGGACCAATATCCTCGTGCTTCTCCAGTCCAGGTCATGGGACGAGACAAAGAAGTGAACTAAATGACCTTACCTAGGTACTGATGACATTTTTCTCTTTTTTTTTCTGTTCCATTCTTCTTTAAGACGGTACCCTGCAGAGCTCCTCCTCGACGCGATCCTTCCTGGGGACGCAACGGCGCAACGGCGGTGTAAATCTAAGTTCCGGACCTGTCTCCACAAAAGAAACGCACTTATCCTACGCGATGATGGAAGGGGGGGGGGGGGGGGGAGAATCAGTGGGCGCTCTGTCGGTAAATTCCTGTTTATTGTGCCCCTACAGCCCTACACCTTTTTTTTTGTTTTATATATATATATATTTTTTTTCCTTCTTTTTCGTCTTCCTACTTGGCCCGTTGACGGCGGTCCAGCTCGGCGGTCAAGCTCGTAACAACGCCGGCAGTCTCGGAGGGTCAATCCGGGAGTGCCGCATTTGTAGCAAAATTCCCTGCTACGGGGTGCGGGGCAGGCCGAATATCGGTGTCCCGCCTGACCACATTGCCAGCAGTCGCTGGCGGCCGTGGTTGGTCGGGGGCTCTCCTCCGGACGAGTGTGTGGCTGGTTTTCCGCGTTCCGGCGGGCGCTGGAGGCCGCTCGCCGCAGACGAGCCTTGGCGTCCAGGCGCGTCCGCGACCTTGGACGGGGAGCCTCCCCTCGGTGGGTGGGAGAGGAGCACCGAGGCCGTTTGGCCTTCTCGGCCTGTGTTGGGGTCGGGCAGGGCCCAGCCTCGGGACGCTCATCCGTCTTGGGGGAAGCGCGGGCATACAGCACCCTCTCCTCCCCCGTCTGCGACCCCTGGTCGCAGGTGACGGGGTATACCTGGACCCCGGTCTCTCGGAAGGCGGGCGGCTCCGTCTGCGTGCCGACCTCGGTGTCGGCCGGCCAAGGACGGACAATCGCCCCGATGGTGGTCGTGCGGTCCTCAGTTTCCTCCTTTACGGCCTCCTCTAGGTCGGCCCAAAACTCGGGCTGGTCTTCGAGGATCTGTTCAAACAGGGCCTGATACTTGGCCATCCTGGCCCATCCTCGGGGTGTAGTGGACTCCATCTGGTTGATTGGTGTTTTCGGAACGAAACAGTGCTGTAAGGTGCCCAATCGTTCAAGCGAGGTAGGCCTTTAGATCTTCGACATGCACCTTTCCCACCGATTTCCCATCGGACGAGGACAATTCATAGACAAGAGGCGACAATACTTTGGAGACATAGAAGGGTCCGGAAAACTTAGTCGCTAGTTTGGCTGCAACATTCTGGGCGGCGTTGGAAAGTATGTGTTGTCGTCGGAGGACGGGGTCTCCGACCTTAAACGTGCGATCTCGACGGTGTTTATTATATTGGGCGGCCTGCTGCTGGTGCGCGGAATTCAGATTTTCCACAACCCACTCCCGCAATGAATCTAAATTAGACATCCGTGGCCTCCAGTTATCCGGGGAGGCCGGAGTCAAATCCGGGACGATATTGTGTTTTTCTCGTTTGCAGCGAGTAGGGATCGGGTCTCTGCCGAAATTCAAAAAGGCAGGAGAAGTCCGCAACGACGTATGAAAGGCCGTATTGTAGGCAAAACGGAGACGGGACACGTTCACGTCCCAATCGCGGTGATCGGTTTCTATGTACGAGACAATCATCGTCTTCAGTACACGATTTACGCGTTCCACTGGGTTGGCTTGTGGATGATAAGGCGGAGTGGTCGCGTGGTTAATTCCGTACATTTTCGTGAGCGTCGATACTGTCTTGTTGACGAACTCCGTGCCATTGTCGGTAAGCAATGTTTTCGGAGTTCCCCATCGCGACAGCACGAGCTCTTCTAACGTGGAGGCCACTAACTGGCCGGTAGCGCGACGGAGTGGGCGACACTCCACCCACTTACTAAAAAGATCCTGCAGGACTATCGGATATTGGAATCCGGAGCGACTACGCGGGAAAGGGCCCATCATATCGGCGGCTACGACGATCCACGGCTGGTCAATTTGTCGATGGCCCATCAAGCCCGCCGGTGCGGTCTGCTGGACCTTCGTCAGCTGGCAGATTCGACACCGTTTCACGAAATCGGCCGCGGAATTAAACATACCGGGCCAGTAATAACGTAAACACAGCCGGTGATACGTCTTCTGTATGCCGAGATGGCCGGACTGCACGTCGTCGTGCGTTTCCCTAAGCGCGTCCTCCCGTTCCGATACGGGGAGTACCAGTTTCCATTCCGATAAATCTGATCCTAGCAGGTCATTTATTAACGCGTCGGTACGGCGAAAGTAAAGACGGGAAGATTCGATTCTCCAGTCGGGGTGATCCTTCGGACTCGTATTGACATCGGCGTATTTACTTTCATACCACGGATCCGCCCGGGTCAATGCTCCCGCGACGGTCTCGACTTCGTAAATACGCGACAGTGTGTCCGGCACCAAATGCAAGTTCCCTTTTTGGTGGATTATCTCGAAGTCGTATTCTAGGAGCTCCAGGGCCCATCGAGCTAATCGGCCCGTCGGATTCTTTAATTCGCGGAGCCACCGGAGGCTGTGATGGTCGGTAATGACCGTGAATTTAAATCCCTCGAGGTATGGGCGGAACTTTCTGATTGCCCATACGATCGCGAGACACTCCTGCTCGGTGGTAGTGTAATTTTTCTCCGCGGGGATTAAAGCGCGACTAGCGAACGCAATGACTCGTTCTTCCCCGTCCCGCGTTTGCGTTAGCACGGCTCCAAGGCCGACTCCACTTGCATCGGTCTGCAGGACGAACGGTACGGAGAAATCGGGGCAAGCGAGGATCGGGGCTTCTGCGACGGCGGTACGCAAGGGCTCAAAGGCATCCTGTTGCTCTACTCCCCAAACCCATGGCTCTTGCTTCTTAAGTAAGCGGTTAAGAGGCTCCGCCACGTCTGAGTATTGGGGTATAAAGCGTCGGTACCAGGATGCCATCCCCAAAAAGCGTCGCAGTTGCTTCAAATTGGAAGGTGGTGGATAGGAGATCAAGGGGGCCGATTTCTCCGGGTCGATTTGGAGTCCGCGCTGCGAAACAATGAATCCTAAATATCGAACTTCGGTTCGGCAAAACTCGCATTTTTCCGGATTGATTGCTAATCCGGCTTCTAAGATTTTCCGAAGGATCTTTTCCACCCACTGGAGATGGTCTTCGAACGTCGCGTTGACAATGATTATGTCGTCTAAATAGGCAAAGGCGTGTGGTTCCATTTCTGGACCGATGAGGCGGTCCAGAAGCCGCTCAAAAGTCGCCGGGGCTCCGGTGAGCCCGTACGGCATTCTCTTAAAGTGGAACAAGCCTTTGCCCGGTACGGTGAACGCGGTAATCTCTTTACTGTTTACTTCCATCGGTATTTGGAAGTAAGCCTGGCTGAGGTCGATCGTCGCGATATACCGAGCGGCGCGTAATTTGTCGAGTATCCCGGTCATATGCGGCAGGGGGTAGGCATCGCGCTTTGACACGCTGTTGACTTTCCGGAAGTCGAGGCAAAACCGATACTTCCCGTTCGACTTCTTGACCATTACAATGGGACTTGACCATTCGCTGGCCGACGGTTTTATAATGTCCTCGGCCAGGAGACGATCTACTTCTTGGTAAATCGCCTCCTGTACGGGCGGCGAAACAGAGTAATACCGCTGCTTGATAGGCGGGTGATCTCCCCCGTCTATCCGGTGTTTTGTAAGCGCGGTGAGCCCTTTGGCTCGAGACAACTCCGGCATAAGTTTACTGAGAAACGCGTCCAAGCGAGACGCCTCCCCCTCCGATAGAAATTGCACGCTTGAAAGCGTGCTATACTCGCAGCCCGCCGGTGACTGAACGAAAGGGAACACGCGAGACGGGTCATCCTTAAAGCGCCAATTCATATCCCTAAAATCCGGGAGAATACCGAAATGCGCTATAACGTCTACCCTCAATAACAGTGGCGCGGCCAGCTCTTCCAAAATTCGGGCCTGCACGATGCTAGACATTCCTTCTATTGTCAACCGGAACTCTGCTAGGTCGGTGGCGTAATGCACCTTCTTGCACGCAGTAATTAGTAGCGTTGGGACGGTTAAAGGTTTCACTTCCGCATTACTTCCGTCTCGCTCTACGACTGCACGACAAATGAAACTGCGCGACGCTCCCGAATCTATTAGGGCGACAGATTGGCAATTCCCAACTAAAACCGGAACCTTGAGTAACGCGGTCTCGGTGCTTGTCATGACCGCGGTGATCTCGTATTCCGTTGGCATTTTGTGGACCGTTTCTAAATCGCGGGGAGCTGGAGGGGTCCGGTCCTTCAGCTCTTGTGAGAGTTTCCCGAGGCCTTGTGGCAGTATGGGCACGTTTTCGTGGTGGTTCCCGGATGCCCACACTTGAAACAATATACCCGCTTCGGCGCGCGACACTCTTTCGCCCGATGGCCGGTTTTCTCGCAGTTCCAGCACTTAACCAGCGGTGCGGTACCTTGCTTACGAGACGGCTCGCTGGGTTTACTAGTGCTGGGTTCGGACACCGCGCATAAGGTCTCGGCCTTACGCGCTCTTGTCTTCGGTACAGGTGTTCCGTACGCTGCGAGATACGGCGCTAGTTTCGGGCGAAATTGAGACGGAACGAACGTCGCGGTTTCCGTATTCCTTTCGGCCCATACCGCCTCCAGCAGTAGTTGCTGCATGGAGTGTATGTTCCGAAGGTTAATCGCCTGGCGGATCCTCGGCAGCAAATTATAATATGTATGCTCTATCTGAACTTCTATCGTCCACGCGGGACGCAACCGACTAAATAGTGACTGCATACATATTATATATCCCCTGACCCCTTCGTCTTCCCCTTGATACCGATAATACGCGGTACGTCGAAGTTCCTGCTGGATATTTGGGTCCACAAAATGCTCACGCATTGCCGACGCGAACTCGTCGTACGTGTGCCATAAGGGCCTATTTGCATGGAACCACTGCAATGCTAATCCCTCCAAAAATGATGGCAGGTTTAGCAATACGTGTGGATCCGGCAGGTAGTATGTGTCGCGGCACTCTGCTATCCGGAGCAGGAATTCTTCCGGATCTTCTTCCGGTTTACCCCCGTACCGGATGCCTAGTGGCCGCAGTACGTACTGCGCAGTCGAAACGTACTGCGGGTTCGTGTGCGTTCGCGTGGGTGTAGGCTGGACCCTCGGTACGTAGGACAGTCCCGGTCGCGAAGGCGGTGTTGGCGACGGTGGTTGCGAAACCGTCGGTTGCGGAATTTCCGGGGAGACGACCGGATCGCGGATGGGCGGTGATGTCCGCGGTTGAAGAACCGGTACATAAATGGACTCCACGAAGTGGTGACCTGGGGAGTCCGGCGACACATGTTCTTCTGCCCTTAAGGGGCTAGGCTACCCGTGAGACTTTTTCAGATTCAGCTGACTATCGATTACCGACGGTAACCGGAGGTTTTTTGGGATCGCGATCGTATTACCTACAAACATTGGTTATCAAAACGAACGCGAGGTGGAGCTACTGGCGTTGTCTATCAAGAGGAACTGATACTGTAAAAGTGTTTCTGGAAGAGAATGAGGTTACTCTGAGTATACTTTTCCTTTGACGTCTAACACGTATTGACCTCTGTCTCTGGTGCAATTTCATAGCCGCTGAAAATGGACAATGATTACAAAGTTCAATCAATGATAATAAATAAACTGGAATAAACAAACTGGTTTTATTATAAAAGATAGCCTATGAAATTATAATACAGTATTATAATGTATTATATAATGAAAACATTTTGGTAATCTACATGTTGAAAATGAGAGCACTGGGCTCGTAATTTGATGCCAGAAAAGAGGGAGCGCGAATGGGCTTCCGGGATCTTTGGAAGAACTGGAATCGGCGAGCTTCCGCCCAGCGAGCGTAGGTACTCAGTCATTCGCGTGCGAGACTCAGTTTGAGTGAGATGGAGGTGTTGAACTTGTGTTATCATCACAGCGCCATTTTACAACAGTACAGTTACACTGGTGCAAAGTTGCTATTGCTGACGACCTGTAACAAAGATCAACAAATATTTTGTTATAATCTCATACTCTTTATAATCATATAGAAGTTCCCACTTTTATTTGAGGCTTCGATTTATTATTTCATTTGTATTTTGACAAGGCAAACAGCAAGTGTAAGATTGTGGCAACAGTAAGAATAATATTGTTACGCGTCGCGGTCGCGGAACGCGTACGAGGCATTGATGAATAGAGAAACTGATTATCGAGTTGGGAAGAAGCGTATATTTCGGAGCTTTATACAGGACGTCTATTAGAGGCAGGATCCAGCGTTAGACTGACAGAAGTAGTTCGCTATTATACAGATGAAGAGCGTCAGTCGTTAAGGACACTCTTCACAGGTTCAAGTCAGTGATGTCGATCGTATGGTACAAATGGGGTAGCAGGGGAGCCAGGCTCGTAACACTACCCCCCTCCGTGAAAAAAAGAGTGTTCGTCCTCGAACGCGCACGGTCCCTTCTTTGTGTATCTCTGGTGGATTAGGAATTAGATGGGAGTAGCGGTCTAATCCAACCAGACATCGTCTCAGCATTTGCTCGTGGTCCAGGAAAAACCGCTTCAAAAACCTTGGACGAGACGGTCATGGTTCAGGAAGAAGATGGGTAGTTGTTTCTTTCGGAATCACGGAGTTGCATCAGTGTTCGAACTTGAGGCTGGTGTGGCTGCAGTTGAAGGTCCCGACTTTGGCCAATGGAGACATCAAAAAAAGGGGGAAGGGTAGGTGGGAGCTTCTCCGAAGGGTCTCGTTCCAAATGACTTGGATACCTCGAAATGGGACAAATTGTGCCAATAAATAGTTCACGGAGAAAAGTGTGAAAAATTATTTAGACTTGATCGACAAATCTATGAGATGAGACCGACTAATCCAAAGATCAGAATCACGCACACATGAATCTCAAACATTCTGCTCAACACCGACGAGACTTAGCCCGGCCACGCCTAGGCTGTTCCCCTCTTTCTCCATTTTGACCGCTCATCCCCATAGGCCAGCCCTCCAAGAATATTCTTAAGAGGACTGAACAACTATGAGTTGACGGATGGAGCAGTTGAACAACTCCTGTGCATTCCCACACCCACCTCTTTCTCTCACCACGGAGATTGTACAGGAGTGACATTTATACAGATTTAAGATTCATTCCCATGAGTACGACCGTGGTACTTGGCTAACCGGCTTATATGTACCACGCGAAATTTGTTCTTTGGCGAGCGCCGAATTCTATAAATTACATCATTAATTTTATTCGCTACAATGTACGGACCTTCCCAGTTACATTGTAGTTTTGGGCATTTTCCTTTCACTCGTCTGGGTTGGAATAACCAGACCGCGTCGCCAGCGGCAAATTTAACCGAGGATCCTAAACTGTCGTATTTAATTTTCAGAGATTGCGAGGCCTTAGTCATTCTTTCCCTAGTAATCCGGTGGATGACTTTAAGTTTATCTTGTAAAATTTTACTATAACTAGAAATTGAAAAGTTTTCGATTCCGGGGGCGGTGCCTCTACATAAATCCAAAGGTACTCTCAGTTCTCTTCCAAAAAGTAATTTTGCGGGAGTTTGTTTAGTAATTTCGTGTTCTGATGATCTATAAGCTAACAAAAATAACGGGACCCAATCATCCCAATCTTTCTGATTTGAGGCAACAAATAAAGACAAATATTGAGCAATAGTTCGATTTAGTCTCTCTACCAAGCCATCCGACTGGGGGTGAAGAGGTGTGGTTCTGGTTTTCTCAATGCCTAAAATCTTTAAAACTTCCTTAAACAATCTCGATTCAAAAGAGCGGCCTTGATCGGAATGAATTTCAATGGGTAAACCGTGTTTACTAAAAACATGAGAAATAAGGGCTTTGGCGATTCTGTCAGACTTGCAATCGGGTAAGGGAATAACCTCTGGCCATTTTGTAAAATAGTCCGCGACAACTAACAAAAATCTGTTTCCGGAGTAAGTCTTGGGAAGAGGACCGAGAATATCAATTCCGATTCTATCGAATGGTGCTCCAGAATTGAAGATTTGCAGACCGCCTCTATTTTTCTCCGTGGGGCCTTTCTTTGCTATACACGTATCGCAGGAGCGGCACCATTCCTCGACATCTTGTTTACATTTTGCCCAGTAAAACGATCTTCGTAATCGGGATAGGGTTTTGTTGATTCCGAAGTGTCCAGAAGAAGGTGAATCGTGAGATAAACGTAGAATTTCTTCGATCTTTTTTTTGGGTACAATTAACTGGTGTACATTTTTGGTTTTGTCGACAGATTCCCATTTCTTGAACAATACACCGTTTTCGACTAGGAGTGAGTCCCAAATTGAGCAATAAAATCTGGAGCGAGGGCCTAGCGCAGAAATTTCTTCTTTTGAGAGACGTCTATCGGTAGTTTTGGCATTCAGAATAGGGTTTATTTCCGGATCCGCGAGTTGGAAATCGCGCCAAAGTTGATAGTCATTTGAAAAGTCAATTCTTCTAACGTTATTCGGAATTTTGTCACAAAATTTACAATCTAGACAAGGGATTCTAGATAACCCATCAGCATTCGCGTGGGATCGACCACTGCGATGTACAATGACAAAATCATATTGTTGGAGAAACTCAATCCAACGCGCAATCTGACCTTCCGGGGCCTTAAATGAAAGAAGCCATCTTAATGCTGAATGATCTGTTCGAATGAGGAATTTTGCACCATAAAGATAATGATGAAAATGTTGGGCCGCTTTAACAATAGCTAATAGTTCCCGTCTGGTGACACAATAATTTCGTTCGGTATTTGAAAGAGTTTTGCTGAAGTAAGCTATAGCCCTCTCGACTCCGTTCTGCTCTTGCGAAAGAACAGCACCTAAGCCTACACCTGAAGCATCGGTATCCAGAATAAAAGGGAAATTTGGTAGAGGTAGGGCGAGGATGGGGGGACTTATAAGTCTCTTTTTAAGTTCTTCAAAAGCAGTTTGGCAAGCCTCGGTCCAAACGAAGGTAGCGGAATGTGATTGAAGCTGATTTAACGGTTGGGCGATTTCTGAAAAATTCCGTACAAATCTTCTATAGTAAGAGCACAAACCCAAGAAGCTCTTTAGTTCGGTGATATTCTTTGGGACCGGACAATCTCGAATGGATGAAACTTTAGCAGGGTTGGTCTTGATTCCTGCTTCTGACACGATGTGTCCCAAATATAAAACTTCTTTGCCGAAGAACGTGCATTTCTTCGGACTCATTAATAATTTAGCCTTCCTGAGACGGTCAAATACCAATTGTAAATTTTGTAATTCTTCGTCGAATGTTCTCCCATAAATAATCACGTCGTCCAAGTACACCAGACAGTTCTTCCACAGCAGGCCACGCAAAACTGTTTCCATTAGACGCTCGAAAGTGGCTGGCGCATTGCAAAGTCCAAAAGGCATGACCCGAAACTGCCACAGTCCTCCACCGACTGAAAACGCAGTCTTTTCGCGGTCCTCTTCGGCTACTAAAACTTGCCAGTACCCACTTTGTAAATCAACTGTCGAAAACCAACGTGACCCTGCAACAGCGTCTAATGTGTCCTCAATGCGTGGTAAAGGGTATGAATCCTTTTTCGTTATGTTGTTCAACCGTCGATAGTCGACGCAGAAACGTGTTGAACCATCTTTCTTGGTGACCAAAACTACAGGAGACGACCAAGGGCCTGATGATTCCTCAATAACCCCTTGTCTTAACATGGACTCGATCAATTTTTCTACTTCTTCTCTACGGTGCAACGGTAAACGACGCGGCGTTAATTTAAAAGGAGGGTGTTCTCCCGTATCAATCTTGTGTTGGATAATGTCGCACGCACCGATCTGTTCCGAATTTGTGGCGAACACGTCTTCATATTCAATCATTAAATTCTTAAATCGTTCTCGTTCTTTATCGTTCAAATGAGAAGTGCTTCGGTTAAATAAGTCTGATAGAAATTCTGGTAGAACGCGTACGACTCGTTCCGAACAAACCATTTTTGGGTCAGTAAAAAATTCTTCAGAAACCGACGTTGGTTCTGGTGTCATAACGATTTCAGTGTTATTCGTGAGTTCTAATACTCGACGAGGTAAGTTCAACGACACAACGAATTTAGATAATAAATCTAACCCGACAATACACGGGTCTGGCATCCTCGTTAAGAACACGTCATGTTCTATGCTTAAATTGTTTATCTCAAAAAGGCAAGTCTTTCTCCCCGCAATCGAATTCGCCAGACTTGATCCATCTACCGAGTGTAAATTGGCATCAAGGGCTCCAGATACGCGATCTGGACGACCATGAAGCGACTGATCATACCGCAATAGAGATACAGCAGAACCGGTATCTATTAACATTTTCGTCGGCTTGTGGTCCACGGAACCACTGACATATAATCCTGAAATTCTCAATCTTCCCGAGTTTTCCGAGTTTTCCGATTCGCAACAGATCTTACACAGTATATTAGCATTATGAGTTTTCTCAACATCAACAAGTGAAACTAAGTGTGGTCCCAAAACATTAAACATTTCAATACTAAGTAAGGTGGCTAACTGCACAACAACAAAGTCATGAATAATAACTGAAGAAATATTCTGGAATATTAAATTATTCAACGAAGCAGATGGTGTACGGCTAACCGTACGAACACAGGTTTTATCTACAGTGGGGGCTGTGATCGGTGGCTTCGAATCCGCCACCCTTAATTCGAGCCGTTTGTGTTTCCCGGCCTCTGGGTTTGAAAATTTGGATTTTGATTTCCCGCCGTCCGGGGCGTTTGACCGGATCTACAGTCGCGTTGGATGTGTCCTGTCTTTCCACACTTAAAACAGGTAATAGGACCGCGCGATGGTGGGACGTTCTGGCCGACATTATTCCGGGAGTTTTTATACGGGGTAAAATTTCGTGTTGGGTTGTGACCTCGTACTTCAGTGTTGTCGCGACGGAAAGAGCCATTGTTTGAACGATCTGAAGGGAGCGCCGTATTTTCGCCCCTAAAATTTCGTTCGATGTATTCAAATTCGATAGCCTTCATTACGGTTTCTTGGAATGAATTTAGACTCGAGCGATATAATTGTTTTTGTAATTCGATATCGTGGAGCGCGTTAATAAACCGAGTCATGGCCAAACGATCTTTAGCTTCGGCTGGTGTGTCCGGGAACGCGAAATGAACGAGGTCTCCGATCTCCGCGGCAAGTGATTGTATACTTTGTCCGAATTTCTGACGACAATTATAAAATTTAACACCATTCGAATTGGCAGATTGGAATTGTCCAAACCGGAATTCCAGCGCTGAAAACAAAGAATTGAAGTCGGCTCTCTGTGTTTCGTTCAACGTAGTAAGAACCGAAATAGCTGGGCCGTCCAATGAATTTAAGAGACTGGTAACTTTCGTGGTATTGTCCCAATTATTAATTTGGGCGATAGTCGTAAACCGCGCTTTAAATTCTGGCCAATACGAACCATTAAATTTGGGTAAATGTACATTGGAGTTTGAAATAATTGCGGAAGTGGAGGGTACTGAAACCAGGGTCGGGGCTAGGGGAAGTGTAGGAACAGAGGGGTTAGTGGGAGCGGTATTAATAGGTATTTGGGATATTTGCGGGGTACTTAAACGTTGTTCGAGGGCTTGAAAACGCGCCTCGTAGCGAGCCTCCAATCCTTGTAGCTCAGTCGAAACTTGAGCTGAAACGTCATGGCGCAGCAGTTCAATGGCAGCGCTGTTTCGTCCTTCGGATTGTCGGAGTTCCCGTTGGAGTTCGCCGAATAGTCCCCGCATCTCCTGCAGCAAGGTTGACTCCGCTGGTGGTAGCGAAGGCTGTTGGTCCCTGGACTGTCCCTCTGCTGTAGTCACGACGGATCGCTGGGTCTCTTCTTCAGACATTCGTGTGTCCATGTCGCTTCTTCTCGGGTTGTTGATTTCGGAGGAAGTGGAAGCAATCCCACTTCTGACACCAGTGTTACGCGTCGCGGTCGCGGAACGCGTACGAGGCATTGATGAATAGAGAAACTGATTATCGAGTTGGGAAGAAGCGTATATTTCGGAGCTTTATACAGGACGTCTATTAGAGGCAGGATCCAGCGTTAGACTGACAGAAGTAGTTCGCTATTATACAGATGAAGAGCGTCAGTCGTTAAGGACACTCTTCACAGGTTCAAGTCAGTGATGTCGATCGTATGGTACAAATGGGGTAGCAGGGGAGCCAGGCTCGTAACAATATCTACCCTTCCCATTTGCAATGTCCTACTATAATCAAATTATTGTCAAACATCTGACGATTATCAACAAGCCTTTTACGCGACTGAATGCGAAGAGGGAAACAATTCTGCCCAAGTAACGGCTGTTTGACATATGACCAATATATATGAAAAAAATCACCTTTCAGTAGGTCGAGCACGTGGTGAAAGTCCAGTGGAAATTTGATCATCCTCAGGTAGATTGTCCAATGCCTGTTCTGAGTCTGATCTGGGGAAGCGAACAAATTTGTTAATAACAGTTATTTGAAATATACAGCCTATAAATAATAATGTCATATTTACTTCCTATCAACCTGCAGAATGTTCGGTATTTCTCTCTCTTTCTGTACAATTTTGTACTCTCTCTTTCTGTGAAAAGTCCTCGTTGAAGTATGTAATTATTGGATGGAGGCGTGAAATCAGTATCAGCTGAAAATAAAGTAGAAGAGTAAGAAGAGACACACGCCACAACCCCGCCTGGGACGGCTCCTTTGACCACTTCTGGAAGGACTGATATAATTATTATTATATTATAATAATATAGTATACTTCCTCGTCTATTCCTACAATCATAAGAGCAACTTGCTGCACTGGGGTGGACGTCGCAGGCTCGAGCAATTGCGATCTACTGCACTGGGATGGACGTCGCAGGTTCAAGCAATTGCGATCTACTGCACTGGGATGGACGTCGCAGGTTCAAGCAATTGCGATCTACTGCACTGGGATGGACGTCACAGGTTCAAGCAATTGCGATCTACTGCACTGGGATGGACGTCGCAGGTTCAAGCAATTGCGATCTACTGCACTGGGATGGACGTCGCAGGTTCAAGCAATTGCGATCTACTGCACTGGGATGGACGTCGCAGGTTCAAGCAATTGCGATCTACTGCACTGGGATGGACGTCGCAGGTTCAAGCAATTGCGATCTACTGCACTGGGATGGACGTCGCAGGTTCAAGCAATTGCGATCTACTGCACTGGGATGGACGTCGCAGGTTCAAGCAATTGCGATCTACTGCACTGGGATGGACGTCACAGGTTCAAGCAATTGCGATCTACTGCACTGGGATGGACGTCGCAGGTTCAAGCAATTGCGATCTACTGCACTGGGATGGACGTCGCAGGTTCAAGCAATTGCGATCTACTGCACTGGGATGGACGTCGCAGGTTCAAGCAATTGCGATCTACTGCACTGGGATGGACGTCGCAGGTTCAAGCAATTGCGATCTACTGCACTGGGATGGACGTCGCAGGCTCAAGCAATTGCGATCTACTGCAATTGGTGAACTGCATCGTCTAGTGCAGCTTTGAGGGAACGAAATGTGTTGGTTCTTCTTAGACCCCATCATGTTCAGACATGTCTTCCTCTCCGACGGTGTCTGCAGCTTTTTTCTTCCGTTCTGCTTTCTTCACGTAGGGGGGTTCTCTAATGGGCTGTCCTCTATTGTACCGACTGTCTATAAGCTCTGGAAGTATGCAGTCCTCATAAAAGTTCTTCAAACTCGACTCCATTTCTTTCTTCCAAAATGCGTCGTCCTTCTCCACTCCTGTGAACTTTGCTCCCTTTGGTGTCCACAAACAGAATATTCCTTGGTTTCTTCCCGTGATATGCAATTGTCCTTGCATTTGGTAGAAGTACTTGTGGCTCCTGTTGAGTTGGTCATCTCGGTAGATCGCATTTATATTTGGAAGCCTTTCAATTGCTTCTTCGGGTGTCAAATCTCTTGCCGAATAGGGACATTTTACTTCGACAAGCGTATCTTGGTCAATGAGGCCATCAGGTGTCGCGCCTAAGTATGGCACAACGCTATCGATGAAGAGGCCGCATCGCTGTACTTGGACATCGAACTGGTCTTCTACTTCCTTCAATGCCTTCGGTTCGTTGTCTCTTCCGTACTGCAGTGCCTCTAAAATTAATTCTTGGCGATACAGGATGCTCTTCACTGTATTCGCGCGCGGTGTGGTTTTACGCATTCGGCACACTCTGCCGAAATTGGACGCAGTCAATAATTGTCTTCGATATGCCATCCATCTCGCATCGTTGGCTTGATCGCGCGTTTCCTCTTCGATTACAGATCGTGACGCCTGCCACTCGTAGAGCTGCGTCATATGTCTCTCCCACTCGGAAGTGTACGCTGCTTCATCTATGTCCGGCCTGTCTGCATCGGGGCCGTAATCCCTATCGCACGATTGCTTCTTTTGATATTTGGGTGCCGATGCTTTCGCTGCCTCCTTGTACTTCTTCGCCATTGCCAACGCATGTTTGCGACGAGTTTCCATCTTCTGCAATATAGGCGTCGGTTCCTTGCCCATTGCTACATGCAGTCTGCTCAACGCTTCTTTCGTATTCTTGGCAACGACGCTAGCCGCAGATCTGCCGGTGTAAGATCCTTTTCTTCCGAAATTGAGTCGCTTTCCTCCGATGTACTTGCTAATGATGCCATTTAGATTTTCCACGCTATTACTATTGAGCCCATATAGCATACTCTCGGCATTCATGTAAAGCCGCCGCATGGCAATCTTGATTTCTTGATATAGTCCTGTTTTCTTCAGCTTCGGAATGTAATCCTTTCTCTTCGTGTCCGAGTATTTGTTGCAAAAATATTGCAATCTCTCACAGTCTTTGTGTTCTCCAAAGACATGGCTCTGTACGTTGTTCAGATCAATTTTGAAGTTTTCTATCCGTTGGGCAAGCGGCTGCTTTTCCGTGAATCGGTGTTCCGCAGCTTTCTGGATACAGTTCCGCAAGCGGTAAATCTTGTTTTTGACGACCTCTCTGAAATCTCTGTTAGGGCCTTTCGCTACTATTCCCCGTAAGGCGCTGCAGAAACTTCGGAGGAGGTGATTGCGGCATTCAATCTTCTTTACACGAACCATATATTCTTTGTATGGATCATTGTCCACTATCTTCTTGTGCACGGCAGCGTCGCCATCGGCAACTAATATATTATATATTAGGCCATGCATTTCAACGCTGCACATGAAGCCTTCTGCAATTGCAGCAGCTTCCATAGCCGTGGAAGGCACGTCACGACCCCAGTTCTTGTAGCAACGATGTGCGGGAGGTGGTTCATGCTTCTTCGCAGCGATTATGCATATCATGCAGAACTTATTCTTGACATTGAAGTACAGGACCTTCTTCGTGGCGTATCCAATGATAGCTCCCATGCCGGATGTAGAGTTGTAGACTCCACCACGATATACTCTTTTGAGCCAGCTGCCATCCGCGACGACGGTGATCATGGGAATACCATGGGTTGGATCCACGTCGCCTTTCGCAATGGCTATCTCTCTCTCTTCTCTCGCAGCTTCCGCCATTTCGCGCTCTGCAGCCAGTTCGAATCCGTCGATAATGTTTTGCTGGCACTTCTCAAACATTTTCCTCGACATACATTGTATGTTCATCGCAGACATAGTTTCCTCCAATTGCCAAAATCCGCCACCTGTCACCATTGTTCCAGAGACGGCGCTGTGATTGAGATCCATTCTGTTTTCATCATTCGGCAAGCATGGTATTGACGCCTCATATTGGCACATTTCACACTGGAACCTATAAATCTTCTTCAATCCTATTTTTCGGCATCCACTTATCCTCATATGTTCTAGACCGCAATCCGTGGGGGGGGAGTGGTTGGCGAGCTCTTTCATTTTCTGGAAGAGGTAGGTAAAGTCGACAATATCGAAACCCTTGACAACAGACTCTTCTGGCTGCGGTAGCTGCGCTCTCTCGACCACCAAACAATCCTCTTCGTCGATGTCCAGTTGTCCTGTTTGATCGGGAACGGGTGCTGCTGATTCTCGCGGGGCAACGGTTTGTGCAGGGTGTTCTTGCGATTCTTCATTTTCCAGCATACTTTCTTGTTCCGGTTCAGGTGCTCCTGTTCTCTCTTCCAAGGCGTCATTGAGCCAATCGCTCATCCAGTCATCATCATCGCAACTGCCATGCTCAATCCGATCGTTCTCCATTTGCTGTGTGTCTTCTGCAGTAGAAACATCTGGAGATATTGCCAGTGTACGATTCTCGTTTGACTCGCCAACTTCTTCACGAGTTGCGTTCTCTACGTTGCCACTTTCTTGTTGATCGAACGAAGCGTCGTACATTTCCACGACAGTTTCTTCAATGACATCTTCGTCCATTTCTTCGTCGACAATTTCCTCGATTTCCTCGATTATTTCTTCGACGATTTCTTCCTGCACTTCCTGTGAAGGAAACTCTCTGTTCTCTATTGCAGACGTGCATGGAGAAGGAGATTGGAGGAACAGATGAGCC